>JAIPRL010000116.1:0-121500 GCA_025469235.1 Pemphigus obesinymphae
TAATGCTCTTCTCTCTTCCTAAAATAAGTGTTCACAATTGCTAATTCATACGCTGATGCAAAGTCAAGTATTTATTCTCCAGCCTCATTTCTTTCTCCATACCCATACCCTCCATGCACTCTATCATAATCTATTCTATCACAGCCTACATGTCCATTCATATCCCCACCAATTACAATATTCTCATTTCCTTGTACTCCTTGCATTACCTCATCCATCTCTTGTCATAACCCCTCTTTCTGACTTTCCTCACATCCCACTTGTGGAACATACGCACTTATTATATTTAATACCTTATCCTCTAATATTACTCTCACTAAAATAACCCTATCACTTTTTCTAATCACCTCTATCACTTTTCCTTTCATTTTTTCATCTAATATTACTCCCACCCCATTCCTTGTACTAGTCCTTCCTGAATATATGATTTTATACCCCTCTCAAATTTCTCTTGTTCTCTCCCCTTTCCACTTTGTTTCTTGCACACAACAAATATTCACATTCCTCCTCTTCAAAACTTCTGCTAACTCCCTACTCGTACCTGTCAATGTTCCTACATTCCACGTACCTACTCGCACTTTGAACCTATCCTGCGTACTCAAGTGTGAATCTAACCCAAAACACTTTGGTACTTTCCCTACACCATCGACATCACGGCCGTTGGGTAGACCCGCACATATAACTGATGGAACGGCTACCGCAGCCGCTGTCAGGCTGGTACTAGTCACTTAGTCCCTTAGGCTATCTCCACACCCAAGTACGCAATTTTGTTTTCCCCGCGAACATCCGAGATGGGAAAACTCGCCTACATATATATATATATATATATATGTAATTACAATAATTTTAATTAAAATAACTGAATTGTCGATTGTGCCTATTGTATCTGTTGTACCAATAATTACTATTTTTATTGCTAATTATAATTATATTATGCAAAATTTCAAATTTTATCCTTAAATTGAGTTAAGTCATTGTTCTTTATATTTAAACGTTTGAAAAAAATATTATGGAGAACTTAACTTAATCTTATTTATTTATTTAAGTAACGAGTTTAAAAAAATAGTAAATATAAATTGCCTAATCTTGAATAAATAGTATATTTACATATGCAGATAGATGGTTTTATGATTTCAAAATTGAAAAAAATTATTATACACATATTTTACAATATAAAAATGTATAAAATGCATCATAATAATGGTAATCGGACACAATTTATCAATAGAACTGACACTCTTTCCTCAAAATTTTAATTACGAATAAGCCGCATTTTATGATAAAAATTTGCAATTTTTTGTAACTACTATTTTGGAATTTGGTCATTTTAACATTGTAAAATGGTAATCCCATTGTACAATTCTAGGCCATTGTATGGTACGTGACATATTGAATAACAATTTTAATGTTATGCATATTATTACGCAATAAAATTGTACCAATAAGTGTATATACATATAATATACGATATACCTATTTAATAAAATATATAAACAATTTTATATATGATCATATAATGTTTTAATTTTAAGTACATATATTGGAATATAGTTTACAGAATTAATTTTTCAATTTAATAAAAAAAATAAAAATACTTAGAACCGAAAGGGTACTGTAGTCATTAAAAAAAAAACTTAGTGAAATTTTTTGACCAAATCAACAACGTTCCTTGTAGATACATAACTATGTAATACAAATATTATAAAATGAATAATATCTATCTCTCTGGTAACCAAATCAACAAACTCGTAACTATGTATTATAGTAACTACGGACACACCAACATAACGAAGATATAAGGTGTCTAAACTTATGTTGAAAATCCTAAAATGGGTTATTAATTATTTATTAATTATTAGTTACAATTTTTTATTATTATTTACAATTTTAATTATCTTGTTTATACATACTAAATTATATAAATATATAAAAAATATATGACAATTAGTAAACCGAATATATAAAAAAATTATAAATAATAAGAAACAAATTATTATACGATGACTAAATTAACATCTATAAATGTATTAAAACAGCTGTCTTATATATATTGGTAAATATTATTATCTTTACAATCTGTTTGTATATTTAAAATATTATTAAAACTATTATGTTTTACTTATTTATAAATTAGTAATTTGTCGAATATTGAATTTATGTATGCCTATATAATTTTTTGGTTATTTTATATTGCTTATCATTTTTTATATTGAACTATATACTATGGTCTATGATTAGATTCTAAGATGTGTTTAACAAAATTAGATATAGAAGAAAATTTTTTAAAATTTTATTTCAGAAATATCTTCTTTGTATCGAATTTTGAAACTTCTACCAGTTTTTCCAATGTAAAATTTATTGCAGCTACATAATATAAGCTTACAAATGCCATAGTTATCGTAATTGATAGAAGATTTATTTGTAAACTTTTAGTTTTATAATTTATGATTTAACTGAATTATTATTAGTTTTAAAGCCAATATTTACATTATTATTATTGTTATTTAAAATATTAGCAAATTTACCTGATAAAAATATATGGTATTTTATAGAACAATAATCAATTCCGTTATTTCTATGTAGTATACTAATAGGATTATTTAATTTTCTTGATCTTGTGCATATCAAAAAAAAATATAATTTCTAGGCCACACAAATTAAATTACATTTTCTTGTTTATAATATATATTAATTTTATTTATACACATTATTATTTTTTATAACATTATATATTTATTGTTATTTTTTTAAGAGAATTAAATTTTTAAATTTTACATTTTAAATACAGTGTAAAAATCCATACTCTTACATCGTATATTTTATAAGTATATCTATTCATAGTCGAATCATTATTAAGCGGTTGTTATTATTATTATAATTATTATGATGTCTTTTTACATGTAAATGATGGATGTTTTAGTACGAGAATTTATGATGTTACTTGCATAACATTATATAAAATTATGATATGTAGGTATTTTTTTATTAGTATATAATCATTAATCATTATACAATATGGTTAATTACATAATTAGTAATTACACCTGCGATTTTTATTGCGTCAATATTGTTGTATTATACAATAAAAAAAATCTCTCTCTACATATCATCTATCTATCTATTCATGTACTCACATCACGGGACAATCAAAAGTGTCCGTTTTTATAATCAAGGTTTTCATAGTGTTTTTACGTGTACACGTGTAATGAAAGTGTTATGTTGAAATGTATTATAAAATCATCCCCAAAAAAAAAAAAAAACAATGTCAATAATAGCTCATTGCAGACAAAAACTCTAATTGCGAACTGACTCAGAATAAACACAAAATTGTAGAAAGTTGTAAATTTTTAATTTGAATACGGTCTTTATATTACATATTGTATATATAATACGTAATGACGTTTATTTCTGGTTGAAAAAAATATTGTACATAACGTAATGACCACGTAAGCATAATATGTATTGATGTCTTTAGGAAAAACCAGATTTGGCAGGGTTAATCCCCCCCCCCCCGACCAATTAATAAAATGGAACGGGGCAGAATTTTTTTTTTTATTAAGGTATATCCCTCAATAATTTATTCTGCTCATTACTTGATCTTTTTTTAAAAAAAATGTATCCCCCCCCCCATACTATACCTAGAATAATAATGCACTCATATTATTGTGTATTTTTTAAAGATCAATATATTAAAAGCCATGTAATAGTTTAAAATAAAATTTTAATTATTTCATAGAAAATTGTTTTCTCTACAATTTTTATTCTTACACTTTTTGTCGTACGACCGATAAAAAGCGAGATATCCCCTCAGACTATATTTTTTTTTTTTTTATAAAAAGACGTATTTAAAAAAAAAATGGCCATTTAACAAGTCGTATACCTCGAGAACGGTAACCAGTATATGAAAAATATATATTACCTTTTTTGTAGATATTTATCTCTTCTATCAATTTCATATAAGACATTTCATTTTACGACAAATAAGAAGCGAAATATTTACGAAAAGGCCTTTTGTGACCTTTGACTACGAATAACCTTTAAAACATAAGAGGTTTTGATGAGGACTTTTTACACGTTATTCATAATGATGTTATTTAGGTGTATGCGAAAATTCAGTTTGCCCCTAATTTTTCTGTACTGATGCCGATTTTTCATCTAATTTGACTGGGCTAATATGAATATTGATTTGTTTCATAATGCGGTTAAATGAATCTTAAAGGGGGCATTTGGAATTTTTACAATATTTATTTATTTATTGAAAGTGGATTCCATATGTAACCGTTTATATTTTCATTACAAAGGTCATCAATTTAAAAACTTTTTTTTTTATTACCAGGTTCGTTATCGTCACAGATAAAATTAATAGGTATTTAATTTGTGTTTTTGTAGTTTTGTTTAATTACAAAAGGAAGTCTGGTGGACGTCGTTTTTTTCCAGCAACACGTGACCGACTATTTTATAGACCGACGAATAATTTAGTGAATCCCATAATATATGATATATTATGCAGCTATTCACATTGTGTACCTAAGTATCTACTATATTATGGCATATGTGATTTCCTCGAGAGATAAATAATAATCAACAATCGACTTACGGAACTACAATACGAATTATAAATTATACTCGCATAGATGTATTACTGCAGTCGTTGCGACTTCAAAAAATTATCACAACTACTTTTAGTCTCTTTAACATTACGTAGAAGTTCAAATGTACACTAACATTTAAGATCCACTGGGGACCCTGCATATATGGGAAGCTTGTTTAAATGTACATAGAGTAGTTACTAGTACATAGTAACGATTATTAATTTTTTTACAGTGTTAACATGAAATTTTTCCCCAATTTCGGGCTATTTATAACAATTGTAAATTTTGTAATTCTTTCGCTATGAAAAAGTTAATTTTAGTTATTATCGACAGAAATACCTATGTTATATACATCGAAGCTTCACGTGTATGAAGTTGGCTCTCCACATTGTCCAATCGATCTCGAACCAATGCCAATTTTAGCATAATTTAGCTATAATAGCATAATTTATAGCTTATTTTATGCAAATAAGTTTTCAAAATTTGCAAATCTTTCCTAACCCCCAAAATCACTGTTTGGTTGACTGGGAGGGGCCAACTTCACGTAGCCCCTTCACATTGTCGGATTAACCACACACCGACGCCAACATTTTACAAATAGTTTGCAAATATTTGCAAATCACTTCTAACCCCTGAAATCGCTATTTCAATGCCTGAGGGCAAAATGCCAAATTCGTAAATTGTCTATTTACATTGTAGGTATGATATGCATCGTGCTAACACCAATATTTTGCAAGTAATTTATAATAATATTAATATTATTATAGTTGTGTATAGTTATAGCAGTCGTTATGTATAGCAATATGAATGAAGTAGATAGACCAAAAAAATGTAAAGGCCCCCCCATCTTTGTAGAAACGTAATGTTGCCAAGAACGCAAGAAAAAGTGGCTTGCCGTATGTCAAAACAAAAGGCGATCTTGTTGCTGCTAAACAAGTTGGTCCAAATACTTGCAGGTAAGTTATTCTAGATTCAATAGTTAGTTGTTAAGGCCACCCAAAGCCCCAGCTACCTACCCTTAAACTTTTTTATGTTTATCTAACGCAGAATTTTGTATTGCTTTTTGACAGTTGTTCTAGAAAGTGCATGTTATCCCTTTCTTTTGACCAACAAATTGAGATTCTTCAACACTTCTTATCGCTGAGTACTAAGGACGAACAAGATGTGTTCTTAGAGAATCTCATTAGTAGAAAATTTAAACGCAAAAAAAGATGAGAGAGCAGCCGGTATAAGAAATTTGAGAGGTATGTTGAAGAGCATTTTTGTCTTTATACTCAATTTCATTAAAATGTGTTAAACGAGTCAACAAGTATCACCTTAAGATATGAGGGGCAAGGGAAGAAGTGCTAATACTTTATCACCTGAAACTGTGCTCAAAATGCATGCACTATTAATAGTCAGCTGAAACCTGCCATTACAGTTATAATACATATATTAATTTTAGATAATTTAATTAATTTATATAATTCTTTATATATTTTTATAAAAATAAATGTATTTACAATAATTTTATACCAATTTTTACTCAAATATTGTACTCAATATTTTTTAATACATTTATATTACATTTATTTAGTATGTTTTCCCTGTTCATGCAGAAAAGGATATTAAAATATATTTTGTGTTGTTTTTTTTTTAAATAGCAGGTTCAAGGTAAATGTAAAATCAATTAGGTTTATGATCTATCATCAACCTAAATATTCAGATAATAGGAAGTTAGATTATCTGAACCCCACGAAGAGATAAACAGTTTTTTTAAATTTTCTCAAAATTACATTTGAGGGGAAGAGGTCTCTTCTTGCATGAAGCGATTCATTATGTGTATTATTCAATTATTGTAATACATATTTTAATCAATGATAAATGTCTTTTAACGAATAAAAATAATATATTACATCTATAGTTTTTTTTTTTTTTTTTTTAATGTAGAAGGTATTTAAGCTAACCTACACGCCCACGCTAGAATTAAGAGAGGGAATATAGTATAGAAATCAGAAAATCTTGTTATTTTTTTTTTTTTTGATAATACTACCTATGTAATTTAACATATATACACATTATACTAGTAATGTTTCAAAATTAAATTTGAAGTATAATCTAACATTACAACTTAACAAGAATATAATAATATGTATTCCGGTAGGTATGTAATATTGTGTATACGTATATAAGAACGTCAAACAATTATGAGTCATAAAAACGTAAAAGATATTCAATGAGATTTTTATACATTTACAATTTAAATTTCTATTTTACACATTTACAACATTAATTTATTATAATATTTTAAATTATCACTATTTATCGTATTTATACTTTAAACGTTTTTTTCTCAAAATAACTTATTTTCAAAATGTCTTATTTTTACCCGAGCTTGGTAAAAGACATTTAAAATTATATAAAGATTTTCCACTATAAACTAGTATTATGAAGCCAGTATTCAAATCATCATATACTATTATATCGTCTGCTCCTGTTGAATGTGATTTTAATGAATTAAAGAATTACATTTTAAGGTTTGACGTGCGACCAATGGCTATTAATAAAGGCGCGGATTTTAATGCAAAATACATTTTTAATGAGTGGTCTAGGGCAATGCTTTCCAAGTACAAAATTCGATTCACATATTGGAAATAATTTAATCTCTAATAAAATCTCTGTAAATAAATTATTATTAATTACATCCTATAATTAATAAAATTAATTTGTGGGTTACTCATCTAAAAAGTATCGAAGGCAACTTAAATCTATTTTGCAGTAAAAAACTTTGAAATACGAGTATATAAATTTGTGATAGTAGGTAATCCTTGCCATAATGTTATGTTAAGATGGTAATACTCAAAAATTTAATCTTATTATTGATAATCGAAGAATAGATTTAAATGTAATAGAATAACAAACAAATTCAAAAGATGAATCTTATGTATCATCAATGCATTACAGTTCATTTTTTAAGGAATTTTCACTGTGTTTATACAATTAAGAATGTATCAAAATATACATTAACACTAAGGTATAAACCATTGTCCTGTTTTTGAGAATTGCGTCTCGTTGTCCCAACAAACTTTAAACCGGACGCCTTTGTACCACTTTTGGAAGTGGGGTCTCGTTTTTTGTTTTCTACCATTTTTCTAAAAAAATTGATACAAAAATGACGAACGGTCTATTTTTACCATTTTCAAAACGATTTATGAAAACATTGATATATAGTTATATAATATATCTTTTTATACGAAAAGATACAAAATGTATCAAATGATCAAAAATCTAATTAAGTAGGTATGTAGTCTGTAATTACATTTTTATTTTTCTTATCCACTGAAATTAAAATTTCCCACATAGGTATAGATCCTAGATCCCTTTAAAATCCGAGTGTTTATGAGGTCCTCCTAAGCGTAAAAAAAACTACAGAATATAACGGAAAATTGTTATAGGTAAATCAGAAATATTAAATAGGTATTAATACCTAACCAAGTTCAGAATCGTAAAATCATTTAATTAAAATCATAAAATATAATATAACTATTTTAAATTAATAGTTATTTTTATATCCTACAGTTTTTTAGCAACAAGTCTTTTAATTTTTATATGAAAGGTGGTTTAAAGGTTACACAAAAATCTATAACTTTTAAAGACATTTATTGAAGGTTTGAAATTTGTTTTATTTTTTATCTAAAAATGTAATACAAACAATAATGGTTTTATTTACAGTTTTCCCGTAATGGGCTGAGTCCAGTCTTTTTAACTACATGGAGCCTGGTATTTATGTCTACCCAGTATAGAAAATATATTAAAGTGATGGGTACTGCTTATTGTATACTACATTAGTGTGAATCAAACAATAATGTAGGTATCTTGACAGTTTTTTTTAAAATTATTTTCTGATTTCTGATTTATGTAAGGATTTTAAAATGACATATTGTATTTCTATTTTTACATGTATATACTTTTTCAGACAGAAGAAAAGCCCAGTGATTTTTTTGAGCTTAGAGCATAACTATTCTTTTTACCTTTTTACGATATATAGGTATACCGATTTTTTTTCTTATTAGGAAATGTTAACTTTTAACTAAGTTCAGTTAATTTTTTCAAAGTTAACTTTTAACTTTAAAAGTTATCAAAAAATATACGAGTAACTTTTAACTCAACTTATATTATTTTCAATTAACTTAACTTAACGAGTTAAAAAATATCGTTAACTTGCCCAGCCTTGGGTACAACTACATAGAACTTAAATAACATTTGTAATTCATTTTATACTTAAATTTAAAGGTGGAAAAAATCAATATTTTCTGGTCAAGACCCGTGATTTGTTGCGTTTTCCTTCTTTTTATAACATCTAAAATATATTAAGATTTAATAACAAATTTTGATTTTTAAACGAAGATTGTAATTATACAAATCGTGTTCCAATTTCAATTATAGGTATTATTTTATAATATTCAAATTCAAAATGACAACATCATATTCCTAATATTCAGTTATCTGTGTATTTTACTAGTATGACTACTGACTAGCTATTATACACATTTATAAAAATGTTTTAAATTTTATATTTTACAAATTAATGTACCAGAATATAATGTTGTTTCGCAGTCCTGATAATACGTAACGTAGGTTATACAATGACACGACCATTGGAAGTTTATCATAATACGCTTGTCAATTAGGTTACATAAAATTATTTAAAAAAAAAACAAAATCATATGCCATTAAAAAATAGAAAAAATAAAAAGCGACGTATTAAATAATAACAAATGTTCTTATATGTTTTACGTGTGAGTATTTAAACGCATTCTCCACTATAATTGTAATTTCTAGAGTCATTTTAGTGTTTCAGTGTTTCAGTGCTAATTCGACACAGTTTCAAAATTCATATATCAAGTTCAAATTTTTAAATTTGAACGGTTTTTGTTTTTCATCTTACCTAATAGGAATCCAAAATGGCACCGAACGTAGAAGGAACCGTGGCAAGCCCGAAACTCTACAATGACGACGACGTCGTGATTTCCGGCATTTCAGGCCGTTTCCCGAATTGTAAAACGTTTGAAGAGTTCAAACAAAAATTGTTCAACGGTACAGATATTCTTGCCGAAGGAGAGAGCAGATGGCCAGACGGTATCCAAACAAAATATCATAATATTACTTACACTATACACTATACTATATAGACTTAAGACTAGATTATAGATAATAGATAATCGAAATACACATATATCAATAAATGTATAAATTTTGTCCGATGATCAATTTTTATTAATTGAAAAATTATAAATTTCAGATATTCCACATTAGTAAACTCTTATGATATTTTCACTAATAAATCTTAATTAAATTTTGCATTTTTTCTACAACAATCGAAAAGAAAATTTCAGTTTTATGACATAAATTTCACGAAAATATTTTATGGAATTTTATTATTAAAATTGCAATATTTTTCTTTATTTTAATGTTCAGTTTAAAAAAAAATATTCGAATTGTGTAAAAATAGACCGAGTTACAGAAAATTTTTATTTTTATTACGTTAGCGGTAAAAACTGTTCGTATTATTTTTTCTATATTATTTGCAATTTCAATATTTTTATGCAGACTGTTTCATAATGACCATCAAATATATAGTATTTTCTATTGTATAATTTGAAATTAATTTAATTTTTGGCAACTATAGTAGAACATATCCTTTAATAAAATATTTCAATCAAACAAAATATACATTTTTTTTTACACATCTGTGATTGATATAGCTAATTATAAACCTTCGTGAATCGTATTAGAGAAAATTATAGATAGAAAAGATAATCATGAAGAAAATCAAAAGCTACAACATTTGTACTTTATTTATAACACGCATATACTAATAAATTGATATTATATTGAATTATTAAAACAATTAAATATGTAAGTTTCGTCAATATTTATTAACCTACGATATATATATCTAAATTATACAACACTTAGGTACCTGTTATTCAACAATATATCAAATAATTCTTTATTTTAAATTTTGTTTGTGGAATTAAATATTGATTTAATATTAAACGATAATATCGTAATTATTGCTTTAATAGTATGTTTATTTAGTTTGTTAATTGTTCTACATAATTCAAGTTATAAATAATTATATATCAATCTATTTTTAATATTATTATTATTATTATTATTGATTTTATTATTTTAATTATAAACGTCTTTTTAAGTAAACAAACTCCGTATATACGATATTTAGGTACTTGTGGAGCCGTTACCAAAATTGGAGTGATTGGTGGTCTATCGAAATTCGATTCTACATTTTTCAAAGTACATCCGAAATTAGCCGAAAGGTTGGACCCACAAATTCGGGCCATGTTGGAAAGTACATACGAAACGTTTGTCGATGCAGGTGTGTTGTTTTTTTTTATATAGAAATATATACTTAAATACACATTCATTATGCACTATTTTAAAAGTATGGCACTACTAAATATTGTATTTAATTTGTAGGATTAAATCCGACGTCCATGAGGGGATCGAATACGGCAGTGGTTGTTGCGACAACGAACAACGATTGTGCCGATTGGTGGTCTGCCGATCCAAATAGGGTGAACGGTTATGAATTTTTGGGCTGTACCAGAACCATGTTCCCAAATCGTATTTCCTACTCATTTGATTTAAAAGGTAACAATATTCAATTTACAGATTAAATGAGCTTTTTTTAAGAAGACTATTTTCTGATAACAAATTTATCTAGTTGATACTTAAAAGAAGTTATTTTTCGATTTCCTAAGTTGTTAACGTAAGTGTAAAGGAAAACTATACTAAAGATAGCTAAAAATTTTAATGGGTGCCAAATATTAAACGTTGATATAATAAGACTTTTGACAACTTTTCGATAATTCATAAATATAATTTGAAATTTGATAATTTCATGTACGTAAATAAGTGTATACTTTTTTAGATAGTAGAATTCGAATAGGAATTTTCAAATAAATGATCTCTCTAATAACAAATTTACTACAGTTGGCACATTAAAGAGATCTCATTTTATTTAGTTTTCAAGTAGGTAGTTAATAAAAAAATCTGACGATAATATTTCGAATATTGTTAAAAATTGGGAAAAATATTAAGAACACCAAACTCCACTCAGAATTATTTTTCAAATGTAAATGACTAATCCTAACTTTCAAATCTATAATAATACGAATAATACTACATTATCCTGACAAGAGATGATGGACCAACTTCCAGTAACCTGTGTTAATGTACCATGTACAATATACATTATACATGAAAAAGCTATATTAATATTTATTTTTTTCTGTAGAAAATTATTCAAACAGAAGACTTGATTCAATTGGTATATTTATACCCTCGTTCCAGTGTCAAATTTAAATAAAAGGGTACTTTAAGGAAGACATTTTTACACATCTATTTTTTTAAATAATTTTTTTCTTATATTATTGCATATTAACTTTGGTTAAAAATCGTTTTATCGAAAGAAATGATTTATTATAGCTTTTAAATTTAATATATTAGATGAATAAATAATGTATAAATATCCATTACATATACAGATATCTATAGATAAAGTTCATTCATTCTCTACTAAATGGAGTTTTTTTATATTATATTTATTATTAAATCAACAAAAGATGTTATTTGTTAAATTTAATATGATAAACCGATAGATAAAAGAAGTCAAGATATAAAATTCTTTCTAGATGGTATTTTCTAGATGCCTTCTTTAGATTTTTCCAGTAATTTTTTGAAATGTACAGAAAAACTATTTATTATAACTAGAAACTTTTATAAATGTATACATTTTTACAAAAATAAATAAAATTACCATGGTGATTATATATTACTGAATTAATGTATTATATAATATAATTAATAATTATGCATATTACACATAGCTCCACATAAAATAATTTTATATAGGTACGTTTTTATAAGTGTAATATATAAACTATCAATGCCCTACCCCATGAGTGAAGTGCTTTCACCCCTACTTGACATCTGTTTTTTATTACACTAAAAAAAAATATTGTTTAACATTCTCACTATTTAAATTTAAATATAGATTAATAAGTAACTGTTTTAGTTCCAAATAATTATCATATCTATATATGTTTACATGTTTATATTACATTATTTATAAATGTTTGTTTAAAATAAATATAACTAGTTATCATCTCAAATTTATATACATATTGCTATAATAAAAGGGTTCTATCGTGATATTTTTAAATTGTTAAGTAGTGTGATTTTAAGATTTAATCCACAATGTCAATAAACAATATTAAATTAAAAACTCTTTCGTGTTGCTAGTGATATAATAAATTTATAAGTGACATTTTATTATTTAATGTATCTAGTACGTCATTATAGAGTAATTGCAGAGTATATTGTATCCGAGTTCAAAACAAAATTAAATGATGCGTAATTTATAATTACGACTCACAAATATACCAAAAAAATGTATTTAAATTTTATTTGCCAGTATTACATCTATAAATAAATAAATAATCTTATTTTATTAAATCGCAATGTAATTTCCCAATACTCAATTATACTAACTAGTTATGACCGTGACGTCGTGTTATTCTCAGGACCTAGCTACGCCATGGACTCTGGATCTTCGGGCAGTCTCATGGCCTTTGAACACGCCTACAGAATGCTCAAAACGGGAACGGTCGACGGTGCTGTGGTCGTTGGATGTTCGTTGCTGCTCAACCCCGTGTTTTCGGTCATGATGCAAAAAATGGACATAGTTTCGCCGGAGGGCTTAAGTAAACCATTCGACGCTTCTGGTACTAAAAACATGCAAATCATGCTCGAAATTATAAAATCGTTAATTTAAAATGCTTATTTAAACGACGATTATTTTGTTTATAGGTCAAGGTAGTACGCGCAGTGACGCTGTGGTCGTCATGTACTTGACACTCGCCAAAAACGCCAAACGTGTGTATGCAACCGCAGTGAACGCGTGCACTAACACCGAAGGATTTCGTTTAGAAGGAGCCATTTACCCTTCAAATGGGCAGCAAATCGAACTATTCAAAGAAGTTTTAGAAAACGCCAATCTGAAACCCGATGATGTCGACTATGTAGAAAGCAGCGCTTGCGGCGACCAGGTACTTTTCAACCTAAACTAGCTATTCATTATAATAGTTACGAAATAGACAATTTCCGTAATTTAACAAGCGGTCTATACTATTTTGAGAAATCTTTCCAAGTTCATTTGAGATATCAAAAATGTTACTTCATATAACACTCAAAAAACTTTAAAATACCGTTTGTTGTTAAGTTATGAAACACTAGTGAAAAATACTGTTCTAAAAATACACAAATAATTACACCAATATACCATGATGTTTTTTTACATTATAGTTGGGTGACGCTCAAGAACTTAATGCTGTTACCGAAGTATACTGTAAGAACCGTACGAAACCGTTGTTGATTGGATCCGTAAAATCTAACATAGGTGATACTGAACCGGCGTCTGGACTTTGTGGAGTTGTAAAAATGGTGTTAGCTATGGAACACCAAGAAATCCCTCCAACTCTTCATTACAGCAAGCCAAACCCCCGAGTACCGGCACTAAAGGATGGTCGGATCCAAGTTGTAACCAAAACATTGCCGTGGAAGGGTCAATATGCCGCCATCAATTCTGTAGGAATCGGTGGAGTAAATGCACACGCTCTCTTGAAGTTGCACAAAAAACCAAAGACACAGCAACCACAAGACTCTATCCCCCGGTTAGTAGTCGGGTCTGCGAGAACCGAAAGTGCGATAAACTACATGTTGAACAAGGTAAGAGTTTGGAATTTATTTCCAAACGCCGATTAATGTATTGTATAAATAAATTGTTATCGTAGATCGAGGCTATGCCCAGAGATCCAGAATTTTACGGTCTTTTGTACGGAGTTCAGAACAAAAATATCCCGGGACACAATTACAGAGGATACAGTATTCTAGGGGAAGAGAACGGTCGTGAAATAGCGGTAAGTAAATTTCACCAAACGATGAAATAAATTATTACCAGAACACACGATAGTAATTATATGATTGAACTCGAAATACCGACTTTTTTTAGGTCCTCGGAGCCGGTAAACGTGAAGTATGGTATGTATTCTCTGGAATGGGAAGTCAATGGACTGGTATGGGCCGCGATCTATTAGCGTTACCACCGTTTCAGGAATCAATTGAAAAATCAGCTAACACGTTAAAAACTCTTGGATTAGACCTCTATGCCATTTTAAATTCTAATGAAAAAACTGTATTTGATGACGTATTGAATTCTTTTGTCGGAATTGCAGCTATTCAGGTTAGAATTTTTGTATTGTTAACACTTATTATTTGGTTCTTTGGTTAAATTGTTTGTAATAAAAGTATACTAAATTTATCTCCATTTTACAGATAGCTTTAGTCGATGTACTCAGCACTGTTGGCATTACTCCCGATGGAATTGTTGGACATTCGGTTGGAGAACTGGCTTGTGCTTATGCCGATGGAACACTAACAGCTGAACAAACCATTATTGTGGCCTATTGGAGGGGCCGTAGTCTGTTGGATTTAAACCTAGCTCCCGGTGCAATGGCTGCAGTTGGTATGTTATACATAATACTGATTTTTCAGTTTTGCAAGTATTATATTTTTAATAAATCGTTATTTTTTCGAATTTAAGGTTTATCCTGGGAGGAAGCCAATGCACGAACTCCGTCTGATATTGCTGTGGCTTGTCACAATAGTGAAGATGGCGTCACAATATCTGGACCGCCAGGTTCAATTGCCAAGTTTGTGCAAAAATTAAAGTCTGAAGGTGTATTTGCAAGGGAAGTAAACAGTTCTGGAGTAGCATTCCATTCGTGGTATATCGCTGCGGCAGGACCCGTATTTAAGGAAAAAGTTTCCGGGGTATAGTTTAATACTATTTTATAATTTCGATATCTTCATCGGTCAATTTAATTTAAATTTGATACAGATTATTGGAAATCCAAAAGCAAGAACATCTAGATGGATTAGTACGTCTATTCCAGAATCCAGATGGAATGAACCGTTGGCACAATTTTCATCTGTGACTTACCACGTGAACAACTTGGTGTCCCCAGTATTGTTCAACGTAAGTCTGAAAAATCAATAAAAATATTTAAAAATGTAATATAAATTCAAAGGAATCGAAAAAATTTATATTTATATATTTTTGATCTTTTAGAGTGCGTTAAAACACGTACCCGATAATTCTGTAGTTATTGAAATTGCACCACACGCACTCCTCCAAGCTATATTGAAACCAAGCGTTGGTTCTAAATGCACACATGTAGGTTTAGTGCGAAGAAACCAATCAACCGTATCGACTTTATTATCAAGTATCGGAAAACTATTTAATGCCGGACTACATCCGAAAATAGAAAATTTGTATCCACCGATCAGTTATCCAGTATCCAGAGGAACCCCATCCCTCCAACCATTAGTCGAATGGGATCATTCCGACGAATGGAACGTAGTCACTTTCCTCGAAACCAAAACATCATCATCTGGTGAAGTTAATCTAGAAGTGGATTTTGAAAAAGAATCTTATAACTATCTCAAAGGGACTTATATCGATGGTGTAGAAGTCCTTCCATATGCATCATATCTCGTAAGTTTTATGAAATCTAGTAAATACCCAAATTTTATGTTCCACAAACTTGACTCAAACAATTTCAAATTATTATTTAATGCAAGCTAACATTAAAATTCAATATATATATATATATATATATATATATACATAACTACATTTGTATTATTTACCATATTAAATTTTCAGACTTTCGTATGGAAAGCTTTAGCTAAATTACAACTGTCAAGTATTAATAAAGTGCCAGTTGTGTTCGATAATGTTCAATTTTTAAGAACAACTCCTATTCCAGCAAATGGTAAAATGAACTTTAACCGATATTTTCAATTATTAATTAAATGAACACTGTTTTTTTAGGAAAATTATCTTTTAAAATAAATATTTTGGCGGGAAGTGGTGAATTTGAGATCCGTGAAAATGGTTCTGTTGTAGTATCAGGATTCATTAAAATCCAAACAACTGACGAACAAATGGAATTGCCAAATTTAAAATCGTATGAAGTTGATCAACTGTCAACCTCTGATGTCTATCAAGACCTTGCATGCAAAGGTTATAAGTACAGCAAAATCTTCCAAGGAATTAATTTGACCAACAATAATGGTATCTAATCAGATAATTAACTACACATAAAATACTATTATTATAATAACTTATTATTTATGTAGCAAGCTGTGGAAACATAGTTTTTAATGGAAATTGGACCCCATTTATCGAATCCTTATTGCAACTGCACTTGTTAAAACTCGACACAAGAGACCACTACGCCATTAAATACTTGTTCAAATTGAGCATTTCTCCAGAAAAACAAAATCAAGCCATTTCTTCTAATGGTATTTATCCATTTAACAAATTATTTATGATTAATGATTTCATTATTAATAAGAGTTTATTTTATCAACAGGTGTATCGTCGTTTAATGTTTATGAAAATATCGGTGTTATTAAATCCGGAGGCGTTGAGATTAGAGACATAAGATCTACATTGATTCCTGTCCGGAAAGAACTACAGCAAGATTTTGATTTGGAATCTTATATATTTGTTCCATTCGTTATAGAAGAAGTATGTTAACAAAGAATACTAAACCGTATTCTGTAAAATATAATTCAAATTATTCGACTACTTTGTTTATATTTTATTAGGCCATAAGTCAACCTCTCAATAATATTGTACAGATTGTATTAGAGAACGCGAGTGAATCTTTTAATATAACAGAAGTGGTAACTGTGCAGCAAGAACTTTTAGTTTTACAGATTTTGAGTTTAGCCTTCTCTAAATCTGCATTCACGGTAAAAATAAATTGTTATAGTGTATACTATCCTAACATAGGTACTTTTATGAATGGAAACTAAACGTATTATATTTATCTGTTTAGATTAATGCTAATGTTTACGCCACAGATATAAAACGTTATGAATCCGATCAATTAGTGACTTACTATGAACAAGATTTAATATCCAGTGTTTTGGAACAACAAGTATTCTTAGTTATAGCATACGGTGCCATTGAAAATAAGAAATTACTAGAAAACGTATTATTTGGTGTGGTCGACGGGGGTTTCTTGCTAACCGTAGAAAGTCAGTTTGACCCAAAATTCAGACAAGTTGGAATAGACATCATCGCAAAGTATTCAGACGGAAAAAATTCATACGTTTTGCTGAAAAAAGTAATTTCATTTTTATATATGGATTATTATTGGTAATATACATTATATATCAACAATTAATCAATTTTAGAACACTGAGATGCCAACGCCAGTCCTACTGCCTATTAGATCTTCATTTTCGTGGATAGAATCTTTAAAATTAAACATTCAAAGTGCCGAGAAAAATAACCAGGATATATATTTAATCAGTCAAAACTTAGAGAGCACCGGAGTAATTGGATTGACAAAGAGCTTGAGACAAGAACTAAATGGCAAATTTGTCAAGTAAGTGTTACCTAAACATTTACAATATATATATATATATATATATATTGTACGATTTATAAACGTAATATTATTGTCATTAGATGTGTTTCGATTAAGGACAACAAAGCACCCGCGTTCTCTTTGTCTGCTTCAATATACCAAGCACAACTCAAGAAAGGATTAGCCATAAATATGTTCAAAGACGGAGTTTGGGGTACATGTGCATATGTCCCATATAAACAAACTACAGTTCAGGTAGAACATGCTTATATAAACACTACAAGAGCTGGTGACGTTAACAGTTTGCAATTCATCGAAGGAAAATTATCAACATTCAAGTAAGTTTCCACATATAAAATACAGCTATTACGCTATTAATTAAAATTTAAAGATGATGCATTTGTGATTAGAATTAATGATTTTTTATTTCTCATTAGTCCTAAAGAATATCCAGATTACGAACTGTGTTATCCGTACTACGTCCCACTAAACGGATTGGACGGAAAATTCGTGAATGGCACTTTACCATACAACGGAATATCCGGAGACATAATTAAACAAGTAATCTAACCTAATACATAATATTATAACTAATAAATATTTGTCTCGTGATCATAATAACATACGCGATCAGTCGAATCCAAATTAATTTTTTTCCAAATTAATTTTCCCAAATTACGTTGAATTTCAGGGCAGCTATCTCGGTATGGAATTTTCAGGACGCAATACTAGTGGCAAAAGAGTGATTGGCTTAGTACCCGGTGGAGCTCTAGCCACGTCGGTGATGGCTCATAAAGACCTCATTTGGGAAATACCTGACGAATGGTCCCTGGAAGAAGCGTGCACCGTACCGAGAACATACAGTTTGGTAAGTCAAAAATTGTTTGGAATAGTAAAGTTTATAATGTTTTTTTTTTTAATTTATAAACGAAATATAGGCCTATTATGCACTTGTGGTGAGAGGGAACATTCAGCCAGGTGAGTCGATCTACGTGCACGCTGGTGCCAGTGGAATCAGTACGGCTGTGATTTCCGTCGCCCTTGAATTGGGAGCCATCCCGTACGTGGGAGTGTTTAACAGAGAACAAAAAGTATTCTTGAAATCACGATATCCACAAGTATGTGTACCACTTTTACATGCATGAGATTACGTGAAAAACTAATAACAAATCTGTGTGTATATTATCCATAGTTAAACGATGACAGTTTCGCCAACCTCGCTGATAATGGTGGATTCGAACAACACCTTCTTGAACAAACCGAAGGCCGAGGAGTCGACCTAATATTCGACACTTACTCGGTGATCAATAAACGGCAAGAGTTCGTAAATTCACTATCTGAATACGGTCGACTGGTAGACTTCGAAGTTTTTGCACCCGTGTCTGATTCGTTGGGAGTGTCCGGAAACCTGAAAAGCATAACTTACAACAAAATCTCACTGAACACCATTCATTTTTCACCCTCTGAAATCAAATACATCCATCAGTTAGTCAGTCAGGGTATTCAGAACAAGAAAATCACTCCACTGTCGACTACCGTGTTTCCGGCCAGTGAAGTGACCGAAGCATTCAAGTTCTACGTGTGCGGTACCACTATGGGAAGAACAGTTGTTGAAATCAGAGTCGAAGAACGAAATAAAAACACATTACCGGCCAAGAAATCCGTATCCGCATTGCCAAAACTGTTCTTCTCATCCAAAAATTCGTTCGTTATTAGCGGTAAGACCATTTTCCAAAGTCAATAACACTGTATTAATTTTATAACCTGTTCGTAATATTTAAAATATTATTTTATACCTATATGTCGGTTTTTCTTATAGGAGATGAAGACGCCTTCAGTCTAGAACTGATCCAATATTTGGCACATAGAGGTGCTCGTAAATTCATTTTAGTCACCAAAAACAGGCAACCTTCTGGCTACAAAACCTTAGTGCTGAAACGTTTAAATAACAAAAACGTTACCGTAGTAGTATCTCTTGCAGATCTATCGACAGTGAAAGGTGCCGAAGACGTATTGAATGAAGCGGTAAATCTTGGTCCCGTCAGTGGTATCTACCACATAAGCACGGTAAGTACTTTAATGTTTATTTTACGTTACCTATAATACTTAATGTTTATTACCTATAATACTTGCAAAAATAGGCTCCAGAAACTGGCATTTTGCAATCGTTGAGCGAAAACGATTTCGTAGCAGCGAGAAACGCAGTGTCCGAAGTGGTTGCTAATTTAGACACCTTGAGCAGAAAATTAATTCCTAAACTAGAATACTTTGTTGTTCTTGCTCCATCCGTTGCATCCAGAGGAGCTAAAGCCAAGTCCAACTATGTTTTAGCAAATGCAGATCTATACCGAATTGCTGAAATCCGTAAGATTTCGAGCTATCCAGCAGTATGTAATCTATTATATAAGTTAAAACTTTATTTTTTTTTATAATAATATAATATAGTATTATAATTTTTTTCTTTTTAAAAACGATATAAATTTCAAATATTCTCTACGTGTTTTTTATATATTCAGAAAAAAAATGTTTTTAGGTCGTTATAGAATATGGTGCAATTGACTGCAGTCCAGCCGCATTCAACAGCCCAAACTTCACAGCCGCATCGGTCATTTCAGCTTTAGGTATTCTGGACAATGTCACCAAACAATCTCAGAATCCAACAGTTGTATCTTTCACAAAATTCAATGGCCCGAATAACGACGACAAATCAGATGCCGCAGCTCCCGTATTATTAGCAATCGCAAAAATTTTTGGTAATTTATTTATTACTTGTAAAAATAGAAATCTAAAAATACAAGCGCCGGGAAGTCCAACCTCACATCAATAACAGTGGTTGGAAATTCTGTTTGCTATATTAATAATATCATCATGATTACTTAATACTAATAATAACCTAATTTTATTTCTAATAATGAATAGTGAACCATATTATAATAACGAGAAACAAATTAACTAATTAATTTATACCAAGTTATATTTATCATATTAATATTAATATTCAAGTTAACATGTGAAAAGATAATTCAAAATCTAATGAAACAATATAAATAAACAAAATAAATCTAACCTTTATTTATCTCAGATTACATGCATTTATAATTGTTCAAAGAAGACGCAAAATAATACAAAAGTAAAATTTATGAATTATATGAATATACAAAAATACTAGAATATATAATAAATGATTAATTTTTATGATTCCTAAAATATTCTTTATATAAAATATAGAATCGCTTACATTTTTTACTAATAAAAAACATGGACAATCTTTCATCAAATAATCGTAGTCAAAATAACCCTGTGTGTGTATCCCGTTCCCAAAATTAAGTAGTCAAAATAACATTATAAGTATTATAATTTTGACTTTTAAGGGTAATATTATTGAACCGTAATATTAATTATTGTTTCCCAGGTTTCAAAACTTTGTCCGAAGTAGAACAGACGTTTACTCTCGCTCAACTCGGTCTGGACACACTTCTCGCGCCACGTGTCCAACAAGTCATCCAAAAGCAAACCAACGCCCTTGTTGATATCGCCGAATTGAGACAAATGACATTCCCAATGCTTCAGACCAAAATCAACGATTTTCTCGCCTAAGAAGACCAGATGTGTAATTGTTAGTTTTAAATTATTTTTTAACTATGTACGTATATTTCAAAATTTTACTCTATATATATATATATATATATATATTTATAAATAGATATATTCATGCCTAAATAAATCAAACGCAAATATACATTAACAATGATAATATTGCTGTTTTTTTATTAATTATTATTGTCATTATTATTATTACGAATAATATTTTCCCGTATATATATTATACAACATATATTTTTAAAATTTACGGTTAGTAATAATGATTACCATTTTGCAAATTTGAAAAATGGTAAAATTGTAAAACTAAAAAACTAAAACCAAAAACTTGTTAAACTAAAAATCAGAACGAATAAAAAAAGATTTTTCGAACAAAGAAACTAACAAATTAACATGGTGTAGCATAGGCAAACTTCCCACAAGATAGGAAACTATAACTTCAAAATAATTGGAAATAAGGAAATAAGTCCATTTTAACAATTATTTTTTTATTTCAAATTCTCGGCATGAAAAACAATAAACATTGAAAAACATGTAGCAAAAATATTTATAAACATTTTTAAATTTTGGAAGTTTTTGACAGTTTTTTTTTTTTTACAATTCCCTTTTACCTTTACCTTGACACCATCCAATAACTCCAAATTGATGTTTATGATAATATTTAATTTAAAAACTCCCCGTTACATTTTTATATTCAATGTATAAGATGTTTAAGGCCCATATCGCATTTTACTAAAAATAGGTTATTCTTCAATATTTATAGGTATTCAAATACTTTTATATTTTTACTTGAGTTTTATTATTTATTATTTAATATTGGTATAAAATAAAAAAGTATAATATAATATAGTAGGTACGGTACATACTTCACACATATAAAAAGTCGCTCGGACTTTTCGTTCTCGAATTTTTATATACCAATGTCGTCAGGTCGATATGTTCGAAAGTCCGATTAAACATCGTATATAATATTATGATAAATAAGTTCACCGAAAGTATCAATATAAATTTAATTCAAAATTGACAAAAATACGAATAAAATTTGAAGCATTAGAATCTTAATTAATAAACCAACTTTTCACACAGTATTGTTGACAAAATTATCTGTGTTCTATCATCGTCTATTTAAAAAAAAAATATGAATACATTTTGTATAAACCATTTTTACAGATGGTATAACATAAGTTAAATTTGTGATATTGAAATAAAACGTCAGTAGAACATAGACAATTTTGTTTGCAATAGTGTGTAAAAATTTGGTTTCTCAATTATAACCACAACCTGAGAACACATTTTTCTTGTTAAACGGTTTTGTTAACAAATATCACAATCACACAACAATAAAAATTAGTACTGACACAGATCAATTTTAAATTACTTTTAAAATGTACTTGAGTATTTTTAAATGATTAAATTTTTATTTATATTAAAATAAATTCTCTTAAGGGGAAAATCCCTAAATCCTACTTATAGCTGTTTTGAAAGACCCACGTAAATTGACTCCTGGGGATAGATTCACACTATATGCCATACTTTGGTCCAATCCCACTTTAGTAACGGTTCAGTCATAGTTCAGTCATTCATATTATGATGAGCAAGTTCCGGTCATAATATCAAAAAGCGCAATTTCAATGATTTTGAGGAAAATTATTACACGAATGGCCGCTTTTTTTTTGCTTATTTGTTGTTTTCAAGAGGATTTATCAATTTTTTGTCTAGGGCACTGATGGACCTTGCTATAGCTCTATAGATAATACATAACGTTTACTACCTACCATGTCTTACAAATTTTCTGAAAAAATAGTTTGCTATATTGTTGTAATATGTTTAGAAGATGAGAATTGAGAAAAATAAAGAAAACGATAAAAATCGCATCAATAATATAAAAACAAGAGACTGGATTATTGTTTATTCACCTTGTTATTAATTACGAATAAACAATATATAAACAAAAAATTGCACATGTGGTGTACATAAAAACAGATACCAAAATGTATATTTCGATTCCCTCTATACCGCAGCCTGCATTAAAAAACAACCTTTTTACTCAAAATAAATAAATTCTTTTTAATTACAAAAAAATATTTTGTTTTTTAAACTCCTTCGGAAGGATGCTTAGATATAATAGTTATCACACTGTACTTAACATTCCTATTATATATATATATTAAGGGTGGGTAATAACAGACATTAAATACCGTACCATGACGACTGCAACTCATCGGAAAACCACAACAAACACATAATTACCATATAGGTCGTCTATCGGTAACTACATACAAATAACAAGAACGGAAACACGCTTGTTCGCAAAGAAAAGAAGCGGGTGGTAAAAAAAACCCACAACTATGCAAAACGCCTGAACATCGACACAGTCACGCGCCAAAAGAGCACGGGTCAAAAAAACAATACTTCCGATAGAAATTTTGGAGAACAAATAGGAGCGAACCACGACGAAGGACGGAAAAATTAAAAGACAAAAAAATACAGGATGACCAGGGAAACATCATACATGAATACCGGGCACGGGGATGGACCTCACATATGAAATTTTAATAGACTCAGGAGCAGAAATAAGCTCAATATCTACAAAATATGAAGATAGAATTATCAGACAATACGGAGCAATCTCGACATTACCACTGTCAGGCTTAAGTATATACAATGCAATCGACGAGAAAAATATGGAGGTAAACAGGCAGATACGAATACCCATCAAAATAGAAAACGTAACAACTCAAATAGCATTCATCGTTATACCACAATTACGAGGACAATATAATCGGAAACGATTTTCTGGAAAACCAAAAAACGGTACTGGACTTCGAAAAACGGGAAATAACATTGAGAACGACTACAAGAGTAGTCTTGACGACAACATTCATTGAGAAAAAGAATAGAGTATCAGTCCATCTTAGGACTATACAAACAAAATATAACAAAGAACCAGAAAAGAACAAAAATAGTCAAAACCCTTTCAACAAGCGAACAAGAACGACTCGACGAAATACTAGAAAAATTCCTGGAAATGTTCAGAAATGTATTCGGCAAGATTAGAGGCTGCAAATGCAAAATTTAATGTCATTTAAAGGACGACATACCAATCTTTGTAAAACCATACCCCATTCCGTTAACGAAACAAGCAGCAATAGAAACAAAAGTGCTTAATAAGGGGATAATCGAACGATCAAAGATCTGGATATTGGCAAATCCTATTGCACGAAGGTAGCAAATCACCATGTTTATTCCTGATAAATGAATGAAACTATTCATATAGAAGATTACCGTTTAGATTAAACATCAGAGGCGCTGAATTCCAAAAATACATGGACTGGGCAACTTAATAAACGAATTTGTAACAATTTACGAAAACTATGTATTAATTACGTCGGAAAGCATCAACCAACACGTTGAACACATAAAAAAGTGTTAGAAAGATTTAAGACACACAACGTAACAGTAAACTTAGAAAAATGCTGGTTTTTTCGAAGCGAGATTTCTGGGGCACGTGATTCCAACAGAAGGTATAAAAATGAACGAAGAAAAAATAAAGACAATAAAAAATTTTTGAGGAACCAAATAATAATAATAACTCACAAAGATTTCTTGGACTTCTGAATTTCTACAAACGATACACTGAAAAATGTACATACACCACCAAGCTATTAATACAACTGTTAAAAAAATATGAGAAATGGTCATGAGAACCACAACACCAGGAAACATTTAAAAAATCAAAGGAAATCTTCATAAAGGAAGTAATAATCGCTTTCCCAGACTTATCCGAACCGCTCTACATAAACACTGATGCATCAAAATCGGTAATTTGTAGTCAACTATTCCAAATGTTGAACAACGAAAGAGCTACATTAAGATTAACGGGAGACTGATACGGTGGGCGTTGGCACTCCAAGAATTTTACATCGAAATCAAACACACGCATGGGAATAAAAACATAGTAGCGGACACCTTCACTCGATACCCCAGGGCAAGGGAAACAAGGGTGAAACCAAAAATTCATATCAACAAACTTGACCAGGAACTGTTTAGCACAATGTTTAGAAAATAATTTACGAGAATAGCAGAATTACAAAATATGGACAAACGGATAAAAAAAACTAATGGACGAAGAATCGGAACGTATAACGATAATCAAAGAAATAATTTTTGTAAGACAAGATAAACAAAACCACTGACGTGTAGTAATCCCTAAGTCAAGAGCAACCAACAGCCACCAGCGGACCAATCGCCAGAAGCAAACCAACCACCAGAGACGGACCAACCACCAGGAGCGGACCAACCACCAGGAGCGGACCAACCACCAGAAGCGGACCAATCGCCAGAAGCAAACCTTGATAGTTGTGCCCTCTTCCTCGTATCCTGGGCCGTCCAAACGAGTCGAGCCATCAGCCCTTATCCATTTTGGACTTCGCCTGTATTCGGGACTAAGCTTAGTGACAAACTTATATAGCCGGGTTGTAGAGAACATTCCTTCCGGACGTGGGGTCTCGTAAGACATATTTGTATATATATATATATTGTAAATATATAATTTATTATGTTGCGATCAAGACGATCAAGAATAATAAGAGTTTTAACAAACAATTGTGTTAATTATTTCACGTACGGAAGCTTTTAACCGGCCCATATACCAATGTTACGAGCAACGTAGGTAGTAAAATATTCGGACAATGTAAATCGTGAAGTATTATACCGTGTATTATTATAATATTTAAAAAATGTGCGTTTAATTTAAAAAATTAAAGTTGATAAACTGTAATTATTATACGAGTAAGCACATTATACAACTTTTATATTTATAATTTATTACCTATACGAGTAGGAAATACGTATTCAATTATTCTTATATTGTGCGGTGCCGTTTTCCGAGATTTATTCGAATAATTTTTTTTCAACATTTTATTAGAAATGGAAAAGTGTAATGCACAATTGAATAATATTGTATATAAATGAAAAAATTCAAATAATATGTATATTTATATCTAAATTGAAATACGATAAATTAATTGCACATATAACTAAAATGAAGAATAATTCTGAAAAATTGAAGCCAAATGATTATAAAATCTTGAAGAAATATGATGTGATAAATTAACAAATTAATTGCCATTTAAGCAGTACATATAATAATAAATAATAACAATAATAATAGGTACTCATAATATAATTTACTTTTATTTTTATTTTAAGTACTATATTATATTAATAAAATATTTCAATTTATAATAATAATAATTTTCAATAAAAATATAATTTAATAAAAGTTTATGTAGGTACTTTCAAGTTTTGATATACACAGGGATCAGGGACTGGAACCGAACCGAAATCAACCAGTTCCAGAACCGAACCCCTAAAATATAAGTAGAACCGTAACCGGTACCAGAACACTTTTATCTGAAGCCGAAATTGAACTGGAACCCAAATTATAGAACCGATTAATATTAATATCGGTTCCAAAAACTTTATTTTATTGAAATGTATAAATATGAATTTTTTGAATGAAACATACATATTATAGCACAACAATTATTAAATGTTACAATGTTAGATAGATAATATACATGAAGAGAGAGAAAATAAAATGGTGATAAGTAAAGTGAGTAATTAAAATATATAGATATTAAATTTAAACAAAAAATTAATTAAGTATAATAGTTAGGTTAGTACCAATAGGCACTAACCACATAATTACATAACCACATAACCACTAGGCACTATGAAAAACTAGATACACAATAGTTTGTATAGATAGTAGACCAGTAGATATTAAGGTAAAATATTTTAATTTTTCTAAACAAATTAGGTTTAGAAAAATACAAATGATTTTAATTCTTACAGAAGTAAAAAACGTTTCTTTAGAGAAATACAAATAAAATATAATTTTAATTGTAATGTAAATTGGTAATTATTATTAGTAATATTATATTAGTATATAATATGAGTATATAGGTAGTATATTAATATATTATATAGTAGGTATGTAGTATTAATATACAATATTATTTTCTGTAAATTTCTCTTCACTACATTGAAACTGTGCATGTGCATAGTCATTCATAAAATTAAAAGGTTTGAATATTTATTATATATACAATAATTATTTAGTGCTAAGTATTCTGTAGGTGTAATTATTTGGTCTACCTAAATTGTAAAAGTATTCTGATAAAATATAATTTATTTAATAGGTATATATAATATAAAATTTAATTTAATTATACTCAATTTATAAAAATATCCTGGTCCATAAAATCTTATTATTCAATTATTGATTCACCTTTACTTGGAAAGGACTCAAATATTTTTAATTATTAATTATGAGATAAATAATATCTATAATAATAATAATTGTCCATATCTTTAATGTCATAAGACAGGCATGTATAGAAACCACCTACAAAGGATAGTATATAAATATACAAAACACAAGTACAATATGATACTGAAATTTAGTTTATTAAACACATACATTTCAAAAAACTTCTTTTAATCTGTCAAAATGCTCTTTTCAATTTGAAAATATAATAAAAATAATTTTTTGTAAACATTAAAAATCAAATTCTTTTTAACACATTCGAGATGAATCATTCGTGATACAATTTTATACAAAGGAGTATTTTCGCTTCATTTTTACCTATAGCTATGATTATCCATTTATATCTAGGCGACTACGTCTATGTACCTATATTATAATGGTTTTTGTAACCTAAAGGCGAACACAGGAAAAACTTTCGGAGGGTGATTTTTGGAAAATATTAATTTTATATTTGTAAATTAAATAACACAATCGATTAAAATTGACAATATATAGAAGAACTTTTATATTATGTAGGTATAACAAAATTTTGATTATCTTTTACTTTTTAGTTATCTTTGAGTAGGTACATATTATATGGTAATTAGTAGTTTTGACTTTTGAATAATTATATACAAATTATTGTAAACACTCGCTTAAAAAAATTAAATTTTAAATATACAAACGGCTATGTAACCCATATTTTACATATTTATATACAAATTAAAAAATTATTGTTTTGGGTTAGTCTTTAATCTCGTGGGAAATTTTGAAATAAATTGAAAAATTCTGAAGTTACAAGTAGGTGTTCTCTCATTTTTCTTGAATTTTGGATGGGGTTTTAACCCCTAATACCCTTTTTGTATTCGTCCCTGTGATAAACAAAACATAAATATGTAAAATAGATATATTTAATACCGTTAATACCGGTTCTGGGACCCAATTGAAAATTTAAAAAACCGGAATCGGAATCGAAACCGACATTTTTATTTTCCAAGAACCTGAACCGGAACCAGAACCAATATTTCCTTTCGGTTCCAGTCCCTGATGCACACACATATATATATATATATATATTATGTATAGCTATTTTCGGTGCACAGCAGTATTTAAACTATGATCTATATAATATGTATATAATAAAATAAATGTACTGTCAATCAATAGGCATCGACCGTCGATCATCGTATTTATAATTACCTAATACCACATTGCAGTGGTGTGAAAAAAAAAAACAAATAATAGCTATAGAACGATCGCGCGACAATGACCTCCATTATTTAACGCTCATATTATATACCTATAGCAAAGTCAAAGAATTAACGAGAAGTTAAAAAAAAATTAACGTAATTTGATTATTTAGCCATTTTGGTGTTATATTATAACATTCAATTGCCAATATCGTAATCACGCATTATGTAAGGCCTAGTTTTCATAAAAAAATTTAGAAAAAAATTTCAATATATGATGCGCTCTTTGCACTTTATACACTCGCAGCATTTCATAACACAAACTTTCGAGCTCGTATTTAAACGGACGGCCGACACTCGTCGTCTTATTATCGTATATACGATTTTGGTGACGTGATTAACGATCTAAGTATATATAGCTTGTAAATCATCGAACTAAATCACTATACTCCAATCGTCGTGTATACCCCGTGTCGAGTCAAAAATAAAGCCAAATTTTCGTTTCAACCATTCGACATGGCTCCGAACGCAAACGAATCGACCGTCAAGCCCGACGTTCTATCAGACGAGTTTGGCTTCCAGCCCAATGATGTGGTTATTACCGGATTTTCCGGTCGGCTGCCAGAATGTGACTCCATTGACGAGCTCAGGGAGAAGTTGTACGCCGGCGAAGACTTGGTCAACGGGGACCCGACGAGATGGCCCACCGGTAAGTCGAAGCTGCAATTTATATGCAAAAATATATACCTATGATTGAAACCGAAAAATTAGATTTCGATTTTGATTTCAATCAAAAATGAAATGTATTTTCAAATCCATAAACCTAATTTTTATTCATTTTTTTTATTTTCGAAGTTTCGAATGTTCTAATCGTTCAAAAGTTGAACAACATAAATCGATAAATTGATTAAAGTCCCTAATAAACTGAAATCAAAATAAAATTGAATTTTGTTCAATTTCATTTTCATTAAAATTATGCATTCAAATATTCAAAAAAATGTTCGAATAGCCTTGAAAAATGTAAACTCAAAAATAATTAAATCCTCTTTACAAAACCAAAACCCAGAACCTGTTTTGAATTTTTATACGTTCATTCGTGTTTTAACGTTACGCGTTAAAATCGATTACCCATATAAAATGCCCATGTTTTAAAGTCAAAATAGAAACCCGTTTCAAGACTCAAAAATAACAATATACTTAAAAGGATTTTGAAAACTTGAACAAAATTTGTAGTTAGTGAAATCTCTTGAAATATATTCTATAAGTTTATACCTATATTAAATGCCAAGCAGTTGCCAATTCAGTATAACATGCAATTTAGGTAGGCTAAGTGGACAATATCCACATGCACACTGATTATAAAAATATAATATAGAAACAAAATATAGATAATATTAAATATGACATTTTCAAATAGCCAATACAAAATTATATTGAATAGATTGATAAAATTGTGCACTTTTATAATATTTAGTAAAATAGTATATTACAATTAAAGACACATAAAAAAACAACGGTATTTGGTCATATTCGCTTGACTGTCATCCTAGATTTCTAGGATTCTACAATATTTCACTGCTATCTAATATAAATTATTGAAAAATCATTTAAAATTAATAAAAACTTTATAGATTTAGAAACAATAAAAACATGATTTTTTTTATTTTTGGACTTATTTAAGCTTTGTTACAATTACAAAATAGCATTAACAGAAGATTACATAAAAATTTCCCAAAAAACAAAATGTTTAAGCTTTAATAATTTTCAATGTAAATCGATAAATTGAGTAATTTTATTAAGATAATATGTTTAAACATTAAAGATATTAAAAGTTTAAGTAAGTTTATCAATCTAAAATCTCACAGAAATTATACACCAACTTTGAAGAGATAATATTTCAACATTTCCAGCCTTCTAATAAAATAAAAATAAGAAAAATTTATTATTTTACTGAAAATTTAAGACATATAAATACATTACATATAAAACAATAATTATTTTCTGAATGCAATAATTTATCATCGAGATCGATACTTTCAAATTTAAAACCCATCCACCTATACTTATTTTTTTTTTCTTTATAATATAACAGCTAATCGTAAATGTTTAGTTAAGTTCACAAAAAAGCATACAGTTAAAAGTTAATAGTTAATAAATAGTAATTTGAAGTTAATGTTTAAATTAAAAACGAAAAAAAAATTTATTTAACTCAACTTAACTTAAAAAATTTTTAATCAAAATTATTCAAAAAAATAACAAATTCGTAAGTGGTATTAACTTAATTTAATAATTATAAAAATTAACTTTAAAAAGATAAATTAATAAAATGAAAATTTTTACAAGTTGAACTAAGATTGTTCAAAAGGTTAATGTTTTAACTAATTACCTAATTCCTACTTTTGATATATTTTAACTATTAAACATGTAATTCAAACTTATTATAAACTTATATTTAAATGTTTTCTCAAGTTGAAGAAGACAAAAAAAAAACAAAAAATGCAGGCCTTCAAAGACATAAATAAGTAAAAAAAAAAGATCATAATTTTTTTTTCCGATTATTTAACAAATATACGTGATCATCGTTTCATTTTCGATATTCATATTTTGATTTTGCCGCTTTGATTTTTTGCCCCCCTGTAGCGACGCATGACTTGCTTGTACCCTAGCGACGGGCCTTAAACTTGAATTGTATAATAAACATATATTAAACGTCAAATGTGAATTTAGGATAATTAATATCAATAATGTTTCATTGTTTAAAAATAATACATTTATTATTATCTTATAGATAGATACATTGGGAATCGTATGTGTTTATACCGAGGTAAATTATAATCATCCCAAAATAAAAAGCTTCTATATTTAAAAAACTAAGCTAAATATTTTAAAAGTGAACTTTTACAAATCACTATTTTTCAAAAATTCACTTTTTATCAAAACGAATTTTTAAAAATGTTGGATTTTTAAAGTTTGTATAAAAAATGGTTGACTTAATTATTGAATGATGGGGTATACCCCGCCGTTTGAAAAAATTCTATACGCTACACAAATAGAAAAAATCATTTTACTTTGAACTCTAAAATAAATAAGAAAAAATTTCAACGTGAAATTGTGTTGCATTATATTGCATATACATTTCATCTCATTAATAAATGAAGAATAAATAAGTGTATCATGTTTTAAAAACGAATAGGTACCTACAAAAAATATTGTCAACCTTTTGTATAAACTGTAATCGTTCAACTTTTCCAATAAATATTTGCATATAATTTTCTAGGTCTGTATGGCGCCATAATGAGAACTGGTAAAATTAAGGATCTTACGGAATTCGACGCCCAATTTTTCGGTTACCCTCCGGCACTGGCCGAACGTACTGACCCACAACAGAGAATGTTATTGGAAGTTGTTTACGAAGCAATCGTCGATGCAGGTGAGTTCAGTTTGATTCTTCGAAAAGAAAAAAAGTAAAATTGTATACTCATTATTTCTGTAGTACCTCTATTTATTTTACATATCAATATAGATTTACGGTCTTGTTCATAAATCATAAATATCTATGTACAAAATGATCAACTCATCATTGGCTAACCAATATTTTAAATAACTTAACAATTATATATTATTATTATTGCTTAATAATAACGTTTTCTTATGAATACACGCACAAAACAGTTAGAAAATAATCTTTCTATCAAATGAAATATTTAAATTATATTAATTTACAATATTAAAAAAAGATAAGGCATTTTTGCCATTTGACCACACATGGTATATGTGTGATTGTATAATCAATTTAAATCAATTGTAAAACTTTTTTTTTTACATTTATGCATCTTATGTTTTATTTTATGTAACATTAAAAAATGTTTACTATAGATCCGATTAGAAGTGTGATGTAAGTATTTAATATGTACAAATAACTATTCAACTGATTTTTTTCCTCGTAATAAATAATGATGTTCTTCATACTTATGTAAGTAAGTACTTACATTAAAATATTATAATAACTATATTACCATAATAGTTTGTACTTTATAATATATAATATATATGTTTCTAAAAATTACAATGATTTATGTTAAATTTAGAATCGTTAAAAAAACAATACAAAAAAATCATTCGGTGGCGTAGCCAAGAATTTCGTATGAGGTGTGCTATGATCACATATTATCTATGTAGATAATAAAAATTTACTTAAAAGTGTCAAAAAGTATATTGGTGTAATATTAGATATTATACAACATAAAACATAGATAATAACGATTAGTAATAAATTTAAATATATATATATATTATAAAAATAACAACATTTTATATATTATATAATACAAAATTAATATATGTTATAAAATATATATAAAAATAAAATTTGCCTAGAGTACTTGTAAAATGTTTATGAAGATAACTACTACTAGTTTCGACTATAAGTTATCATCAGGTCACAACCTGATACTATTAAGAGAACGCCACACATGTATTATTTTATCATTATTTATTATTTATTGTTGTGTAATCACGATATTTTTTAATAAAACTGTTTTGCGAAAAAACTTTGTTCTTGGGCTATAGTTGTAATTAAGAAATTAAATTTTGACACAATATTATTGATAAAATAATCTGTGATCTACCGTCGTCTTTTCAAAAAAAAACATAAAATCTTAAAAAGTTACTAATTTTGTAAAAACCATTTTTTAGGAGATTTTTACAAATGACATAATATCAGTTATAATACTTGTGATATCAGAAAAGAGATGAAAATAGATCATGGATAATTTCGTCTAAAATATTAGATCAAAATTTGGTTTTTAATTACAACTACAGCCCAAGAACAATATTTTCTCACAAAACAGTTTTATTAAAAAATATCGTGATTACACAACAATAAAAGTGGTACTAACACTTAAATTACTTTTAAAATGTATATAAATATTTTCAAATGATGAGATTTTTATTCTTCTTAAAATTTCATAAAAATTGATAATACAGACCCTTTTAAAAATTGCATGTGTAGCGTCCTCTTGGTAGGTAATAATTTAGGTTAACCTGATGATGACTTATAGAAGAAACTATTTTTTACTTTTATAAACATTTTGTGAATATTCTAGGTATATTTTTTTTTTATATATTTTTTATAATAATATTAATTTTTATTATATATATAGAATATTGTTATTGTTATTTTTATAATTCATATCTTATTTTAACAATTAGGATCCCCAAACTGCTAACTGCAGTCTTCATGAGTATTTTGATCAAATATTTTAACAACGTCGTATTCCTTGAACTCTTCTTTTTTATTACATTACAATGATCGTGTTCATACATTTTATTATCATTATTATTAGCAAAATTACAACTATCACTAAATAACTTCAATCAATTTAGTATAACTAGCTAAAAAAAACACAACCCATGGAGAGGAGGCTATAGATTCCTTAGCCCTCCCCTTGGCTACGCCCTTGAAATCATTAATTAATTATTTTTATGTGACTAAATACATATATATATATATATATTTAAAAAACAAATAAAAAGTTAATCCTAAGTTAAAGAAACTTGCTATTTTTATTTTTATTTTTTAATTTTGATTTATGAGTTCATTTTACTTTTGAAATTTGAATTGAAATATACACATATTAGAACGAAATACAAATGGATTTATAATTTTAACAATATAGCATAATGAGAATATTTGGAATTAGAAGTATAACATACTTATGTAAATAAATAAATATAATCTGTAATCTTCAATTAATGTACGTCAATTTTACTTAGTTAATAGTTTAAACTTTCAATTAAAATATTTTATATATAATATTTTATAATTCAAATGAAAATTTCAATATTATTTAATTTTATCTAATTTTATAAATCCTAAACGAAATGCCTAATATATTCATGTGTTTTTTATTATTATAGTTATTATTATTTAATGTCTGTACACATTTTTTTTTTTATGTAGAAAAATTCGAACAAGAGTTTTTTTAATAACTTATTTGTTCTGTTTGGTACTTATTGCTTGGTCGTTTTTCAATCTCCTTAGTAGTAATTTATGCGTAAAGGAAAATATAACTTTTATATCTAAAAATGTTTATAAAAGGGAAAATAATAAATGAAGTTGTCATAGTTATAATTTTTTTCAAATAATATTTTTTAAAACTTTGTTCAGAATCATTTTTTGAAAGTAATGATTTATCTTTGCCTTCAAATTCAAAATAATAATAATATAAACTATCTTATCCAAGGGCCGAAAAAACGATGTTCCAATTTCATCATAATTTGTATAATCCGTCCAGTTTATCTGCGCCCTTTGTTACTGTTAAATTTTTATATTTGTAGTGGTTATAAAAATGTTGGAAGTATAGGTGTGTTACCTACATACTTTTTTTTAGGTTATCTCTGTAGAATACTCACGGCAAAATACTGATTATCCAATAATATCTATGATAGTATAAAAATGGCACATTGTAGATACCATACATTATTCAATTAATATTTTTACACCCCTGGTATAGCCTGACGTGTGATGTCATCCTAGGGCACAGATAGTGATGGTTTTATGGGTGGCGATAGGTGGTCGCCCCCCCCCTTGACAGTTTTTTAAAAAATCTTTATTGGTTGCATTACTTTAATATATATGACTATAGTCTAAAATAAATTATTCAAAATAAACAATTATGATTCCTATGTTTTGTTTAAACCACTAGCATTGAGGAAGATTACAAATAGTTGCTATTTACCTCTATAATCTGTACTGATTTTTGATATCCAAAGAAATAAAAAATCTCGATTTGACAAAATCGTATTTTTGCTATTTCTTCATCATTTTTTGGTAGTTTTTCCTTACGCATTAAAAAACTATTGATAAATCAAAAAAATGGCCTCTCTAAAGTTGATACCAACTAGATGCAATTGTTACAAAAAATAGTGTAAGCTTATAAAGGTCGGATCACTTCTTCTGGTAGAAAATTTGTTAACATAGAAAAAGAAGAAAATAATATAAACATCAATCAATCTCATTTTACCAACTATTTGGACTCAAATACTACAAAATTGATAATTTTGTTGAAAAAATTGAAATGACTATAAAAAAATCGTGACTACGGATTTTCGAGATTTTTTGAATTTAATTAGAGTAACGTATATTTAACATTGATACATATTTCAGATCGTAAAACTCAAAATTACACCTTTTAGAACTTAAAACCTCAAAATTTTAAATGACTATAAATGGCCAAAAATTTAAAAAAATTCTAAAGTCACTATTTTCGAAATTACGAAGAAATGAAATTCTCGATTTCATAAAATCGTATTTTTTGTCGTTTTTTCATAATTTTTTAGTATTTTCCTTACCTACGCATTAAAAAAATATTGAGAAAATCGAAAAATAACCTCTTTAAAGTACCAACTAGATGCAATATTCTATTGAAAATAGGATCAGTTCGTAAAGATCAGAGTACTCCTTTTAATAGAAAATTTGTTAACAATGAAAAAGACAAGAAGAAAATAAACATCATTGTAAAACCGTTAGCTCCTACGCTAATTCGCTACGCTCAAAATCTAAAATAATGGCCAAAAAACAACGGAGATATAAGATGTCTACACTTATATTAATTAGAAACCTAAAAGTAAAGGTATGAAATGTATGATACATAAATGAAAACCCCTTTTTGCACCCTCCCCCCACCCTCAGCGTTTATCAAGAACCACCGGTGGCACAGATAAACTGGATAAGTTATATCTAGACGGCTATTTTTTTTGACCTTGTAACACATATTTACAGTAGTTTATACCATACTAATACAAATATATAAATTAAATTAAAAAACGTTAAAAATAAAAATATATTATACAATATAACTAAAAATCAACGCTAGGAATACTCCACGTGTTCTTTAATCAACAATGGCATTTTATTGTACCTAAATATAATATTACTTATAAGTTATAACTTATAAGTTATAACATACCTATAATTATAATTATAATAAGTACTCTCATCATTATTTTTTTATTATATAATATAGTATATTAATATTTATCGACTTAACCCCTCCATATCTCTAACTTCTCCCTTGCTCCTTCTTGCAACGAATTGTCCTCACTCTACCACCTGGTTTTGATTTTTTCCATGAAGACGTCCTATTTCCCCTGAACTCGCTGAAAAATATGTGTTCCAATGGTCCTGATAGCATATCGACTTTTTGCTTATACAACTGTCGTTTTTCTATTATATATCCTGTATTTTTACTATTTAGGCGCTCCTTAGCTGAAGGTGTTTTCCTTTCCATCTGGAAAATCTGCTCGATAACGCCTATTTCTATCATACTACACTTAGCCAAACTATTTGAATCCATAGTATACTCCATAGTTAAAGAAGTTTAAATCCTATCATAATAATTATGGGAATTATTGAAAAACATATGGCTTTAGACCAAGAAAATCAACTCTTACTAGTAGCTTTTCATTTATAATCTAATTATGTAATATAATATGAATTATGAGTGGTAAAGTCGATATTACCACTACCAATTTCAAAAAAGTGTTCGACATAGTTGATCACGATCTTCTTATAAGTCAACTTGAGTCATTGAAAATCCTCTCCTTTCCTTGCATAGTCTTTATCTATCAAAACAATTCGTAAAATTACAAATCTCCGTCTCTGATTTGACGGATTTAACATCTAGTATCCCTCAAGGTTGTCCTTTAAATCCTCCTATTTTTTTTATTGTGTTCATAAATTAAATTAGCAAGTGGATCACTACTGCTAAATTCCTTCTCATCGCTGATGATATAAAAATATATCATAAAATACTCTCTCATGCGGAATATATTGAATATATTAACACTTTTCTCTCGCCTCCATGATGCTAATCTCCATCTTATCTCATCAATACTTAATGGCTCCTTGGGGGCTTCTTGTCTTCTTTTAGACTTCAGTTTCCGCATTTCCTCTCACTTTTCCAGAGCTATTACTCCTTTCCATATCCCTTCTCACTACACTTCCAACGGACATAATCATATTTTACTCCGCTGTATAAATAATTTAGTACATTAATTTTAGTATTTAAAATCACTGTTGTATACAAAATTATATTTACTCACTGTTGCATAGTCTTAGTTATTATGTTATACCAAAAACTGCCATTTCGCATCAATAAATTGATTAATAAATAATATAAATACGATATTTATGAACGAATGTATTTATATAATTTATATAATTAATTTATTAGGGTTTTATATATTATTTATTAAAATTTTTTAATAATTTGTTGTACAATTTTGTGTCAGGACTTCATCCAATGGCTTTGAAGGGCACCCGTACAGGTGTAATAGTTGCACTGTCGTCAAGTGAAACTTGCGATTGGTGGTCCAAAGATCCAGAGGTAGTCAATGGGTATGAATATTTGGGTACGTCCAGAACTATGGCCGCTAACCGTGTTTCAAACTATTTCGATCTGAAGGGTAAATATAGCTATATAAGTGACTGCGTCTGATAACTCACCGTTATCTCTTTATCGATTATCCGTAGGACCAAGTTATTCTATTGACACGGCATCATCTACCAGTTTGATAGCACTCCACCAAGGATTTAAACTCATCAAAGATGGCGTCTGTGAAAATTGCATTGTAGCTGGTGTCGATCTCGTACTCAATCCAACCGTATCCCTCATGTTCCAAAACTTGAATATGTTGTCGCCGGGTGGCAAGTGTCGATCATTTGACGCTGAAGGTATACATCCCGAAATTTAGGCTTAAAATTTAATATATTGTTCTCGGGTTTATAAAAATATATTTTTCATTTAAATAGGTGATGGATACGTAAGATCGGAAGGAGTCGTTGCCGTATTGTTACAAAAATCTAAAGTAGCGAAACGTATTTACGCAAGTTTGTTGAATACAGGAAGTAACGCGGACGGGTACAAAGACGAGGGTATTACGTTCCCATCACAAGAAATGCAAAAATCTCTATTCCTACAAGTTCAAAATGAGGTAGGCGTCAATGCGACTCACCTAACTTTTATGGAAGCACACGGATCTGCAACCAAAGTAAGTTGAACTTTATGATAATAATTTCATGAACTTAATGGTAATCATTTTTTCACAATCGTGAATATTAAAATAATAAACTTTCGATCGTTTTTAGGTGGGTGACCGTCAAGAAGTCGGTGCAATTGTTGAAGTATTTTGTAAGGGCAGAACTACTCCACTTCTCATCGGTGCTCTGAAGTCTAATATGGGTCACGGAGAACCAGCTTCCGCACTAAGTGCAGTCGTCAAAGTTCTCATAGCCATGGAATGTAGACTCTTGCCGCCTAACTTACATTACAATATACCGAACCCGGACATTCCGGCTTTGGTTGATGGACGTTTATCCGTTAGTATAATTTAACAGCATGCTTATCCATTTATCAATGTTTTTTATATATAAATTGTCCTATAGTATCTTTCATTAAACAACCACTAGTCTTTATAAATATCATATATAATGGACGCATAAATAATAAATAATACGATAGTAATATATATGCATACGTATAGGTACATGAACATTTTTGGGATTATACCTTCAATGAGGGAGCCCCTCTATTCTTAGTCCAAGTCTAATCAAAATTAATAAATTAATTAAAATTAAATACTCATTAAAGGTTGTAACCAAAGTAGAACCTTGGGATGGTGGTATTGTAGCAGTCAACTCATTTGGAGTAGGAGGCGCTAACGGACATTGTCTAATGAAATCATACACTCAGCAGAAAAAACATCCTCAACTCCTCGAAGAGGAATTGCCTCGACTAGTAATTGTATCGGCCAGAAACGAAAAAACCACCAAATTCATGATAAACCGAGTATATTTTTATTTTACACCGTTATTATTACATTTCTGGACATGTTTAACACGTCTGCTTTTATAATATTAGATTGACCAATTACCTAGAGACAAAGAATTCTACGCATTATTGTACGGAGTTCAGAGTGAAAACATTGTTGGACACAAATATAGAGGATACATTTTGTTTAATGGAATGTACGATAAAACAAACAAAATTGTTGTAAGAGGAAAAAAAACCAAAAATCACTATGTACTATATTTATCATTACCATGTTTTATAGGAATTTAATGGTCAAAAGAAACCAGCCGTTTTTGTATTACCCGGTGCTAAAACTAACTGGGCAGATGTTGGTAACCAATTACAAAAATTACATGTATTTAACGAGTCAATCGTACAAAGTGCAAATGTATTAAAATCAAAAGGATTCAATTTAAACTCGGTGCTAAAATCTACAGATCCTGTAACGCTCCAAGATCCATTTATATCTGTCGTGGCCTCAACTGTTACTCAAGTATGTTTTTAATCTTGGAAATATATTTTTTTAAACTTGATTTGAATTATTTTTAATTTTAGATCGCTCTTTTAAATGTGCTTAAAAATCTGGAAATATCACCAGATTACATTGTAGGAGAATCATTTGGTGAACTAGCTGCCGCTTATGCTGAAGGTATTTTGACTGCAGATGAAGCCGTTTTATCAGCTTACGCTATCGGCTGTGTATTGGCTGAAGCAAACATTATTCCATCTCAAAATGGTCAATATAACAAATCTTCAATAATTTTCAAAAACTAATATATTAATAATATTTAATCTATATCTAGGACCCGTCTTATCCTCACAAGATGTATCTAAAGTTTCTACACAACTACAGTCTACCTTACAGTCTGTAAGTAATTGATTACCAATTTATTTGTGCTATATATTCTTGAATAATTAAGCACATAACAATTATATTGATTATAAATATTACCTTTCTTATAACTTTAATTTAAATTCATTGCAGATTATCACTAAACCAAAATCTATTTCTTCTCGCTGGTTAAGTGCTTCACAAACATTAGAAAGCCAACCAGTTTCATCGGCATACTTTGTTAATAGCTTAGCCTCTCAATCTTCTCTTCATGTATGTTTTATTTATAAAATGTGTAAATGATGTGATTACATTAATAATTGGTAATTTCCATATAGGATTTGATGGTAAAATGTCCAGTTGATGCAATTTATATTCAAGTGCTTAGTCAATTACAAGTCGATGATTACTTTGCAAATTCTAATGTCACATATGTAAATCTAGTCACAAATGCCAACGATTCATATAAACAACTCTTATTAAGTGTAGGAGAGTATGTGAACCGAATAATACATACTCAAAAATGTTATTGTGTTTTAAATGAACTATAAATAAATTATATTTTAGCTTATTCAACGCTGGTCTTCAGCCTCAAGTTCAACATCTTTATCCACCAGTAAAATTCCCCGTATCTGCTAGAACTCCAATGATTCAATCGTTAGTTAAATGGGATCACTCAGTCAAATGGAACGTTGTTACATTCCATGGCAAGGTAATTTTATTCAAATTACAATTTACAACTAAATTAATTTAAATGTACATATATTTTTTTCATTAATATTACAGCCTGCCTCTAAATCTGGTGAAGTTTTATTAAAAGTGGATGTCAGTTCAGAAGAATACAAATTTTTGAAAACCACTAGGATTGATGATTTACATATTTTACCTTATGCTGGCTACCTGGTAAAATTTTAAATAAATGCTTTTTATCTCACATATAATAACTTTATATGAATAAATATAAAAATGTATTTATAGACATTGGTTTGGAAAGGTTTTTCTGAGTTATTACAAAAAAAACCGGAAGAACTTGCAGTTGTATTCAGTAACGTAGAGTTTTTGAGAAAGACAATTATCCCAGTAGAAGGTAAATTTTTAATGAATACGGAATAATAAAATCTATTAATATTACTCATTTTAATTTAGGTCCAGTTGAATTTGTTTTGAATATATTAGCATCAGGAGAATTTGTGCTTAAAGAATCTGAAGAAATTGTAGCCTCAGGCCAAATTAGTACATCAACTACAATTGACAAAGAATTATTAAATTTAGCTTCATCCAAAACTAAAAAAGACGAATTTCTACCATTAAAATCAGCTGAAATTTATAAGGAATTACGTTTGAAAGGATACGATTACAAGGGTGCATTCAGAGGCATCCAATTAATTGATAACACCGGTATACACATTTACGGCTTAATTATACGATGTATCTATGTACCTAATAATATAAATTAATGAATTATAATAGATAATAACATGTATAATAAATTATTGAAAATGAAAACATAAAAAAAGGAACATTCAATTTTACATTTATAAAATACTTGATTATAAATTAATTTATTGATCTAGGAAACAATGCAAAGGTATCGTTCAATGGAAATTGGTTCACATTTTTAGATAATCTATTCCAAATACCAGTGTTCAAATTGGACAACTATAATTTATACGCTCCAAAATTTGTAAAGAAAGTAGTCATCGATCCTTTAAAACAACAAGAACAAGCTGAAAACTTATCATATGGTAAATAACCTTATAAACTTTATGAACCAAAAAGTTATAATTTTTTATTGTTATTGTTATTGTTATTTACAGTCATTCCAGTTACTTATTATAAGTATGTTGATGTGATCAAGGCTGGAAGCGTTGAAGTTCGGGGATTAAAACTAGAACAGGTTCCCATAAGAAACAAAGGACAAAAAGATCCTAATTTAGAGTTTTACACTTTTCAACCATACGTTTCTGAGAAGGTAAATAATATTAAAATCATAATAATATAATAATATGTATTTACATAATACAAATTGATTATTTCCAGCCAACTGTATATGCTTTGACCACGTGTGTTCAATTAGCATTTGAGAATAGCGGCGGTGCTTTCAAATTAAAGGTTGCTGAGATCGGAACTGGTAGAAAATTGGAATCGTTATACGCCAAGTCTGTTATTGATGTGATCAATACCGAGCTAATACCAAGTGTTAGTATATCAATATAGACAAATATATTTATAGAAACATATTAAAAATATGCACATGATAATAGGTTGAAGTGACTGTATTCACTGATGATTCGGCTCCAATTGCGGAACATCTAGAAAAATTCGGTGTCCGAGTTACAGAGAAGGACGTGTATATACCAGAAGCAATCGATTCTAATTGTCACCTGGTAATCGCCATCGACCAATTTAATAATCTAACATTGGTTAAAAATGCCATCGATAGTATAAAGGCCGGTGGTTGCTTACTGTTTGTCGAAAGCAAAAAACCAACCGATCAACAGATTAACTCAACAGGATTAGAATTAGTGGCTAACTTGAAATCACAGGACAACAAGTCATTTGTTCTCTTCCGAAAGGTTAATAACAATATAATTTATATGACAAGATTGAACAAAAGAAAAATTATCATCTCTTTGATTGTAGACCGTTAACTTACCCTCACCGATCGTGGTTAACTGTACCGGAAAAGACTTTACCTGGATTGAAACATTCAAATCAGCATTCAAGCAGTCTGAACAAGAAAATAAGCAAGTACTTTTAGTTAGCCAAGGTGTTGAATACTCTGGTATTTTAGGTTTCGTGAATTGTGTCCGTTTAGAACAAAATGGAAATGCACTGAGGTAAAATATCTACAACTACACCCAATTTTCCCATTTATAAATGTTTACTTATTTAACTTCAGATGTTTATTCATCGAAGATCAAAAAGCGCCAACATTTTCCCTGAAGTCTGAGTTCTACCAAAAACAATTAAAAAAAGATTTACTGGTTAACGTGTACCGCAACGGCGTTTGGGGTAGCAATCGTCATTTCCTTTTACAAAACCAGTCCATCAACATGGCAGTACCAAAAGAATATGCATACATCGCCCCGACAAAGGTCGGAGATTTGTCGACATTGAGTTGGATAGAAGGCCGCCTGCAGCACTTTAAGTGAATACAATTCCAAGGAAAAAAATTATAAGTTAATATTTCGTTTCTAAACACTATTTTTGTAATGTGTAGACCCCAAGATAATCTAGGACGGGAGTTGTGCACCGTGTACTACGCACCAATAAATCACATGGATGTGCTATTCGCCAATGGATCATGGTTGCCATTCTTCAACGCGGACACTGCAAATCAAGGAGCCTACCTAGGCAGGGAATTCGCTGGTCGTAACGCTAAAGGACAGAGGGTATTCGGTTTGGTGTCAGGTAGCGCTCTAGCCACGCATGTGTTGGCCGACAACTCGACACTATGGGAAGTACCCGACAAATGGACTCTTGAACAAGCGTCCACGATTTCCGTCGCATACGTTCTAGTGAGTCATTGGTTATTTTCTGATAAGATATCTAATAATAAGTATTAGTATTATTACTAGTTGTGTTATAAACAATTAAATTAGATCATACTCACTACCCAAGTGATCGATATTTCAAATACGCGCTAATGTCAATAACGAACTATAATAATTAGAAGTATTATTTCAGGCTTATTATGGATTGTTTGTACGTGGAAAAATTCAAGCAAATGAATCGGTATTCCTCAACTCCGGAACGAATTACACGATTTTAGCCGCACTGAACATCCTACAAAACAGCAACGTAACCGTATACGTTTCAGTGGAAAATGAATCGCAAAGACAATATCTACTCAAAAATTATCCGAAGGTCCGTATAAATTATATTAATTTACACTATGTAACTTACACTACAAGTATTGTTTTAGATCCCCGTGGAGAATATTATAAATTCCAAATTCTCCGAGCAAGAAATTCTTGAGAAAACTAATGGCAAAGGTGTAAATTTAATCTTTAATACAGTTGAATCTACACCATATAAGTTACAGAGTTTCATCCATACCGTGGCAGAAAGCGGACGTGTTGTAGAATTTGAAAAACAAAAACAAGCTATTGAACATATCGGTAAGTGTCTATACTAATCAGTAATGTCTAACCCAATAAACATTAAATAAATCAATACTGCATTACGATAATTCTAATAAATTATAAATCAGGTATTACTGGAAACCTAAAGAACATTACCATTATAAAAATGAACTTAAAGACATTGTTCCATGGCAAATATTCACTATTTGACAAACAAGAACTCTATAAGCTTATAGCCAACGGAATCAAATCTGGTGAAGTACAGCCATTACCAACGACGGTTTACACCACTGAAAAGAGTTTAGAAGAAGCTTTCAAGTAAGTTAATTAATTTGAATTTATATATTATTTAATCTCAGTAACTATTAATGTCATTTAATTTACATATAGTGTAACTGTTAGTTTCAATTATTTCGGTAAAATCGTACTTAAAGTCCGTGATGAAGAATCAAAAAAAGTCATTTTGCCGACGCCCAAAAAAGTTTTAGCAGTACCAAAAACCTTTTTCAATCCAGATAAAACATACATTGTAATTGGTACGTATAGAGACTTGTATTAGTTTTCAATCGTTTCAATGGTTTTCATTTGTTATCAAGGTGGTTTGAACGATTTTGGTCTGCAAATGGCCAATTTCTTAGTAACAAGAGGTGCAAAAAAATTAGTGTTGGTATCTAGTAATGGAGTTAGTACCGGATTCCAGTCTCTCTTCATCAGGAGATGGAAGGAAAATAATATTGAGGTCGTCATTGCTGATTATGATACGACAAAAGCCGAAGAAACCGAAGCGCTGCTTAAGGAATCCAACAGACTGGGACCCATCGCAGGAATATTTCAACTTGAATCCGTGTTGCACAATATTTCGGGTTCGAACTTGACCGCACCCGATTTTCATTCGGCGTTTGCTCAAAAAGCAGTATCCACCATCAATCTGGATATGATTTCTAGAAAACTGTGTCCAAAACTCGAACATTTCTTCCTCTGGTCATCCACGACTTCCGGTCACGGTACGGCCGGACTAGCCAACTATGGTTACGCTGACGCAGTTTTGACAAAAATATCCGAAGCCCGACAAGCCACGGGATACCCTTCGGTAATTTATTTTCTTTTTTATACCCATCGAAATCACTTTATTTATACCAATTTTTGCATACGGTTGTTAATTTATGATTAAACAATGTGATTTTTGAACATCAGACCGTAATCGAATGGGGAGCTATCGGAGACGTGGGCCTGATATTAGACTCTTTTGACGACAATAACGCGGTCATCGGTGGAACTCTGCCTCAAAGGATCGCATCTTGTCTAAACGTGGTCGACAACTATTTACAACAACCGCACGCCATTCTTTCAAGTGCAGTTCTCGTGGAAAAAAAGATCGCCAATGTTGAAACTGCATCTGCCGGGCCAATCGACGCCGTCGCGAAAGTCTTAGGCAAGGATACACGTTATATTAATAATATTATATTTTTACTTTTGAAATTATCTATTCGGCAGGTATCAAAGATCCCAAAACCGTTCTGGGTACGTCCACGCTGACCGAACTGGGTATGGACTCCCTGATGGGAATAGACATCAAACAAACGTTGGAACAAGACTTCAACATCGAACTCAATGCCAAAGAAATAAGAGAATTAACGTTCAACGTGCTCAAAGGACTGACAGCAAACTCAGAATCCACCGGAGATAACTAATATTTTAAATAATATATATATATAAACATATTGTTTAATTAATTCTATGGTTTTTTTTTTATAGCATATCATGTTTGAATATTAATAAATAATTTTATTAGCTCCTAAAATTGTGTTTCTGTACTTTTTAATCGTTATCATATATTTTTTTAAGTTAAACTATTTATACAATTTACATAATACTGAATTTGCAACCAACCCCTTCATGGCAGTAGCGTCATTTGGGTTAGGTCAACTCAAAAATTTGCCCTAGTCTATTGTTTAAGGTGTTCAGCTTAACTTAGTCATCAAATTTAAAAAATATTAATATTAGTAAATGGTAATCGTAGTTAAAAAATATATAGGTATATTTAGAATTTATCGACTAGCTGAATCGGCATAAATAGTCATAACTCATAAACATTAAAAACATACATATTACGATTTCACAGTCTTTACTTATTTCAGGAGTTGACTGTGGTCGAGTGATCGAAATGCGTATTTCGGTACACGAGATTCCAGTTTCGACTCTCAGGTAGCAAATGAGGTAACCAACGAGATTTTTCTCGCTTGTATAGTGTCTGGTCTCTGATGTAAGCCGGCTATAATTACCAAGCCCGTCCAATAATTTGGTAGCTATGCTTGTCGTAGCTATCAAGAACTATCTTCGATTTCCCCAATATGTGAAGGTACAAACCTCAGCATGTTAGAGTTTGGAAAATAATAAGATGTAAAACTGTTAATTTATTTATATAATCCTTGCTTATTTCGACTAAAACATGTATGCCTTCTAAATAAAAAAATGTCTGGTAAACCTATTGGTTTTAAGTCGGCAATTCAGGAAAATTTTGCTCTGGTCTAACAAAATCTGAAATAATGCCACCGCATTCATGGTAAAAATTAATTTTTCCATAGTTTCAACATCAGTGATAAATGTAGGTATACGCCATCACAGGTTGTACGTATATCGTATATACTTGACCGATATAAATGTAAAATGTACTTGAAGTAACTGTTTAAAATAAAATTATTGCCAAAGAGACAATATCACGTAAGTCTCTAACTTCATCCATTTATCGTAATTCATATATAATAATATAGATTTTAAAATTGTATGGATCAAAATGTTGAACGTTCAAGAATCAAAGTGTTAATATACTGTATTTTAATTTGTTCAAATGTTTAATACACCCTGGAAAAATAGTTCAATATTGTAATGACCAAATGTTTGTCAATCAATATTTTTCTGTTTCCAATATTTACCATATTATGTATTTTGTCTGTCAGATGGTATTATTACAGAATTAATTAATTTAAATCGTTAATGCTTCTTAAAAGAATCATTTAAAAATACCAATATTTGTCGTTCGGCCATTTTCACAAAATATAGGTACATATGTTATATCATAAACGATTGAAAATTATATTTATTAAAATATTTTTGGAGGTATACTTATATCAATATAGATACTAAAAAATTATTCTATTTTCTACAGTTTACAGTACGGTCATTGTTATGTCCTTTTTTTTTATTAATTTCGATTTATGAATTATAGTCACCATACACACATGTATGGCGATTCGCACGACTTTTGCCGAAAACTTTTTTCTCGCCGACAAATATTATTCCCAATATATATATATATATATATATATATGTACTAGTAATATAATACACAATATGTAATAGTTTGCCTTTGCGTGCCGGATACGAGCGAATTAAATTTCACACTGTGCATTCGAAGAAGATAAAAAAAATACGGCGACGTTAACGAAGTTAAAATTTAACACGAGAAGGAAGAAAAGGCGAGGAAGGTCCAAGGACTTGGAATCGAGTCCTCCCACCGTGATTCAGTCGCAATTGCTCTATACACCGACCATATACCAGGCGTATACCGTCGCAACCGCGGTTCGGATACAGTTGGCGTGCGCGCATAAATTTCGTCGAACGGTTCACCGATACGTGGATACGTATATTTTTTTGGATTTATCAACATCGTATTGTATTTTCCGATGACCCGCAAACGTATTACTGTACTGGCGATACGTGAATAATTTCCGTGTTTTCGACGAGTCAAAACGAGCAAAACCAGAACGAAAAAATCGTTTTGAAATAATGACTACGGTCGTTACCGCCATTAATTATGTATGTACAACTGTCGTTATTATGCTCGCGATGAAACTAATCGTTTAATATTTATTGCCGATATCAAACGATCGATTTTAAGAAAAAAAAATTATTTTTTTCAAACCCGCATAACCGTCTCTGGGTTATGTCCGCGCGGTGACCGGACAGAATTGTGTGAATGATTTTCGAAATCTTGTTCTGACGTCGTACAACGTGTAACTATAAGGAAACTTGCAGTAAGTATTGAGGACACAATCAACGGCGTATTGAGAATTTTGATTCTCCTTATTTTGCATATTATGTCTATTCCCCCGAAATTTTTCTAATAATTTCTAAAAAAATCTAAAATTTGAACATTTAAAACGATTATTGAATGCATTTTAAATGTATAACCCAAATTATATACACTTTTCACAACCTTTGATTCCAAGCACATGTTTAGCACAACTTTACTATTAATATCGGTGAATATTACAGTAGACCAAAATATTGTATATTAAATACAATTTTCCGTTCCTTATCTAATTCAACGGATCGTTTATTACAAATTAAGTATTCACCTGAAATTTTGGTTTGGAATCTTATTCTACTTCATTTTCCCTTATTTCGTCATAAGAACGTTTTCTTTTCATTTCAAACATTATTCTCATTGTAGTCCAACATCCTAATAGTTGTCATAAATAGAACTTTGATTTCATACTATATGCTCTATAAAATGTTACCTTACATGTTTAATTATAGAATCGTATATAAATTCGTATCAGCAAATCCGTAGAACAATTATTTTGTGATAATGATACATTATTCGCATTATTTTGAAAATGACAGCCTGCTGGCTTCTGGGGTACCCAAAATACTTCAAACTAGTGCAATTCCCTTAAATACTGGTAACAGTGGACATTATAAAACATAATTTAATAGTAGATACTAATATACACGTATACATAATAACTAATAAGTATATATTAGAAGAAATCTTAAACTATTTTAAATATACTTAAATATGGGAAGTCAAGTTATGTTCGCAAAAAAAATGTATAACGACGTAGAATAATATAAATATATAATATTAGCTTGACGTATAGTCGTCCTGCGTTAATTCTTTCAATTGCCATTTGGCGTTTCACGATGCCTTTTGTGTTTTGACGACATCCATATACATACAAAGACTTTGTATAGACTTAAATTTTGTATTTAATCTCAAATCTCAAACACTACCTTTTTTTTTTATGAAATTTATAAAAATCAATCGCCGGTTGATGTATAATATGTATATTGTATAATGTATAATGTATATTGTATATTGTAGATAATAGATATGCACTATACCATACTACCTAGTAGTGATTTTATAAGGAGATCCAAGAGCTCATAATCAGTTTAGCCTTTAGATTAATATATTTACTTTTTATATTTCTAAACACAAGTTTATAATGAGACAACTTACATCCCCGTTGTGTCCGTCCATCCGTCTCTCCATAATAGTACCAGGGAAATAGATATTATTTGCTTTATATAATACTTTTATTACATAGTTCCGAAGGACATTATTAATTTAGGCACTACTTAATAGGGTGATATTATTCGTTGTTTTATATTTTTAGAAACTGCGAATTTTTCATTTTTAGGTATACATTATTTTGGATAGAAAGAATAAACTAAAAATTTCGGATATGAAGCTTTCTAATAGCAAATTATATTTATTAATTCACAGAGGTAATTTTACGATGTTCCGAATAGTTTTCACACGCGTAATGAATAATTACCGATCTTAACGAAATTATTTTCTAAATTTAAAAAAATAACAAATAAACTTGTCATGGATATGACATACGTATACACATATATACATACCGACTTACATGTATTTTTTTTTAATATGAAAACAAGTTTTTGTATACACCAACTTAATTGAAATTTTTGAGTGAAGAACTTTCTGAAAGCAATTCATTTTAGTTTTTACTTTAAAGAGGTCATTTTCCGATTTTCTTAGTAGTTTCCTGGAACATAAAGAAAATCTACCAACCAGTGGCGTATTTTACACTTTTTTCTGAAGGGGGTCCAAAACATATTAAAAACTAATGATTTATGTAACCATTATATATTTTACTATCTTTAGGGACAAAGGACTATTTTTAGACAGTTTGGGAAAGGAGAGGGGAGTTCTGTAATTCGTGCATTATTATTATAAATAATACTTATTAAAAATATTTCATTTAAATTTTGAACTTTTCAAAAGTTTTAGCATTAAACGCACTTAATTATGATATTTCGAATATTTTTGTAAAATATTTTGTATCTCATGAAAAAATGTGATCATTAAGCATAAATAAAAATGAGTGACAAAATAATTTTTTTAATATTACAGCATATATTTCTAATCACACATTTTTTTCTAATTTTGTAACAGTAATATAAAAAAACCTAAACAGTACCTAAATGCTGGTTTTTACTTTTAGATTATTTTACGTACTGTACGAAGAATATTTTTGTTTAATATTTAGGCATAGGTTTACCTGACGACAAAGTTAACAGTTTTTGACAGAAATACTACATAAAAACAGACTACATGATAGGTCATGAAATTTGTAAAATATAATATAAAAACATTAATTTTCAATTTTGTATACCTACTGTTAAGTTTTGATTGAAATTTTAGTTTATTGTTCCTTAATATGGTAATAAATGATAAAAGTAGGTACCTAAACACCACGGCCTAGTAATAATAATATAGTATATTAAATTTTGATTACCAAAAAACTCCATGCACATTAGTAAAATTATTTTATATGGTAAATAAAATATTTGAAATATTTTTAATACAAAAAAAAAATACATATATATATATATGTATATATATATATATATTTTAATCATTATCAAAATCTTTTTATTTTTTTTAAGCTTGAGTAAAATACATACTCTATGAAACTTTCAAGTGCTTAAAACCAATAGTTTCAAATTTATAAAAAAATAACCATTAATTTAACCTGTATTTTTTTTCAACATTTTTCGATAGCTTTTTCTAATATATTTTCAAAAGTCGACAATTTACCTCTTCAAAAGTACCTTCTAATTAAATGTTGTGCCAAAAAATGAGTACGCATGAAAAATTAGATTATGATGCAATCCCTAAAATATTCTGATTTTCGTACTACAAATTAATAAATTTTTCCTTCGAATGATCTCTTTTATTTCTTTCATCACTAACATTATAAATTATAATATAGTAATGTAGAATTTGATTAACACAGTTGCTATTTTTGTACTACCTACGCATTAAACTTTTCGCACTACTCGCAATTTTAAGGGCTGTTATGAAGTCAAGTCGCTGGTCGATAAATTGCTTGTAGAAAAATATAAAACAAATAAACATCATCGTAAAACGAACAAATATTTTTGCACCGTTCAGAATCCAAAATTTAGTCATTATATTCATTTTTAGGGCATTATAATTATTTATTTTTTCAGTCATCACACTCTATTTCCAATTATTATTGTTTAAAAATTCTATCTACAAAAAATAATTATAGATATTTAAGTTTTTAAATTTAATACTTTTTGGTTCTGGGGGGGTCAGTACCCCTGGACCCCACTAGCCACTACTACCAAAAATTTTAAGATTTCAAAATACTTGAAATATATACTAATTATTTACTACAGTACTATATTGATGTTAAAATATCAAAACTTTTTGACTTTTTAGCCATTTTAATAAAAAAATTTAATTTTTAATTTTAATTTCATTGGTTTTTTTAAAGCATGTATAAGAGTATATTTTTCAGATAGAAGGAGTCAAGTAGGATTTTTCAGAAAAAATATTTTTGATAGGAAATTCATAGTTAAATTGATATTTAAAAAGGTGTCAAGATACAGATGGTAGAAATACGCTTATGAAAAATTCTGGGAAAATCGAAAAATGACCTCTTTACAAAGTACCAACAGAACCACTTTGCTCTTTATTCCAAATCTTTCTGAAATAAATTATCTGAAAAAATGTATAGAGATGTAAAGAAAACCATAATACGCTAAAATCAATATATTCTCGCTTTGCTCGGCATCTGAGATATCAAATTTCAATTTTCTTCAATTGTGTTGAACATAAAGGAAAACTATTGAAAATAACGGAAAATGTTTATAAATCGGAAAATAATATTTCTCCTATCAAAAGAAATTATTTATAATTACTAAATGTGCTGCTTCCACTCCTACAGACCGGTTTTTTTTAAATTCCTAAATCAATACTTTTTTTTCTATTTTATAAATCCGTTTATTATTATAACTATGATTTTTTAATTGAAAAGGTTGTTAAGGTTTGTTTAACTTGAGTAATTTTAGTTATTTTTTGTCATTAACTTGTTCATCTTTCCCATTCAAATAATGTACAGTGATCTACCTATTAAAATGTCATTTTTTACGTGTATTATTTCAAAACGCCTAAAATTTTCATTCAGATCAAAAATATTGTAGATATTAGATACGGTCGTCAATTACCTAGATATTTTCCTATTTTAACGTTATACTACTATGTAGGTACTATAATATTATTATTGTTTATAGGTATTATGTAATGTGTTTATTTTTCCTACATGCGTATTACACGTCTTATTATATTATTAATATTCGACGGAGATCGTCGACCTGTGTGTAGTTTGAGCAGCGTGATTAAAATATATGTCGGAACTCTGAAGACAATCGGTAGGCATAGCTTGAAATTTCCAAATTAACAAATAAAATTATGTACATTGTACTGGCTTGTAATATAATTTAAAAGGAAAATAACGCATCTGTATACGTGAAAAAAAATAATACGAACTAGTGGTCTACACGGTATATGACACGATATAATTTTACGCTTAATGGCGAAACGTGTTTAATGTTCTAATCGATTTATCGAACCTCGGAGATGATAAATAATTATTGCACTATATAAACTATATAATATGTAGATGTGAAAAAAAAAAAAAAAAATCGTGAATTCAGAAAATTGTGTTTTATTGAGTATATTGATAAACGGATTGATAACGGTTAAATGACGCTAAAAAACAGCCGACTACAATTTAATATGATTTTAATATACGACTATAATATAACGATAGTATATTGCAACAATTAACACTTGTATATACGAGTCAGGTGTCCCGAAAATGTCTTTCGGGACGGCTAATTGTCCCGGAATCCAACTTCGATATTTAACATTAAGATTTTTTTTTAATTTTTACTAGGTACAAACATGTTTGAAAATTATGTAATTGATAGAAATATGAATTTTCACATAAGCATGGATATTATACACATTTACCAAAAAATATGGAGTTATTATTTGGAATTGTATAAAAAAAATTTTTATAAATATTGATTTTATAAATTACATTTCTAATGTACTTTTAGTAAGTATCGATAAAAATTATTTTAATATTTACAGTAGGTACCTAGTTAGTAATAATAACAGAATAATAATCAAACTAAGTTTTGACAACTATATCGAATTTTCGAAACTTGTTTTTTTTTTTTTTTTTTTAAATATAAAAATAAATAAAAAGTCAAAAAATCCAAAAAATAACTCTTTAAAGAAATTTTTTGACAAATATTTGATCGGAAAACGGGATCACGTGTTTAATTAGATCAAGTTTTCAAGTAGAAAAGTTTTTAACGGAAACAATATTAATATTTTATATAGAGTAAATCAAGAGAAATTTGTTAAGTATTTAGATTTTGGAACTTTTGCTAAAAAACTATAGTATGATTAATTTTTTGTCCTGGTTTTTTCAAAATAAAAAATATAAAAATTAAATATGGTAACCCTACTTTACACGTGTTTTCAATACCTTTATGCAAAATGGAAAACCGAAAGAACACAGCATGAACAACACCTATAGACTACATGCATTAATAAAACTACTAACTAGTATAATAGTAGTGTACTGGTTTACATATATATATATATATATCCTAAATAAAATATGTACTCAACAAGTTTCCTAAAACTATACCTATATAAATATACAATATATAGGTCTCTGAACTATTATCAATGAATATTATATTATAATAATAATTAACAACTACTATTATAGATTTAATAGTAAAAACTGTGTTTAATCACGATAATCTTTGAACGAACGAAAACATATAGATAAATAAATATGCATGTACATATTGTGTATATATGTATATATGTATATATTTTATTGATAAAATTAATGACTATGCGAGGAAAGAAATCATAATGATACGTTTATTGTATATTTTTTCTAATTTTGTTCCGTATAAAATTTGCAACTATGTCGAATATATTGTTCGTCATTCGGTGAAAATTGCATTTCGAAACAATACAACAAATTGCAGTAAGTACATATAATTATCTTTGCCCAATGTTAATTTAATATAATATGTACATTTTATCCACGTATTTCTATAGAACAGACGTATCATACACTGAAATATTATAATAGGTGTACAGGGGCAACACTGAGCATAAACGAGTTAAAAGTTAAAATTAGGTTAAAAAGTTAAGTTCATTTTGATTAGGTATTTAATGTGTTACTTTTTTTAAAAACTTAACGTCATGTTGACTTTTTACAAAAGTATCTAAATTTGGAACAATACAAACTTTCTGAATGAGGTTTTTACTTTTTAGTATGAGAAATTTTACTAATTTTACTATTTAGATACTTTATATAAACGGGATTATAAGAAAACTATAGTATTACTGTAATTTATGGTTCTCATTGTTATCGAGTTAATTTTATAATATTTAGATGTCATGTAATATTGTTGTTTTGGGCAATTTACAATCATGATAGACCAACAGACGGGTTAGGTAAATTGTAGTAAAATATGTTCGTTTTATTGGCTCATGTTACATAGCCCAGTTTAATTTTCACATCGAAACTATCTATATTTCCGTGTTGATCTATATTTTATTAATTGTATCTATCTAAACATACTGAAGTGGTGGGTACTGTCTGTTTTATATTAATAGTATAAATATAGTGTAGAGTAATTATGAGTGTGATTACAAAAAATATAAGTATTTTAGGAACTGAGAGATATTTTCTAATTTTTTTATTGTTAATTCAAAAACTCTAACTTTTAACTAAGTTAAGTTAATAAAAATATATATTAGTAACTTTTAAAGTTTTAACTTAATGAGTTAAAAAATGTGTTAACTAGCTTTCTATAGAGGTATGTATATTAGAACTTTATATAAAAATAATATATAATCAGATTATATAGATTCTATATGCACATCTAATGAAGGTCGAAATGTAATAATAAAAACATAATAGGTATCGTGATAATCCTAAAACTATAATAGTATAAACTATAAATACATAATTTTAATTTTCAACCTCGGTCGGTCCTTGTTTTTGAGTTCTGTCCGTTTTTATTGTCATATAATTCGAATGAAATCCATTACATTTTTCAAAATATAACATATTTAATATACGTTTTTTATGCGTATTAATTATGCGTCACTCTACGATTATTTTCAAAAGTACATAATAATATACCATATTATTCAGATAGAAACCAGCATACGATTGTATAAAATATAAGTCGTTTCACAGAAAAAACAATTGTTTTTCTAAAAACTAAATAATTCCATTTGAATTTTGTAATCATATTATGATTGATGAATACAATGTTTTTTAATTATATTTTTGTTTCCGGTCAAAGAAAATGCGCTCAGCATTGACTAATAAAAAAGTTTTTTTTTTTTTTTTACTATTAAACTCCAGATTAATTTTTTTTTTATAAACTATAATTAACTTGACTAGTTTAAATTTAAATCACATTAACTTTTCTTTCTATAGTTTATTTTTTCAAAGATGGGCGATAGTTAATAAAAAAATTAACTTAAATTAATCAAGATGAAAAATTAACCCAAAAGTTTTCAGTTAAATAGTTAAAAAGACGCAACACACTCGTTTTTTTTAAAGGGTTCTATATGATTAAGTTTTAAAAATGTTGAGAAAAAAATTTAAACAATTTAAATATATTTAAATAAATACATTTTAAAGTTTGAAATTAAGTTCACTCAAAAATTTTGTCCCCTGTCAATTTTATATTAGAAGTTTTAACTCTAAAATTACTAAAAATCTATTTTAACAGTTTTGCGTAAACGTGTTTTACCTTTTAAAATCGTCTATATAACATCCTCTTTTATTTAAATTTAGTTAAATAAAAAAAAAATGAACACAGCTAAACAAAAAGTTTATCACTAATTAGACTAGGACTCGAATCTTTAAAATATTTCCAAAAAGTTGAATAAATGTGCCAGAATTTTATTTGTTTTACTATTATTATAAGTGTATGTACTTGTTTATTATAATAATTAATTATTATACTTAAGTTTTGTTTGAAAAATTTAAAAAAAGATTATCTTTTTAACTAGTTAATGCCCAACTTTAATTATTATAGTCATTCAAATAAGTTAATATAGGAGGCGGACAATTCTCATGAGTTCCATGTAAATATAAATCCACAAGTATAAGAATCTACAATCCTTTAAATTTTAATACATTTGAACAATGTCATATAGAACCGTTCATAATACATTTGTTTATTTTTAATATTTTTTTTTAAATTTTTTTATAAAAGTTAACTTTTTAAACTAATTATTAATATTTTTTTATTTTAACTTTAAACTTAATGAATTAGTAACGACACAAAAAATCTAACAATTTGTGTTTATACAAAATAAGTTACCTACTCAATAATTAATTGAAAATTAAAAATAAAAAAAATTTTAATTTACTAGTTGTAAAAACAACATACCTACAGATGGTATTTAAAATTTTTATTGTAAATTTAAAACTAGAAATCTACGTTTCTTCAACTTAGCAATTAAATCTAAAATTTTAGATAAATTTGTTACTATAGATTCTTTATACATGTCTTTACTACACTCTAAATTCTAAATAGCTTAGTACGACTTAATTCTTTTTAAATACGAAAAGAAGCATTCGATGAATGCAGTAGTATAATAAAAAGTGTTAAAATGTTATAAAAGGATTATTTATAAATAATATAATTATTTAGGGCGTTTCGGTAGAAGCTTTTAAATTTTTAAAGAGAAATAGCTATATAATTTTATATTGTTAGGTTGAATAATATTATTGAGTTTGAAAACGTGCGTGAAGTTGGCCCTACCACATTATCCAATCAGTTTGAAAATTATGCCAATATTTTGCAAGTAATTTGCAAGAATTTGCAAGTCCATTCACGTAATTTGCAAATTTCCCTGAGCGGCTCTATAATGCTTCAAAGTTGTATATTTATTCTTGCTCGCCGTATGTCGCTCTGTCATCTCTTCATTTCCATGAATTTAATACAAATACATATTTACAATAACTCTTAGAATGCATTCAAACGTAATACATTTTACTAATATACCTACGTATTCAAAGTTGTATTTTATAATGTGTATATAATACAACATTTTGTTTATTTTTTAATAAATTGGTATTTTTGTTGGAATGAACACGTTATAATAATTATTATTATTTATATCTACCTACATAGGCAGTATTAATATATATGAACACTAAATGTTTGTTAGATATCCATAATATATGTTTTTGTTTTCATAATCATCGATGAATTAATAATTAAATATTGATCTTGTTCAATAATATTGTAGTAGGTAGGTACCTAAAAATTTAAAAAGTAGGTAATATTTTGGAGAATCGTATTTTAACGAAATTTTGGACTTTCGAACTTACAAACTTAAATATTTTAATTTTATTGACGAAAAAAGGCATTCATGCCCTTTTTTACCCAAGCCACAGAACCATCGTTAAGAAATATGTTATTGACGTACTTGTTTATGAGTTCATTTTAGCCATCACATATTTTCATATTGAAACGTATTGACGTATGTACGATATTAAAATTACCTTAAACATATGTTATTATATTATGTATACAGAGAACTAATATAGTGCTGGATCTAATTGTAATAATATTAATATATTTACCGTATAAATTAAATTTTATTGACTTCTTTATTTATAAAACTTTATATACGTAAATACGTTTGTGGTAAAAATTTCAAACCTCTATATCAATATTATCGGAGTTATGAAGAATTTTACCACAATCGTGTTTACTAATTTTTATGCTACATGTAATGATCGGAGCACTTCTTCTTATAGAACTTTTGGGTACAGACATAAAAAAAACACATCATCGTAAAACCAATACATTCCTGGCTTCGCTCAGAATCTAAAATTATTTAGCAGAAATAAATATGGATGATGTTTTATATGAATTATATTTTTATATGTGTTATATTTGTATGAGTATACAAAAAATTGTATTGATTTATAAAGAACTTAAGAAAATAACTATGGTGCATGTGGGTTGAAGAAATCATGATTTGAATGACCGAAAATTTCTAAAATATTAAATAATTCTTAATTCTTCTTAAAATATTGTTGATAAGGCACCTTGTTTAAAATGTTTCGACTTTTCATTTATATTTAAATGTTTACTTTCACAATTATTTCAAGTTTTCATTTCACTATACGTATTAGAATATTTAAAAATTAAAGATAATGTAATTTTGTCTAACTCTAATTCGGATTTATTACTTCTCTGCGACTTCAATCTTCCTCTTTTATATAAGACTTCATTAAATCTGAATTCGATCGTTTCTTCCTCTAAATCTAATATCTTAGAATATTTGGCTTTACTGTAGGGTCACCATATTTAATTTTAAAAAAAACAGACGAAAATTAAATTATACTAGTTTTAAGCAAAAGTTCCACCATCTAAAAACATAACAAATTTTTCTTGATTTACTTTATATATAATGTGATATTTTTTCTGTTATAAACTTTTCAACCTGAAAACTTGATCTGTGATCAAGATGACATCTTAATCTGATGTGATTCCATTTTTCGATCAAATATTTGGTCAAGAAAGTTCTTTGAGGTGTTAGATTTTTGGATTTTTAATGTTTTCTTTATTTTTTATTTTTTTAAAAACATTGTCTCAAAAATTTAATATAGGTAATTTTCCAAATTTAGTTTGAATATTATTCTGTTATTGTTAATGGACCTCTGCTAACAAGGTAGGTACTGTAAATATGTAAAATGTCATCAATAACTTCCAAATTTTCCATTTTTATAGTACTCAATATTCATCATTAAGTACACGTATCCTACTGATGTATTTGAATCAACCTAAGTAAAAGAAAATTCAACTTCCATCTATATTGCTTTTAAATAAAGTTCAATTAAATTTATAAAAAATGACGAGTGATAATTAACCAACGATCTTCGGGAGTGACGTTTTTACATTTGACATTTTGTTCTTTAAACAATTTTTAAAATATTTTAAACTGTTTGAAAATTTTTTTAATACCTTACATTACATATTACACAACATTACAACATTACATATTTAATTTATAAAAGTTATTACATTTTTTTTATATAGTTCCAAATATTAACGGCATATTTTGGAGTAAGTGTGTATAATGTAAAAATATATTTCTGTCAACTGTATCAATTTCAAAAATGTTTTTCTCTAATAAAAATTTAAAATGTTAATATTAAATATTGAAGTTGGATTCCGAGACAATTGGCTGTTCCGAAAGACTTTTTCGGAACACCTGAACGCAATGCTCAAAACCGGTAGTGTCCCAACTAAACCGGGACATATGGCAACCCTACTTTACTGTTTCGCTTTCAAAGTTATATGCTATATTATATTATTATAGTAATAACAATCACATGCTTAATCTTATTTTATCTAATTCTTCTTTCCTACTTATGACTAAAATATAATGATCCTATTGTCCCTATTGACAGCTATTACATACCAGTCACCACTAAATATAAACTCTGTTATTTATCATTTTCTCCCTTCTCTTTCTTTTTCTGCAATTGATATCCTACAATTAGTCAAAAAGTATTATAACTCTATTTAATAATTTATAGGTTCGAAAAACAACGGAATAACTTTTTTGAAATAAGCAATGATATATTCGTTCTTTTAGATGAATTCTTAACGTTCTCGATATTCTTTTAGTTTTAATCTGTTTTATATTTTATGTAGATTTCTTTAATCCGAAAAAAATTAGTTAATTAGATCAAAATTTTAAATTCAAAACATCGTCCGACACAATCTAAATTTGGGAATTCTATTTCTCGTCGCTTCTGTACAATCAATATAATATCCCAAAGAAACTCATCTAGGTACTGCACGTTATATTGTTCATAATACTATAATATATTATATAATACTATAATATGTATAATATTCATAAAGAGGCATTTTCCTCTTCACCCGTGGTCAACTATAACTTTCGCTTTTCTGCTTTACCGTTATTTATATCCTATTTTCATCATTCCATCCCATTCATTCCGACTTCAACGACGATTGCACATTATATTGAAGTACCACTTAATATATTATATATACATACATGCACAAATATAGGTTATATTTTTTTATGCTACTTAACTCATATATTGCGTATTCTAAAATGAAAATAATAATTACAAAGTCTTTGTTTTTCCATGAAAACAACATGTGCACCGTTATTTACACGCGCGATTTTTTTCAAAATACGAATAGATAATACAAAATATACCAAGCACTGAAGTTTCCAACACAGGTCGGCACCTAATACATATATTATTTTGTTTTTGTTTTTGGCACGTTTTGGTCAACGTTTTATTAATGTATTATTAGTCATCTCTAATGTATATTATAACATACAATACTGCGGAACCGTTGACGTATAATAGTACAAAAATCAAATTGTATAGGTACTCGCAAAAAGCAATAATTTCATCTATTGTTTACAGCTGTATAATATTATAACTATTTTTAAAAGAAAAATGCATACACCATCTATATACTATCAAATGCTGACAGGTGAAAACGCTTTATTTTTGTATTTTAAACGAGTTTAAAGTCGTAAAAAAAACTACAAGATAAGATAAATACTGACTCAATATTACATTGCCTACCATTATATTAGTAAATGAGAAATAAATAGGTACCTAGTATAAACGAGGTTAAATAGCATAATTTAAATAGATGTGTATGTGTGAAACTAAAAATAAGCAATGTTATCAAGAACTGGGTGAATTATATATTGTATATAGATTATAGTTCATACAACGTGAGTCTATGATGTTTGCGATTACTTCCCGAATAACTTGCAAACAGAACTCATGTAAAATAACATTTTTTAAATTTTTATTTTGTTAAGTTAAAATAAATAAATTTTACCAAAATACCTAAATTTTCACCTATCAATATAAATACCACAACTATCAATTTTAACGTTAAATAGGTATATGTGTGTGTGTGTGTGTATAAAATAAAAATAATACAATAAAAATGCATAAAAAAAAAAAAAAAACCAACGAACTCAAAAATGCATTACAGTGTAAATCATTTATTTATGTATAAACTATATACCATTTAGTTCTTTATGTAATATTAATAAAATATTTTTAAAAAGGTATATTCAGTATACATACTTACGATAAATATATTTAAATTTGTTTTGAAATCGGAATCTTGAAATTTACCGAGTCAAAGTCTCTAGTTGTATATTTATTACTTATAATATTATGCAACTCACATTTTAGTCATAACCACAATATGAACATTGAACATTCGGGTAAACTGTAATGCACCGTATGCAATATAATTTGTTAAAATATATATATATATATATATTATAACATATTACTACCTATTTTAAATATTTGTTTTACGTATAGAATACAAATAAGTAACAAAATGACAGATCCGGTCATCGAGGATACGACCTGCGGAATGTGGCTGTTCAAGCCTCGATGGCTTCAGATCTTCGCCAGCAAAAAGGTATATGTAATCGTATATGGATTATTGGGACTCAACCAATTTATGCTATCTTCATACTTCAACGGTACACTGACTACCATGGAGAAGAGATTTAAATTCTCTAGTCAGATGAGTGGTAATTACAAGTTTTGAACGTAGGAATCAACCGATAAATATTGTATTTACATACATACAATATACCTATCATGCAACCTTTTATACTTTTTCCAATTATATTTTTCTATTTTTTCAATTAGGTATACTTAGTTAAAATAATAATATATAATAGAACCCAGATTATTATACCAAATTATTCCCGGATACATACTAACGTATCTTCAGTTATTTAAAACAAAATTTTCTTCGCGCTCCTTATTTAACATGACTTTTCATTAATTGGCTATTTGTACCTACGCGCACAATATATAGGTATCATTTCGAGTACCTGGGATTTTTTTTCACTCATATCGTTCCTAGCCACGGCCCATTTCGCCGGTAAAGGACATCGGACGCGATGGTTGGCCATCGGTTCCATGTTTGTCGGTCTGTCCTGTTTCGTTCGTCTCCTGCCACACATAATATTTGGGCCAGGTGACGAGGTCCTTCAATACACTATCGAGTATGGTAGCAATGAAAATTCGACCTCGTTACTGAGTAATATTTCAAGTGAGTATAGTGCTAAACAAAAACAAATTACAAATCATATACAGACTCTTATTAGTGTTTTTCAGAATACTCGTATTGTTCAAAAAATAAATAATGTAATTTAAAATATTATAATATTGTCTACAATTATATCAACAACGATGTATAAAATGTATGTATACATAATATAAAATAAGTTTGAAAAATAACACGCGATTGAAAATGACAAATTGAATTACTACCATTTGTTACATCGATAATATTTAATCACAATGATAAAAATGTATATAACAATGATATAAATATTATTAGATCAATAAGTATATTATTTATATTATTTCATCCGTTTGACAGTAAATTGCCAACCTGATATTAACACACTATGTATAGGTAACTATTATATCCGTAGAGTAAAAAATGATATATATAGTAATTTCGTTTATCCTCCCAATAGTGATGTTAATTATAAATAAATTGTAAAGTCGTTACATTAAACCCTTTATTTTGTACGACAAGAGATATAATAAAATTATAAATATACAACAAAATTTTTGTTGGCTATATAACGACAGTAATTTTGTAAATTAAATAAAATGAATTTTTGTCAATATTCAGTGCACATTGCACAACTAAATCTTATATTAAAATTAGTCATTTCATACCTATATAAAAATTTTGAAAATTACTACGATATTTACGTATAACTTAATACTTATATACAATCTGAAAAAATATTTTTGCATTTTGTGTATGTATTTACATTAAAAGAACAAAACGACAAAAACTGCGACAGTGAACCATTGATCGAAGACTGTCAAAATGAACAGATATGGAATGTTGCGGCATTTCTGTTGTGCGCCGCGCACGCGATGCTGGGTCTGGGAGGTTCGTTGTACTGGACATGCGGTGCCGCGTACTTGGACGACAATGTCCGCAAAAATACAGTACCCGTACTTTTGGGTAAATATACTATTACTGTAGTACTATATAGGTACTAAATAAACCCTTTAATAACTATCAAGTCTACCCTAAATAGATGAAGGTCGTCCAGATGTACTCGGCAATTTCCAAAAAATATTTATGACAGATTTTCCTAAACGTTGATGTGTAATTACCAGGATAGACATTCTATAAGAACGACATTTTACCACATACTGTACACTATTACAAATTGTATGATATTTTAAGAAAGCCCACTCTACAAACGTGTTTATACCCCAATTTCTAAACGTCCTTCTCTTAAAACTTTATACTAGTAACTATGACAACGAATCAATAGGATAGACAGGCGGACACAACGGGGATTTAAGCTATCTTAACTTATATTTAGAAACCTAAAACTAAATTAAACTCTAACGTTATGGACTTTTCCATAGTTTCAACTGTCTTTCTAGTTTCCATCCCTATGACATGGTAAAAGGACAATTTTCAATTTAAAATATTATAATGAGATTTAATCGTTTTCAGCGATTGTCCAATGTATACGGATGTTTGGACCAATGTTGGGATTCATGATGTCAGCGTACACGCTAACCAAATTCATCGATCCAACTTTAACGCCAACTATAACCAACGAAGATCCAAGGTGGGTTGGTGCGTGGTGGGTTGGTGAGTACTAGTAGTATAGTATATAATATGCTTTAAATAGGTATATAAATAATAACTTTAAAAATAAAATGTTACAATAATACTGAGTTCGTATTCACAATAAAGAATGTCTCGTTTTTAGGTTGGGTGCCTATCGGAATTAGTTGTTTTATGTTTTCTGCGATAATGCTACTATTTCCGAGGGTACTGCCAAGAGCGGCTGCCCGAAAAAAAGAACGGTCGGAAAAAAAAAATGAACAAATTCCTACTGGTAAGTTCAACTAAAAAGTCTACAAAAACGGTTCTAATGTGGGTAGCCGTATACTTAAACAGCGCGTTTAAAATATCATTGAACCCATTGCAACTATAGTATACAGTACGCTTGAATTTTATTAATAGACAAGCTCAATGTATTAATAAATAAAAGATTTTTCAATTCTAACTATATATATGCAACTTTATTAATTAACTTTATTATTACAAGTATATATGTAGTTCTATATTTATAATTCCAAAAATTTGTTTGTGTGTGTTTGTACGAACGCATTAAAAATCCTTAAAGTTTAACCAATCAACACCAAATTTTTCATACGTATTCTTTGTTTTTTCGGGCAAGTTAAAGTAATATTTTGAAAAAAAAAAATCTGTCGCCATGGAAGGAATTTATCAGTAAAAACTTTTTCACATAGGAAAATTCATGAATTATTTGGTTGATTTTCCAAATACCAATTGATTGTAGTAATAATAAATTAATATTAAATTATTACTAATTAATAGATTATCTACTTATAGATCACTTATGGCATAAATACAGTACCGATTTAAAAAAAATTGGGAAATTGAAGGCTCTTTAATGTAATAGATTAAGGATTAATAGGGGTAAAATAAAATATAAAAAGGAACACGGAACGAATAAGAAAAGATAAATAATGAAGTTGAGTGGGAATGATGTGGATGAGATTCAGAGGATCAAGTATTTAAGATCTATTCTACAAAAGGATGGTAATTTCGGGAAAGATATGATACGCAGCATTAAGTTTAAATGGATGAAATGGAAAGAAGCTACCGGTATTTGTGTGACAAAAGAATATCAATTAGGCTAAATAAAAAGTTAATTTTATAAAATTATATGTTATATGGTAAAACCTATAATGGTGTACGGATCAGAATGTTGGGTAGTAGATATAAGAAGATAGATCAAAGGATGAGTATATTAGTATATAGCAGATATAAGAATATTAAAGTGGATAAGTGGAGTGACTAGAGAAGATAAATTTAGTAATGGCTTCAATAGTCGAAAAAATTAGAAATAGAGACAATAAGATTTAAATAGGGAATGTTATGTATGTTGAAGGAAAGAAGGGAAAAGGAAACCCGAAAAAAAAATGGGTGATTTAATAGTGATTGATTTGAGATGGGTGGATGTAAGTGACTTAGATATGGAAGATAAAATTAAGTGGAAGTGGGGGACTAAGGTGACTTGAAAAGAAGAAAAATAGTAACAATACTATTTTTCATAATGTATATAAAAGTGTAGAAAAAGGATAAAGAAATTTAAATACAGGGCAAAACTGAATGTTGTGGCTAATAATAATATAACTAAGATAATAATATAATATACATAGAATACACTGTTTATATATCATATTTTTTTCTGTATCTATTGAAATATTTTGATCCATATCATAAGTTTCTTATCTGATAGTTGCGCCAAACACCCATCCGAAATTCTTACCCAAACCTAATACAATAATTTCAGCTCTTCTGTTATGTGTAATTCCATCAATATTTACTTCACCATAGATCTCTTCATAAACTTCGTATCATTTAGCCCGATGAGGTCTGCTACAGCTGTATAATAAGCTAAATTCCTGAGACTTTCCATCGTTGGACAAGTGCCACAAATGTGTGGTAGTTTAATAAATCATGGTAGTAAATCTAATTCCGAAATTCTCTAGTACTGAATTTGGTATATTTTTGATGAATATTGAACTTCTAAACTATTTAAATGTAATAATTTAATTTAATGTAAAAAAAAAAGATCAATAGTTTTGATTTCTCACTGCCTCATTTTATTCATTACTATAAGAAAGTTATTTAGGTTAAATTTGGTCATGATAACTCACCTCTTTTTTGTGCCCCATAGGAGCTTAAAATTGAAAAACATAGTTGTTTTGTAGAAGGAACTTAGCATAACCAAATTTAACCCAATATAAATTCTTATAGTGATGAACAAAATAAGGGGTGAGAAATCAAAAATTCGAAGGTTAAAAATAAAGGCCACTAAACATGATAGTGTGACGAAGAGTCCAGGAGATATGTTCCCTACCAACTGACACTCCAATATTACATTATACGGGATGTATCACGTAAATATAGAGACCTTTTCACGTGTACCGATGAAAATCCTCTCCGTCAATGAATGGACTAACCCAATCAACACCTCAATGAATTCAAACACGGACGTTTTTCAATTTTAAACCCCCATGGGGCACATAAAAGAGGTGAGTTATCATGACCAAATTTAACCCAAATAACTTGCTTATAGTAATGAATAAAATGAGGGAGTAAGAAATCAAAAATATCGATCTTTTTTTTACAATAAATTTCATTATTACATTTAAGTAGTTTAGAAGTTATAGTCATCAAAAATATACCGACTTCAGTGCTAGAGGAGTTCGGAATTAACTTTCGGTGTGTAGTGAAAGGAGATACGACTACAAATCACTGCGATCATCAGTCATGATTCATGATGTGCAAGAAACTTGATTTTTTGAAACAATGAGTATATAATCACTTAGCTGTTCGATTTCAGATTTTAAAACGTCTATGAAACGTATTTTAACAAACAAAATACTAATATTCAATTCGGCAAGCAACTCGTTCTTCGTATTAGGTCTAATAGGATATTGGACCTTCATGCCTAAGTACATGGAAACCCAATTCAGACAAACAGCAGCATATTCAAATTTTGCATCAGGTGCCATAGGTATTTTGAGTTCCGGTCTGGGAATAGTGATATCCGGTGTGGTGATATCAAAATTCAAACCTACCCCAAGATCGCTGGCCATGTGGAATTTTTTCACGGAGGCTTTGGAAGTCTTTGGCCATTCGGTATACATTTTTCTGGGGTGCACAGCGGACGATTTACATGGACAATGGAATTTAGACAAAACGTTAGTATAGCTATACTTTATATTCGTCAAGATTTAAAAATAAATCTATGTAAATACTGTATGTATTAGAACTTGCACGTTTATTGTTTAAAATAATCGATTATCGATTGTATGTTTTACTCGATTATATCGATTAATCGATCCATTATAAATGGATTTACCGATTCGAATTACCGATTATTCGAATTAATTTAATAATCGATTAATTGGTGATCGATGTATGGATTGTTGAATTTATTAATCAATTTACAGTTATTCACAAATAAGATGGAGTCTGAATAATGATTCGATATAAAAGGTATATTATACTATAACAAGTTGTCCACATACAGCTACAACCTGACATTTTTGATCAAATAAATTAAAGTTTAGCTGGTAATATATATAGTAAAAAATTAATTATGATACCTACATCGTTTTTGTCATCCAATAATAATATAAACGGACTTTAACTTATGTTATATTCTGTGATTATACCATAAATTATTCAAACAAATTTTGTTTTTTTTTTTGGGGGGGGGGGGCATACGTGGACAAAAAGAATTAAAATTTTGTATTTTTCAAAAAATAGTATAATAATTATTAATTTAGGCTGTGAAAAATATCGGATTCAAATTCAAAGTTCGAAATATTTCGTATTACCTATATCAGTGTGTTTAACGATATATGTAGACATATATAGACAGATGGTACGAGTATGGGTACATAGATAAATCATACGTAATTCAAAAAAATACTCGAAATAACACGCAATGATAAATTTAAAAATGGATAAATGGACAATTCAGCCCAGATCATCAAAAAACTAGAAACAACTATAAAATAATATAAATCAATAATAACAGAACACACCAACTACACCGAAAGCAGCTCTCGCATAAACTAATTGCAACACGAAAATCAATTATCCGAAGATCTAAGTATAAAACTTCCAGGACACACCATCTCTTTATCGACAAATTTTCAATCAAATTTTAGATTCCGGATATATATCTATAGATATTATGTTAATTTACAGTCAAATCGTAATCACACCTGATGTAATAATTGTTATTGATTTACCTTTTGTATTAATCAGGTGGAATTTGACCATGGACTGCAACGCGGGCTGCAACTGTGGACAATCGATGAGTTACAATCCAATTTGTTCATTTGACAAATCCATAACGTTTTACTCGCCCTGCTACGCGGGTTGTACGCAAACGATCATTGACGGTGCCCTTAAAGTGAATAAATACCACATCATATGAAAAATGATTTTTTAACGATATATTTGAAATTCATTTTTAATATAATATACGTCATTACTTTTCCTCGTAGACTTTCGGCAACTGTTCTTGTATCGGAGGCTTGGGTACAGCCACAGAAGGAGTGTGTCCAGTCGACTGCAGTAACGACTTTATCATATTTCTCGGCTTAATGGGCGTAATGCGATTTTTATCGTCCACTGGTCGTTCCGGCAACACCATCATTCAATTTAGGTATTTATAAAATATATATATATATATATTTATATACTCGAAATGAACAGATACATTTGAACCTCCCATCTAAGTATACCGCAGAAAGAACTAAATATATCAAAACTCATGACTGGTTGAAATGTATAGTGAATGAACGTAACCCTCTATTCGGCCAAAATGAACTATTCCCTTTTCGGTCATTCCGTCATGTTCATTCTGGGCCAGTATCCTATTTTGGCTCCCATCTATCTTCCAATCTATATATTTTATGAACGTGCGTAAAGTTCCCCTACCCCCCCCCCTACATTGTCCGATTGACTCCAAACCAGTTCAAATATCTTACAACTAATTTGCGACTATTTGCAACGAAATCTTTATAATTAGCGTTCTTAATGTTAATAGTTATGTATAGTACACTGAAGCTCTACTCAGAATCGTTTTTTTCGAATGCAATACATCCACCAAGAGTATCCTATACGACAGAGTTGAGCAACTAGTGGCCCGCCGTTCCTTTTTATCCAGCCCGGACTGTCTTTCGACATTTTATACTCGAAAATCGTTCTACTATTTACTTCAAATATATAGTAAAAGTGGCCAGATAAATCGTACCTGGAGACATTTTCAATAATAAAACATATATTAAACTTAGATATTAGTTCTTATCATAGACATAAAATATATATTAATGAATTTGTTTCATATAATATTATAAAATACAACTTTATATCTGGTCCACAATCATTTTAACTTTTAAAATTTGGCCCTCTAGTCTAGACCCATCCCTGCTACGCGATAAACAAAGTATTCCACCCATACTGACACCCGACGAGCGAAGTGCACGTTTTTTATTTTGAGTTCATAAAATTTTTAATTAAGAACACGCTACACTGCCATGTTTCCACGCGTGTAATATGCTTCGGGAGATGCCCGTTTCTAGAGAACTAAATTATTTTAGCATACAATCACCTCTATATAAAATTAAAGATAAGATTATCTAAATTTGTACATGGGCGATTTTCAAAAAGTTATTGTTAGTCGAGTTATAAGACATTTAAAAATATACAATTCTGGAAAATTCAAAATCTTATAATTCGACTTCAAATAATTTTATCGAAAATCGCCCATGTAAAAATTTAGATTATTGTACGATGTTTAAATTTTTATAGAGGTTATCAAATTCTAAAATCACTCAGTTTCTCAGAAACGGGCATCTCCCGAAACACGTTATGCCTAGTTTTTAATAATAAATTATTTACAATAGTAGGTACTTCACAATAAAAAGATGTTACTGGTATACGACTATTTTTTAATTACTTCTTAAATATATTTTAATATTTTTCAATCATGAGATTTTCATTTTACTTATAATATCCGTAAAATTTCCTATACAAAACCCCTTAAAAAACGGGTGTATAGCGTCCTCTTAAGTAAAAATGTTATCGGATCATCTGTTTTATTGTTACAATCTATATACACTGTGTGTATATATTATAAGAAAATTAAATAGGTAAGAACTGCAAGTTATTGCGATTGTCAAACGTTAATTGATTATTTTTTAAATACTTGTTTTATGCAAGTAAGAACCTCTGTGAGAACCTTTATGAGTTACCTACATAGCTATAGTATTTAGGCTCAAATGTTCACCCTAAGTATATAATCTAGGTATTTTATCTCAAACCGTATTATATAGAGTTATTAGTTTTTTGAAAATAAAATATAATTATAATAAAATATGTATAAATTATCACGCATGAAAAATACAACAAAAGCTTAAAAAGTAGAAAATAAAAATCAGAAGTGTTTTACACCATCATCGTGAAATAATATTAGCTTCTGCCATCTATATAACATATATTATATATATATATATATATATACACACACTATACAGTATAGTCAACAATAACAAAGCTGGTGTAGTGGCTTGGATACCCACAATTTTTTAGACGTAATGTATGGGCAATTTCTCATCATATTTAAAGTGAACTATAGCTGAATTACAGGTACCTATACATACTTCAAACTAACCTATTTTGATTTGTAATAATAATATATTCATTGATTTGGGTTTCTGTTTCTGTTTCAAATCATATTTTTTTATATTTTACGAAAATTTGAGAGAAAATAAACAATTTCCTCTACACAAAAAAAAGTCAATTGGTAGGTAACAATAAAATTTAATTTCATCTGGCGTTTTGGTCTAAAGTAATTTCCTTTATCTTTGGCGTTCTCATTGTAAACACCCGATTTTCAAGAGATTCTATTATACACAGGCAATTTTAAGATAATTCAAAATTTAATAATATCTTAAAATGTTTGATTATATTTTAATTACCTATCATTTATAAGTGATCTCGATCAGTAGCACTATTTTTATGGTGTAATATTATATAGGTAATATTTGTTAAAACATACATTTCCATGAAACAAATTATACCTATTTTAAAATTTGTAATTTATAATTTACAACGTTTTAGAGACAACGTTATTTCGAGGTTATAAAATTTTCTAAATATTTAACTCATCGTTGAAGGTAGAAAATACAGTTTTTTTTTTTTTTTTTTTGCAGTTTTTAATTTACTATAACTTTTTTGATACCTAATGAATATTTCAAAAAATGTCAATGATGTTATTTCTTAAATATTAATAATATTTATTTCATAATAGGTATTTTAAATGTTTTAATTTTTTTAATGCCTTTTAATTTTTTTCGCTAATGTAGATGTGTACAAAAAGAGGACAAGTCATTATCGTTAGGTTTTGCCGAAGTGGTCATGGCTCTGGTGGCATTTATGCCCGGTCCCATACTGTACGGTACGATACTTGGTAAGATCCTATAATAATATATCATAATATTTTATACGTATTTTATATTTTATTTTATAATTTATTATATGGATACCTATACTGAGGCCATAATCATCGACGACTTTATTATCTCTTAATAATTTAATTCTTTTTCACAGATGCCACGTGCATCGTATGGGGCGGTAAATGCGGTGCAAACGGAAACTGTTGGCTATACGACAGTACACGGATGAAGTACTACTTAAACTCAACTGGAGCCAGTAAGTGTATCATAAATGGGTATCACATAAGTATAGAGTGTATACATTATACTTATGTATGATTTATAATAGTATATGACAATTGAACATGTTAGAACGCATGTTTTTAGAACTTATCTAAAAATCAAAAGTCCGGTCGGGCGGGTGAAAGTACTTCGATCATCGGGTAGAATACTAGTGGTGACTATAAAATGATTTTAAGCGAAGCTTCGATGTAATAATAATAATAATAATAAGTTAATAATAAGGTCACCTCGTATTTTTATCATTACATCGAAGCTTCGCTCAAGATCATTTTATAGAAATAAATAGTCATTGCTTTTAAAATAGCCACATGACAATTATTGCGTTTATTATTTTGTTGTCTCCCTTGCATTTATATAATATTTAGATTATAGAACGTATATTTTTCTTGTACTGGAAACTACTAGAAAAATCGAAAAATTACCTCTTCAAAGTACCAACTAAAATAAATTTTCTATCAAAAAAGCTCTTTATTTCAAAACTTCTACTCTACTCTTTCTATTAAAAAAAAAAAAAGTGTATACATGCAGGAACAAAAATAATTTAAAAAATACGTTATTGTGAAATCACGACATGATTGAGAATATTTTTTAAAAAATCTTAAGTAAATATATAGGTAGGTAGTACGCAAATTCGATTTTATATTTTATTATATAATAAAATATACATACCTATACGGCTATACAGTATACTATATTATTAATACACCTAGTATATATTTGAACTTAAAATAAAATAAAATAGATAGTAGGTATACACCTAGTCAATAATACAAAGTTGATAAGCAAAAATAGGTCGCAATTTCGCTCGATAAAAATGTCTAAAAATATAATCTTAATATATTAACTTGTATTTAAAATCATTCTCTTTTAAATAGAAAGGGATATTTATTTATTATTTTGTAATGAAAATGTCGAGCGGTTGATTGGAGGTAGATATAGGGATAATTAATAGTCCCCACCCTCAAGTATCGATAAAACATTTGAGTGTCATCAAAAACAATCTAAAAACATTGACAATGCATCGATTCTTCTCCAGAAATTTAAATTTAAAAAAAAACTTAAATTAATTTAAAATGAACATAAAAATAAGCATTTGTAGTTCAAATAATATACGAGTGATATAATAGAACACTGAATCTTCTTATTAACCATTTGGAGTCGGCCATCCTAGTCCTGCACTTCTACTTGAATTTCTTATTTACATACATCCACCAACCATATTTCACTCTCTATATACCCTCCACTTCTTGTTCAGTCTTCCTCTTTCCCACTATTCTTCAACATATAGTCCCTTTACTAATCTTACTGCAGCCTCTGCCTCTTCCCTCGTTAAAACACACTAGAATCATCTGAATCTATTTTCTCTCATTTTTTTTTTTTTTCTATTGAAGCCACTATACTACTAGGTACCTATGTATTAATTTCATATTTTTTCTTTTCTAATTACTCAACTGATCCACCTTAAAATTCTCATCTCTACTACACTTATCCTCTGTTCTATCTTCCTAGTTCCTATGTACCTACTACCCAACATTAGGATCCATAAATCATTACAAGCCTCACTATTGTCTTGTAAAATTTACCTTTTTAGTAGGGATGGGCCGGTTGCGGATAATTTTCGGTTCTAGCATGACTATTTATTGATACCGGTTCTTGATTTTTTCCCACATGGTCACACTAGTTATTACTGTGATAATGTGGTAATTTATAATAAGTAAACGCGGTGGCCGTCATTTTCGCATGATATGCATAGGTACCGCATGTTTAAGTGTTTTTTATTTTTGCATCGTGCATGTTGAATTTTAATTTCAATTTTAATAATAATCGATTTAAAATGAGTAAAATGAATGACAAGAGAAAAGAAAGTGATGTATGGGAACACTATGTTAATGCAAATATTGTAAAAAAAAGTCGAAAAGAAAATCATTACCTATCTACTTCAAATTTTAAAAAACATTTATTACAATACTATTCAAATTTTTCAACTACAAAGAAATAATTTAAATACTAATACCGAAGACTTTGATGAAGAATGAAATCTTATTTTTTAGATGAGAGAATGCTATATGATCGTTCAGGTTCAAGTATTAACAGTACTTCAACCAGTATCAGTACACTATCAACACAATCTATAGCTTTTTTAGACCCATCACACCAAGTAAAATTAAAAACCAACCAACAATTATAGATTTGATAAACAAGAATATTATCTATACTAGGTACTAGTTATCTATACCAAAATAAGTGACCATACTGTTAAGCGTTTCACCATCGATATCAAAACCTTGAAACTATTGAAATTTAAATATATTAATGATTTCATCAACAACTTATCAATTAAACTATTTCATAGATTCAAGAATAAAACTGATTTTTTTAAATGAAGATTCTGTATTATGGAATAACAATCAGTATTTCTTACGAGAACTTCATAAATTTACTAACTTAAAACTTAAAAGTAGTAGTAGTTACTCAAGTGACGCAGCAGAACAAGGAGTAAAATTAATTAGTGATTATAATAATTTAATCAGTAAAAACGAAGACCAAAAACAACTTTTAATTCAGAACATACATGATTACCGTCAAGATATCCCGATGCTAAAAAAGATATGTATCTACTATAAAAAAAAATGATTTTCAACTTTACTATTTAATTATGGAATTTATGTATACTTTAATTGTTTGCATTATTTATTTGTTAAATTTTAGTATTTAACTTGAATTACATAGGTACCTATGTAGCTATGTATGTAAATTTGTAATAATTAGAGCGCGGTTTTCTATGCAATTGCATATATTTTTTCCTTTTCACATTATTGGATTTTCGTCAGCAATTTTGACAAATCATATTAGTTTGAAACTAATGGTTAAATTTTTTTTTGCAAATTTCTGCATATTTAATGGTTATTACATATTTTTACAAAATTCAAAATTGATTGCATATTGAAGCGAAAATTTAAAAATAAAAGTATAAAATAATATTTTGTCAAGTATAAAAATCAAAAACAAATTTTGTAAACACTAAATAATAATTTAAATAAAGATTACTAATCGATTACGACGTAAACTACGTGTCTATAATCTTGATCGCTCTTGCTGTGTCAGTCAGTTATTCAATATAGGTAACACTGTAACGTCTTTTGTCGTTTAATCCGTAAATCGTAACATACCGAAAATAAGTAGTTCGATTTGCAATAAAATTCGAGAATGGATTTCCTCAGCAAACAAAGACACTGAGGTTTTCACTATTGATGGAAAAATAGTATTTTGCAACCCTATTGTGGATAATCTCCATAATTTGAGAGAAAATCTCAGGTAGATCAACACATAAAAACAGGTACCTATAATACTTATCAAAATAGAAATTGAAAATATAAATACATATATTTCCTACATTTTTTAATATATCTGTTTTAACTGCCCATGTATCTGCACTTAAAAATAAGTTATCAAAACAGCAATTGCTTACAACTAGTTCTAGATCAAGTTCTACTATTAACACTTTTTTTGAAGATTAATGTTTTGCTATGATCTCTCCTGACATACCCTTACACAAGTTGAAAAACAAACATTTTCATAAATACATAAATCATCCGATCCCAGATAAAAACACATTGCGAAAGAACTAACTAAATATATGCTATCAAAAAACAATGAATGAAATTTAAAAAAAAAATGGACGAAATTGCATTTATATTGTTGTTGACGGAACCACTGATACACTGGGCTTACACATTGCAAATTTACTTGTAGAAGTTATGAATAAAGATTTTTCTGGGAAACCTTATTTTTTAGCATCCAAACAATTGGAAAAAACAATCAATAAAATAAAACTATTAACCGATTTATCAATGACTCTTTAAAATTATTATGGACAGATGTGGGAATGGAACAGTGTGTATCACTTTTATAAACAGACGCATGTCTTATATGTTGAAAGCAGGGAATTCCTTAAAGATATTTTATGCTAACATGATCCATGTAACGTGTACCGCTCATGCTTATAATCATCTTTCAGAAAAAGTAAGAGAGTTATTTCCAAAGTCAATATTTTAATTAATAATGGGAAGAAAATATTCGTAAAAGTGCCGAGTCGAATCTCTGTTTTTAAAAAAGAAATTAATGATGTCCCTTTACCACCTATTCCAGTTCTTACAAGATGGAGGACATGGGTACTTGCTGCGTTATATTATGCAGATTGTTTTATCAAATATAAAAAAGTTATCGAGAGACTGACAAAGGATGATGTGCAGTGTTAAAAAAGTTCTGGATATAATTAACGATAGTACTGCTGTCAATGAATTAACATTTATATCCATTCACTTGACAATTTTTAGTGATAGTAATAAAGAAACTGGAAACTCAAAATATGATATTACATGAAAACTTTTCAATAATTGATGAAATAAAGTAAAATGCAATCTATTCCTGTATCGAAAGGGGCAATACTTAAAACAAAATTACATGATCTTACCAATAAAAATAAAGGTCTGGAAATTCTACGACAAATTAATGCAATATAGGTATTTAGGCGAAAACGATTCAATTCAGCTTGGTGGTATTTATCAAGATCCAACAACACTTAGTTGCTTCAAATATGCTCCAACATCTTCGGTTGACGTCGAACGATCGTTCAGTCTTTAAAAATATGTTAACATATTGACGTAACAGCTTCAATGAAGAAAAACTGGAAATGCATCATATGGTTATTCATTATAATAATAAATTAAATTTTAAAAATATATTAATTTGTTCAGAAAATTTTCTAAAAAATTTTTTTTTCTTTAATTATATATTTTATTAATTATTATAAGTTGTTTACTTTGTAAATCAAATAAAAATTATGCATTTTTTTACAATAATTAATTTTGAAATAAAATTTTTTTTTCTATATTTGTTGCATATTTTTACGATTATGACTGCATATTATATGGCATATTTTGATACTTTTTAATGCATAAAATCCGCGCTTCAGTAATAATATATAAAATATATATTATGTATGAAAAATATACCACTTCATGATTATTTTTTATTTTTATATTATAGTTTAATAATACTATAGTTAAAATATAGTATAAAATGAGTTTTTTATTTTGTTATATATATTACAATTTTTATAGGAAATTTAATTTTAAAAATGTCTTATTCGTGATTTTAGACTATCATAAATATTTTAGGCCGTAATTGCAAAAATCGAACCCTCGAACTTTAACCCTCTTGAAACATTTTAGGGTTGACAAATTTTTACGAAACTTTACACAATTTATTTTTTTATAGTTTTGAACCAATCCGGAGGTAGCCCGACTAGATTTAAAAAATAAAATAATGACCACCCTAATTATTGCCCTATATGAAACCGTTTTTTAATAGATTCATTTTTTTTTAAATTTAGTTTTTAAAAAAAAAGTAAATAAAAAAGTTGCTATTTTAAAAACTCATAAACATTGTTTAAATACACATATTGAAAAACGGCTATATTTTATACGATAAATAATATGAATTCTTATAATTTATTTTCCGTTTCATCTTTCTATATTTTCAAATTGGCAAAAATGAGATATAGGTACATTTGTTCATAGTTTCAATAAAATTGTGTAAATAAATAAAAAAATCATCAATAATAAAAAATAGCACCAACCTAAGGACCACTTAACAATAATAGTTTTAAAATAAATATTTCAATATTGTTAGATTTTTATTTTTATCGAATTGTCCTTAAAATGGCCTATCTATAACCCCTTAAAAACAAGTAGGTAGGTACGTTGACAATCTGACATCCTGAAGAATACGACATAGGTACCTACACATTACACTTGGTTTCAGCCCCGTGTCAGTATAACTTTTTGTTGTGTAATATATGATATGTAATGTATAATAATGAGATATTTATTCAAAAACACATTTACGTATGTTTGAAATGGTTTTGAAGTTACAACACATTACAAAATTTATAGATAACATTTCAGAGATGATCTCATTAGGACTTTACACTTTTCGAAATATTCAGCTCATTATCGAATAAGTATACCTACCTATAAATTGTTTTTTTTTTTTTTTATTACTCTTTAATTCTACATGGTAACTTTTTTGTATAAGAAAATGCCACATTGATGATTCTCAGAAGTAAAAACATGTCTACGAAAAACAAACGAAATTACCTCTTAAAGTGATTTTAGAGTTCAAACACATATATGCCTATTCAAATTTTTAAAAAACCAAATTTTGGAGACGACCTCATAAGGATTTTTAAAAATATTAATTAACAAAGTAGTTGCAGCGATTTAAAAACTAAAAAAATAATTTTTGTACATTCGATATTATACAGAATAAGAGAATGATGAAAACTTTAATATTTTATAGTAGGTGTTTGAACTACAAAATCATTTAAAAAAGCCTTATTTGTTTTTTATAAATTTATTTTTGATCAAATGTCATTGCACAACAATAAAAAGTGGTGCGAATACAAGACTATTTTCAAATTATTTTTAAAATATATTTATATATTTTTAAATTGTTGGGTTTTTATTTTTGATGTGATTTCATAAAAATGTCTTATACAAAACCCTTTAAAAATGGCCGCGCTGACATCTTCAAAAAATATATTTACCTACTACAGAAATCATTGTTACTTGACTCGGTTGTCTTTGACACAAGCACAATATAGAGAATCAGGATTTATATTTCCAATTTCGTGAATAATATGTTTATTCTTAAATTTTTAAATTTATTATAATAATAAAATAATATCAATAAAGTATAGGTGAAATAGCTAAGATGTTTTGGAATTGTTTGTAAAATATGTGTAAAAACTTTAAATATGAAAATTGCTTAAATTTGGTACAATATACAAAATTATGCAACAAGATCTGTTGGAATTGAAATGTATGTATTATGGCATGAATTTGTTTAGACATCGAATTTTATTTTGAATATTAAGCAGTTTCCTAAGGACCTTTAAGAGTCATATTGTTATAAATGCATCAATTTCAAATCCAAAGATGGGCAAGTTGGGTACTTCTTTCTTTATTAGTTATTAATTATTTATTACATAAGAACAGTGTTCGAATTGGGGGGATTCGCAGGGGGACACAGAGCCACTCTATTTTCAGGACCAGCCATAGAAATATTTATGAGGAATGTGTATTTCTAAAATACCGACAGAAATATATCTTTAAAATGTGTAAATAAGCAAAAAAAAAATATCATCGACTTTTATCTAATTTTGCCGACTCAACAATTAATTTATAATATAACTGTTTTTGCCGACTAAACTTCATTTTGCCCCTAAACCGGACTTGACTACTTTATAATACTTTGAGAGCACCCTTACTAATTATTTTTCACAATATACAAGTTACATAGTTTGAGGGAACGTTCATTAGAATATGTTATAATGTTTTCACTACCTATTTTCCTCGAGTACCTAATTTATTAGTTGAATTTCAATAGGAACCTATTACATACCTAATACAATTTTTTTGAAATATTGTTAACCATAACATATTAGAAAATCTACCTGTATAGCATTGAAGTAAAAGATTATTATTGCAATCAAATGATAAGAAAACCCAAAAGAAATTTAAAAAATATTGAAAATTAAGTATTTAACAAATATGTTACCTATTTTAAAATTAAGAAAAACACAATTTGTGTAGAAATAAAACAAACTCTGAATTATAATATAGAGGTACCTACATATAAATTAAATACCTATCTATAAATATTTGTTTGCCAAACTGATCAAGTTCCCAATAGCTATTTACTCTTGTAATACATTTCTTAGTAGCCCATTTTTTTAGTCAGTCTCCAATTTCAACGGTTTAGTTTATATTTTAGCTGTATTATATAATAATAACATATATTGATGCATGGCTCTTTGACATGCCTACCTCATTTAATTTATTTCAAGTTCAGTATTTGAATTTAATATATTGAGAATAAATATGCAAAAGTATTTTTGTAAAGCAAATTTATAGGTCAAAAACATATATAAATATCAAATATACAGCTTTTACAAATTACATATATTATATATATATAAATAAGATAAATAATACTTATCATATACCTACTATATTATGATAGGTACTATAAAAAAAAACAATGTATCCACCTAGATAAAATATTCAAAATATCCAAAAAAATAAAAGAAAACTCCATTTTAATGGTGCAACCAAAGTGATCAAAATGTAATGAATAATATATGCAAGAATCTGAAATTCCAAAAATCTTATATGAATTTTCATAAGTCATAAAAGTCAAAACTTAATATAAAAATGGTAAGGGGTCAACTACCGATTATAAAAAGTTGGTTACAGTTACAAATTGGGTATGCAAAATACACATATCTTCAAATTATATTGTCGACATAGAGCAGACTAATTTATATAATTTTTAATTAATAAAAGACTATTATCCACCTTGGTTTAATATATATATATATATATATATCTGTAATACCTACTCATTAGTCATTATACATAGAAACAGTGAGGACCATAGAGTAATATTCTATGGTGAGGACAGTGGTCACAAATTCTAAAAAAAAAATGGTTAAAAATTGATACAAATCAAAAAAAAATACCTACTATTGTTTAAAACAAATTGTGCAATATAGGGAACCTGTGCAATTTACGGGCCATCATTGTGAAACTCGTTTATGACTCAAAAACAATTAAAAATTCAAAAAAGTTAGATACATATAGTTACAAATTAAAATAATGAGGTCACAATCAATTTTAAAGTGTTTACATTTAATCAGGGTGTAAACTTCACACATTGAAAGTTGAAGTTAAATTTGTATACATTATTTTAAAATGTAAAAAATTAAATAAATAATAACAAATAACTATAAGAAATATGTCATTAAATATTTAGGTAGGCAAATAAGGGTTTAAACTGAACATTAAAATATCAAATTATGTGAACATAATATATTATTTAGTACAATATTATTTGTTTTCGTTTACAATTAATATGACATAGATAACTGCCATTCAGAGCCAAGGTTCCTCCCTTTTTGTTACAAAACAAATGTAAAATAAAAAAAACTTATACCTTTATTTTATTTTACTTAAAATAATAATAAAAATATTTATATAACAAAATCAATTCTTGTTTTAACATTATCACTCTTACTGAAATGGTCAATTATTAGGTTTATATTTATATCTTTTTCCCTATTTATTTATTATATGCTATTAATCATATTATAAAAAAAATTATATCTGGGAAGCCGGAGCCCCAATTCCCCCCCTCATCATTGCTGCCAAACATTTCTTTCTTATCTATGCAACCATTATTAATACCTTAATTCAAAAATGATACAACATATTGTATTATTTAGGTATGAAATGTATTTTCTGGAAAAATGGGTTTAAAAACGACATTTTTACCATGTGTTGTACTGTATACATTTTACAAAAATATTTTCCCAATTTCAGACAATTTTATATTTCAAGATATTTAAATCATAAGTGTTAATTTTAGATTTGATATGCAAATGTAATACAAGGTTAAACGTGTGTTATTATTACTATTGGTACTGAAAGACTCATGAAACTTTTTTAGCTATTTAAATTTGTTGATAAAATGTATCATTTTATATGACAATCGAATATATACATGTAGATAATTGAAATATTTGTTATATTATATTATACTTTTTTTAAAAAACTTGAGTGTAGGTCAAATATGTATTTTAGTACCATATAAATGAAGTGCTTACCCCCCCCCCCTACTGACGACTGACCACCTTTATTTTACGTCTTATAATATAGGATTTCCTCCGCAGGTTTCCTGTTGATCGGTACACTGTTGGACATCGGTGTTTGGTATCATGTAAAAGACTTGAAAATCTATGACGACGATGAAGACGAAAAATCGTTGCCGGTCAACGCCAACAGTAACACCGATATTGTAGCAAACGACAAGTCCATCGGCGTTGAACTGAAAAATACAATATAAACTCATAAATGCCACAACGTGTAAATCATTTTTATTTTTGCTTTTCTTTATGGTAAAACTTACTATAAAACTTGAGGGTTTCCTTGAGCACCTCACGGTACGTATATATGTAAATGTAAATTTACCCCCCCCCCCCAACTGTGTAGACTGCAGAACAAATCATCGTTATATCTACACCTATATTTTTATGTACCTACATATAAAACGAAAAAGTAAAATGTTTTAAAAAAAAAAAAATATGTAATAAAATATTTAAAAAACTTATGTAATTTATTTTTAATTTAAATTTAAAATTGTTAGTAAATAATTATATCCATGGATGAAAAAAAATGACTGGAAAAGCCAGGTCGTGTGACATTAAGTACTTCATTGTATCATTTTACCCTATAAGTACCTAAAAGGTATTATAGTCGTATTTATAACTATATAAGTATCTACCCACAGTTAATGAATATTATATTATAATAAAAAAAAGTATATAATTATCATAGATGTTAAATCGTATCATGATCAAATTTAAACAATATACGCACCTACAATATCTGACTACCCTTGAGACTATATAAATATAGGTAATTGTTTCTTTTAAAAACTTAACTTTCTATCCAGGTTTTAAATCTTCGCTGACAATTTTTTAAACAAAATATAGTTTAGACTTGTTTGACATATTATATTTTAACACAGCTCAACCTAATAGAATAGTAACTTTAGATTTTACTAGACAAGGACAAAATTTTGACCAGCCCCTTTACAAATAATAAATGTTTATTCCTCGCTTAGTTTATGCTATTTAGTATTTACTTTTCTTACATGAAATACGTCCTTGAAAACATAAATAACCAAGTCTTAAACTCTTCTCTGTTTTTTTTTGCAAACAAAAACTAATTTGTCGACTAACATAAATATTCCCATATATATATTTATAATATTATAGATTTTGATACAATTTATTTGATATTGAATAAATATCATAAAATACCAATTGAATATATTGATATAAAACATGGGCAAAATTAATTTTAAAAAGTGTATTGATATTATTTGATTACATAGTAAATACCAATTATTACTAAATAGTTCTCAGAAAATTTTCTGATAATGAAAGTCTTCACGTACATATTGGCTACTTATATGAGTGGTGTCATCTGATCCGAGCGGTTGCGGATCAAAATTCTCATACGTAGTGATTGAAATGCTTATCACATCAATTTTTATTTTGAAAATATATAAAAAAATTTAACACCTATTTCAATTATTATATTTTGATATTATATTATATATTTATTTTATTAAATCATATTATTTAATTTAAATATACTACTATATAATTACTTTAATAATGTAATATACTTTTATTTTTTTTTATATTTATATACTTGAAAAAAGTTATTATCATTATAAACACTGCATAATATATAGGACGACGGCCAACTTGTACGCAGAGGCGTTGCTTTGTTCCGTAATTTCATCTCGCAAGTCACCGTTTACAGTAGCTTTATATCATAACAGTATCGACAACTAAAATAAACACAATTTAAAATGCATTGTACCTACTCGGTGACCGGCATACGGTGAGATGTAGCATATTATTTTGTATATCGCAGTCAATACACCAGCCAGTAAACCAAACTGAAGACTCGGCGGAGGTTGATGTCATATGACCGAAGCCGACGAAACATGTCCCCGCCATCTACTGATCTAATTTTGAACGGAGTATAGATTTAGATATGTATTTTGATTTATCACCATTTGCCACTAAGAAATTATCAATTCAAATTTCAAACTGACAAACATTGTGAATGTAAACACTTTCATCAGTATTCTTATTAATAGGATACTATCCGTGAGTCACTCTGAAAAGTGTAAAATGGCCTTAACCAAAATTAATGTAAATTGGTCAGCTGCCTAGTCATTGCCTCAAAATTTTTGGACTAGTAACACTTTAAACTAGAAGTGAGATTTGGAATAAAAATGTACCCACAGTTCCACATAGATCAATGTTAACTAAATAATAAACCCATGTAATGAGATGTATAATATATATTATAATAGATTTAAAGTCCCTAAAATATTGTCATTACATATTAAAAATTATAATTTTCAGTACCATCTTATAATTTCAATTGTACTAAATAATAAATATTTAATAACTAAAATAAATGCTCAACCAAATCATTGTAAAAATTAATGTAGATTAGAATAAAACTGTTATAAATATACATTAATTTATTATATTTTCCACAGACGTTCTATAGAATAACAAACAAGCATCAATTTTAAAATGTTTGATTGTTCCTAGTCTCCAAAATACTATATTATTATATAATATGATAAAAATACAACATTATAACAAGGTGTTTACAGAGTAGACAATTAATGCAAAATATTTTACTAAGCTAATAAAGTAACATATTATAATCATATTACACAAGTTGCAAATAGTAACTTCAATAAAATTCAGAAATTAGAAATATTTTAATACCTTATGGATTATTATATAAATAAAAATAAAACACAACATAATTTTTCTTTTATCTATGGTTTATTATTAATTATTAAATAAATAATACAAAATATTAATGATAAACCAGTAAACGGACTTTGTTAGCATAACTCAAAAAGGTATCCTAAAAACTTTGGATCATAACTGATAAAAATTAAAACAAATACAGTACAGAATAATAAATGAAAAATTGGAATGAGAAAGCTCAGTTAGGAGAAATGAATGTTGCATTTTTGTCAGGAATGTTTACACTTTATGCTACAACAGTGTCCCATTGAATTACATTTATACTGCACAATATTGCTCAATTCCATTGAAAATGAAATTACATGAGGCGTTTAAGTTCATCGTAGAACACCAAAACTAAAGCACCACCAGTACCTCTGAGTACATTGGAGAATGCACCCTTGAAGAAGGCAGATGTACCTTCATTCTTGTAAAGCTTGCTCCAACAGTCTAAAGTGCTGGAGTACATACGTTCGTTGGCAGCACGACCAGACTGCATCATCATACGACGTCTAACTGTGTCGAATGGATAGGACATAATACCAGCAAATGTAGTTACGAATTGGGCAATACCCCATGAAACCAAGAATGGTGTGTTCTTTGGGTCGGGCAACATTCCCTTAGCAGTGTCGAAGAATCCAAAGTATGCTGCACGGTAGATAATGATACCTTGGACAGATACAATGAAACCACGGTACAAACCAATGGGACCGTCGGACTTGACAGTTTTCGCTATACAATCGGCTAGACCTTTGAACTGCCTTTCAGCTGGTCCTTTGCCAACATCAGCTCCTAATCTGTAATGAACAAAATTTTGGTAAAAATTATTCTTATCTGTTATTTTCTAACACTATAATATTACCTTGTACGGGCGTAATCAAGTGGATATACAAAGCACAAAGAAGTTGCTCCAGCAGCACCACCAGATGCCAAGTTTCCGGCGAAATACCGCCAGAATTGAGTTTTTTTGTCCACACCATCCATAAATATAGTTTTGTAGACATCCTTGAATGCGAAATTCAATGCTTGTGTTGGGAAGTATCTGATGACATTGGCCATGTTACCTCTCCAGAAACTGGCAAAACCTTGTTCTTTTGGAATTCTGACCAAACAGTCCACAATTCCTAAATAATGAATAAATATAATTAAATATAAATTAATAGTTCCAAGTACAATATTGAAACCATAAACAAATTGAAAATTTGGGAAATATTATTAGGTAGGTACTTGAAATAAATGAGTATTTTAGAAAATTTAGAAATGACCAAATTAAAAATAAGTTAGGTAGTATTAAAAAATATTTGAAACTTGGAAAAATGTCATTAAAATAAGTCAAAGTACATGTTTTGAATCTATACAGAATATTTTTAAGAAGTTATGCATGTACAAATTGTCTTTATGTGAGTTAATTCATCAGTATGATGTACCTAATCAATAATACTTTGACAAACATAGGTACTAAACATAATATTTAAATACTTTTTATTTAGTTTAATATTGACAATAAATATTACTTGTTTAAAAGTACCCCATATTGTACTGTCCATGTTCAAATTAATTTTATCACACTGTGTACAATTTAACCCAAACTGGAAAAATTACTTTCTGTTACTAATATAATTTTTTTTTAAAAAAATGTTAGTTGAATTACCTACCTATGTGTATGTGTATACCGACTATATACCATTTGAAAGACTTCTCATTTTACTAAAATACTTCAATTACAAGACAACAATTTTTCTAAGTATTGTCAAATGTAATAAAAAAAACTATAGGCCTATAGTCGAGTGAATATAAAGTGGACCCTGATGCAAATGCCTCTGGCTATTTATTTATTACATAAAATAGATATTAGTGATAAATTTGTGATAACATTCTACACCCAACCTAAAATAAAACTTATTAGCCTAAAATTCCATTTATACCCAGAACGAAAAGTTAATAATAAAGATTTATGCAAAGGCGTAGTTGGCCACATGTTGTACACAGACCGTACGGCTTATAACCTTAAGTGTCTCAAGTTTTAAAACCCCTCCTTGTCAGGTATATATATACACAGGTATATATCATATCATATATATATATATACCTATATCACAGGTAGTATTATTAATTTTATATAAACATATGATAAATCTGAGATTTATTACCTAAATCACAGAAATTTTATTAAATCTACCTAGACATAATATTATTTGAAATACCTAGGTATCTACCTATTCATAATTATAGATTTACCTATAATAGCAAATATTCAAATCTATCTCATTTTCAGAACTGCCTCAATCTCCCCTACATATTATATTCTAATTACTAACAGATAATATCTAGATAACAAATAATGACTGAGTAAAGAATAGCATTCTCATAGGTAATATTATGACAAAATAAATAGGCATGTCAGCAGGAAGACACATTTTTGATATTAATGCGCATGTGCCCATGACTTGGAAAAATAAATTAAATCTCCTGGAAGTAATAAAATATACTATCATTCACAATCACTTACCTATTATCACAAAATAAAAACTTTGAAATATAATAATAAATATTAAATAATAACAAATAATGTATACTATATATAATTACACATGACAAAATACATACTAATAAAGTAGTAAATAATCATATTTATTGATAATAATATTCATTATACACCACATCGTGCATAATATTTACAAAATAATTATATATTTAAAAATATTTGAATTTTGTATTCAAACACAAATTTATGTTCCATGATATTTATTGTTTATTCCGAGGTTAATTCCAAGTCTGAGGCACATTATCTGCACCGTATTATCTTGCCGACATGCCTGTTTATTTTGTCATGACCATGGATAATATACTCTTATATGTACCTACCTAGTTATTTATATAGGTAGATACTAATTAGTATAGAAAACACGAGAGAACATGAAAGCATGTTTATTATTTATTATTAATTGATTGATTTTATACAAATTATCTATGAAGAAATAATACAAAAATCCAACGTTATTATTCAAATTAAAGTGTTTGCTGATGTTTCATTGTGAAATTGTTCTAAAGGTCAATAGGGAAACAAACAATCAGAAATATTTATTGATTTTACCACTAAATAATTGAGTTAATCACCATTAAAATCTGGATGTTCCTACTCAATACACATAAAATTAGTATTATAAATATAAATTAGCATTAATCATTCAGTCGAGGAACACAGAAAGAACGATCTATAAATTTCATGACATAACGGTATAAAAAATGATTAAAACCTAAAATTATAATTATTATAATACCACAGAATATTTCCATCGTCTCTAGCCTCTCATCCATCTAATATAGTTAGTTTATTAACAATCCCTTATACATAGAAGCAATGTGATTAATCAAATTTTATGAGAAACACACGGAATGATCTACAAATCATGTTCCTACATGATTAAACATATTGATTCCATCATAATATAATAAAATCGATAACACATAGTTTGAACACTGATCAATTTTTTAAAACACAATATTATAGACCTACATTGTGCAATACTAGGTACCTAAAAACTATTAATTCGGTATCAATCAAATTGACCATGAAATATCTTTGAACGTGACTATTGCGAATGTTTCATTAATAATTACAGAAACGCATGTACCTACGGTACATAATAACGTAATACACAATTAATGGCATTCTTTATTTGAAGAAGTTCAAACTTTGAACCCAGAAGAATATCGCAATGTTTTAATGTTTTTATAACGAAATTCCTAGATATTTATTTCATATTTTCATCATTGACCATTGGGTGCATCATAATAATAATTTAATTTTACATTGTACCTACATTGAAAAAAAAAACGCGTTATAGTAGAATAATTCTACTTTATACATTTATTTATCTCAATTATTTACATGAAAAATTTCAAATGGTTTACTTGTACGCTATTTTTTACGCAATTATCGAAATTGTACGACGACCATTAATATTAATAAAAATAGACAACAGTACAGTGGCGAATGGCACGATAATATTATGTAAATGGAAAATGATCTTGAAAAGCCAAGCGCCTAAACTAAAATATCCGAAAACCGAACCCATTGGCGGCCGACCAGACGAGGACGATACGGAAAAAAGTACTGATATAAAAAAAAAAAAAAAAAACACATACAAAATGGCGTATAAACCCGTCGTCGCCTAACCGGCGGCAGATTAAGATAATACCATGTTCTGTGGTTAAACCGAGACCGTGTTAACACCCAACGTGACGTAGCGGAAATACCTTTCGCGATGTAGATAAAAAAAAGTTAAAGTAAACGGGTCAAACGGGACGTTTCATACGTATGCGGCGGCGGCGGCCCCGCCCGCCACCGTCGCCGTGTGCAATATAACCTAATTCGACCGAAATCGATTTACGGACGTCGACCGCCGCAGTTTTCCCGGGGAGGCCAACGACCCAGATTAATCGGTGAAAAATGAACGGTTGATCGTTCCACATATATTTCCGAAATACATTCTCAAAATCGTAAAATAACCGAACGAGATTATTAGTAGATAATAATAGATACCTTTGTATTGCTTGTCAGCGGCGATCTGTGTGGACGCTGCCTGCACCTGGAGGATGAGCTTGACACGTTCAATGGGGGCGACGGCGGTTTTCGACACGGCAGCGGAGATACCGCCGGCCAAGAAATCCTTTGCGAAACCGTACGGGTCTTTGGGTGCCTTAGTTTCGCCCATTTTTTTGGTTGTTGGTAAAGGTCGGAAAGAGAAATTGGAAAAAAAATCGAGTGATCGGACTGAAGCGGCACGGGTGTACGAGTGTCGGACGATGCGGAGCGAAAGAAAGACGGACGGTCGGCGCGACGGCGCTGCGTACGCCACGACCTCGCGTATGACGTCACACCGTCCCCGCCGACCAAAAACGATCAGCTGCTGCAGCTGTTCAGCCGATCGCCGCGCAGCCGTGTACAAATTATAACCTATTATAACCGATTCGGTGCTTTTTTCACACGAAAAAATTCCGAAAATTCACCACGGGCCCGTTCGTTTTTCAACACGACCGCTGCAACCCGCGACGTTGGCGAAAATTATTTTTCATCGTCCCCCCGGCAATTTATTGCGATTTTTCAATTTTTCTAGGTTATGTCGCCACGTTTCCAACACGTTATTTTGCCGGGCGTATTCAAATGAAACCGCAACGTCGCGCCCACACAGCGTTCCCGTGCCGGCCCGCGATGTATACGGGCACGGGAAGCCCACGTGCGCGACCGCGATGTCCTTGTCCCCCCAATCCCGTCGACCGACGAACGTGGTCCGTCGCATTTTTATTTCCATCGGTTTAATAAACTTTATATGATCCAAAATTTAACTGCGGGCTGAGCTAGAATTTAGGTATATATATTAGATACAGAGATATTCGGAAATGTCGAACGATTTAACAAATTTAGGTAGGTAGGTATTATATAGATTTAGGTACAACTACCTATATGTATAATATATAGTATAATATAGTATTTCAGAGCTATATGGGTATCAGTTGTCCCTGCAGAATATTCTTATCAAAAATCGAGACAAAATTAAAACTGGAGAATTGTTCCAACGGAAAAAAAAACTGTGGAGGAAAAGTACCGGTAGAATAATATGGCCAGGACTTACACCTATACCTATATACCTATGTGTTATAAATTCAGTCGTACTCAGGGCCGGTTTAAGGCGTATATTACAAGGGGTAACATATTTAAATTAAATTGGGGGCAAAGTTGACCTTTTTTCCTTATTTTTCTTTAAAGAAGTATTTTGTAGCATATAGTTAGATACATCTAGGTAAAAAAGTTAATGACTTTTTTTTATACTTATTTACGTTTTCTAAAAACAAGTAGAAAAATCTAATCTTTCCCAAGTGAACAAAATCTAGCGGCGGCCTTGTGTCGATGAGTTACCTACCGCGTAATATTTTGACAGATTAAATAATTTAATAATTATAGAAACGCCAAAATTTAAAAGGTTTATATTATAATCACTAATCAGCATACCTATTCTATAATAATAGATACATAGGTACATTACTTTTTTTTTAAAGGGTCGTAAACTTTTTGGGCCGGTATACTTTCGGCGCTGGTCGTACCTATATATAATTATAACGGTATAAAAAGTCTGTCTAATAACTATACTAACTCGTATATGTGTTATAAGTTTACTTATTTTGAAAACAACCAATAAGCACAAACGCAATAATAACAATTAGGCATAAGCCCTCCAATTCGAACATATCAATCAATTTCTAATAACGCTAGAATATTCCGATCGTGATGTGTATAGGTACCTAAATAATTGAGGCTAAAGCTCTCAACAAATCTTTTTTTTTTTATATTTCGTAAGATCGAAAAACACGAACGGATCAGGCACACACACTCATTTTACCAGTACCTATACCTAGGTACATAATTGATATTATACTGTTAAAAAATAAGCATAAAAAAAATTCGTATGACCTACACCTCCTATCTGTTCTGACGCACGTATAACCGTATAGGTAAAGGTTATTTAATTTGTCGCGTATACAAAAAGTAGGATTAATTATTATACTATGTACCCATTGCCCGAGTTTACGTCCAAAAATTATAAGTAGGTACATATATAACATTATTATGAAAAAAAAAACTAGAATCGTGTCGTGGTTTTATGCAATATAAATTATTAATATGCGTAATTATTGAACATTCGAGTTTTTCTCGTAGTCTGAAATCTGTCCAATAGGTCATTTATTTTTTGATAATGATGTAGGTCCCTATTGTAGTGTTCAAAGAAATCAGTAGGTAAATCAATACATGAATATATTATACAAGAAAATTATAATATTTGTACCTATTATAATACTTTTGTAATAAAATAAGTTTTCCATTTTCTTATTTTGTTGAAATATTTTTATACCAGAATAGGTAGGTAGGTATACGTATTATAATAATTTATTATCGAGTTCGAGTAGTATTTTCAGTTAAAACTTATCTCTTAATTCCCAATACCAGCAATCGTAAAACGTACAATATAATAATACAGCTAATGGAAATTACGATGCTTAAATAATTTGTAATATATACATTATGTTCAGTGATTAGATAAGTACATTTAAATTGATATAATAGTAGGTATGCTCGTCAACACTAAAAATAATTATAGTGACCATGATAATACTACGATAATTATTAAAATTGTTTTACGAATTTCATAACCCAACCTATAGGGATGTAGTGAAGAGCTTGGTTAAAATATACTTATATACTAGTATATTTCAACCGTGGTTGTGCTAGATAGTATACCCACTTCTCAATATTTTCGATAATAGCCAAAAATTTTTATTTGATACGCGGGTATACGATCGTATACCTACCTACGACATACGTACACTCAGTACTCACTACTTTGACCAATTATTATTTACGATCTACTGACAAATCCATAGTAGGTACTCATTAAAAATAAGTTTAATTTTAAGTCCCTAAAGCTTTGGCATATACCCACTAAAATTTACGACTACATCACTGCTAACCTAACTTCTACAAAATAGTTAATAGCAGCATAGACGTGTCAATATTACAATTATATCACAGAACCATTGACACACTGACAGAATAATACTTAATTCTAATGAAATTTTTTATGTATTGTACCTATTTTAACGCCAGAACCTAAATTTCAGAATTGTCTTAAATCACAAATTATTCAAACTTCTTCAAATTATTGGAAAATTGAGTTTTTCAATTTCTTTGTTTCTTGTTAAAGTTTTTTTCATCTATTTTTTTTATATATTATAGGGAACAGCCAATACCTACTGTTATTTTTACCTATTTTATGGGAAATACTGTATTTTTCTGAAAAATCATATATATATATATATATACTCACCTGTACATATATGGTGAAAATATGTACTTATTTTTGTACTGTTCTGTTGTCCTAAATGTTTGCGATAATGTACCTACTTATTTATGTTTTCCTCAAATTTCAAACAATTTTATTTTTTAAAACATTCATTTTAATTTTAAAACTATTATTAAGTAATAATTAATAACAATTATTATTATCTAATATTTGTATAGACTCGCCAAGAACTTAAGACTACTTATATATAGGTACTCACGTTCATGATAATTTTAAATTTTACGTACAAATAAATATTATTAAATTAATATTTAAGGTATCTATGTCTAATAATACCTATAATATATTTTTTTATTAAATAAATTATTTTTTCGATTTAATTAATTTTTTTTAACACCATTCACAGTAAAACACTTGAATTTCACATTATTTTATATTAATTTATTATATTCATAATTGGTAGTAGGTATTATCATTGATTATATATTATATAGGTATTTCACCAAAATATCGTTTTTGTACTTTTTTCATTTCATGTTTATGGTCACCATAATATATATATGTAATATAATAAAACTAGTCACTACTAAAAAAATATATATCTTTATTGGACATATTGCTTTATTACCTAGTACTCATAAATGTACTGAAGTTTTATTCTAGTATTGATACAATATTCACAATATTTTAATCAATACTGCAAATTATTATCAATTTTAATGATATTACTAATAGGTTTTACTGATGATGAAAACAATGAAAATAATGAAAACGCAAATAATGTAAATCGATAATATAATCCATCTGAACAGTCTTTACACTACACATCAGACATAATATAGTGTTTTACAAAATATTTAAGGTTTAGATTAAGTATCAGCAAAGCTTTAAGTAATAATATAACATTTACATCATTTTCAAAATACAAGTGAACTCTAATTAGAGTTTATAACATTCGTATAATAATCACGCCAATTTAAAAAAAAAAATTTCAATATATACAATATGTATTTTAGTTATTCCCAAAATCCTATCCTTAAACAATAGTTTATAAACAACTTTTGGTCTTTTTTTTTTTTTTTTTAATTATTTTATTTCATGTTCTTAATACAATCCTATCGTATTAAAATCGATATAATCATATTAAAATACTAATCCCAAAATCGTGTCATAAAAAAAGGATACAATTTGTGAAATTCAGAAAATATTTTAACTATTACACTTAATACATTTATAGAAACAATAGATGTTCAGTACAACTTTTATAAGTAATAAATGGTCAGTGAATATTAAAATTTAAAACTTGTTAACAACTAGAATGAAATGAATAAAATAAAAAATTATTCATAATAAAATATAGTCAATTTATAAATTATCTATTAAAATTTTAGATTTATATATGTAAAATTATTAGATATTAATATGGCTGACTTATAACTTTGTAAAACACCTTTTTGTACAGTTGTAAAAGGCCTGACAGTGGATGATTAGTCTTCTGGAGATAAAGAAAGACTTATTATTTCGCATAACCAAATTCTTTAGCGTCATCTTCTGTGATGTCACCATACTCCCACATGTGTAATCGATCCTTCTTTGCCTTTTCTTGAGCCTCAATGTACTCGGTCAACTAAAAATAATACTTATCATTAAATATCTAAAAAAATGTATACAATTATAAATTACCAATTTTTGTAAATATTTTTCTCGACGTCTTTCAACTAACAAGAATCCTTCTTCAACCAACTTCTTAACAAGATCTTCTTTTTTGTCAGAATCTTTCACAGTAATGTGAGTAAGATTGTCATACGTATATTCTTCGTTGATGTTTATGGTCTTATTAATGAATTCTTCCCGTACTTCCAGTATGGAATCTTCTTGGTATTCTGGCAATTTTGGTAGCTTAACAAGTGCGAATCCATACTCCTTAGCGTACGGTCGATCATTTTTGAATATTGGTGGTAAATTGGCACACTCATTAGCAGTCACCACATCCCTGTTGCCATAATCAATATACAAAACATGTATATTTGGTCCAGCAACCTTTTCTATTTTGGCACGGTACCATTGTTGATCTTCTTTGAACTTCGCCGCACATAATTCTCCTATAATATGAATTTAAAAAATGAAAAGGATACCAACCATATTACAATAATTTATAAATTTATATTTAATTTACCTCTTTTCGGACTGTAAGAACCAGCAGCAGGAGGATTTGAATCAAAATGTTTCCGCAAATTGTCAGTTAAACTTTCCAATTTGGGTCCTTCAGATACAGGTTGTACATAAACATGTAGATCAGGATTTACTTCGGATACAAGAACTTCAACATAATTGGTTTTACGTTCTTTAACAACATCTTCATGGACAGGTTTGCTGGTATTATTGTTGGCCTCTTCTTGTTCTTCAACATAATTTTTCCATAACTATATATATATATAACATTAAATAATTAAATAAGTATGTATTTTTCCTGCATATAATTATAATTATGCTTTATGTTACATTAAGTTTCTTGTCCTTGGCTTCTTTTTCGGCTTGTTGCAAAAGCTTGAAGTACTCAGAACGTTCAGCTGACCTATGTACTTTGGCTAATCCTTCTTTGACAAGTGCCAAAGAAAGATTGGTATTGCCAACGAACAACCAACCTATCATGCTACCACCCTTATTACAGGATTCTACAGTAATTTCTACTTCTCTATGCATGATTTTTTCTTTCGTAAAAGCTAATGCTTCTTGATGGTATTCTTCGGCTGCAGAGGGTTGGTCACCTTGATTTGGTCGCTCTCCACTTGGGCAGGTAATACCTTAATTATGAATTAATATTAAAATGTATATACTTTATAGCATATAATTTTTTAATAAAATTATATATTTAATTTTCATACTAACCAGCCAAAAGGAAGGTAATAAGCGAGTACTCTCTTCGTACATAAAGACGCATTCGAGAGCCACTGGCAACATACTCGACTAAGGCTTCAAACCTTGGGAACCGTTGCAAACTGGGTAAAAGAGCCTTGGCACGAGCAGAATCCTAAAAATATCAGTAGTTATTAATTAAAGTAATTAATATTAATAATTTATAACTACTCGAATATGCTATTATATTACTGACCCCAGCACTAGAACAATCAGTAATACGTTGTTTAGGCGGCGACGATTTTGAATAAAGTCCTTTGTGAGATTGTTTGGCTATTTCTTCTGCTTTCTTTAAGTCATCAAAGCACTGCGACATTTGGTCGTCTCGTGGGTTATTCATTACAGTAGCTAAACCTTCTTTTACTAATTCTTCAGCAAGATTTCTATATTAAAAATAAATAATAATTTAAAAAATAATTTCTTGGACCTATGTTAGAGTAACAGTAACAAATTGACACTGAAAATACATGATATACCACACTGAATATTAAATTAAGGTTTGGTGTGTAAACCACATTGCATCAAATTATAAACAAGTCATTTCATAAAGAATATTTTGGATTAACATTTTTACCTACCTTATTTTTCTCATAAAATTACTAAAATAAAAAAAAATGTTCCAATTGAAGCAAGGTAAACTTATTTAAATAAGATTGCTGAACTTTTATAAATTTAAATAAAATCACTAAAAGTAGTCAAATTTGTCTTAGGTATTGAGGGTCATTTGATGGGGATTTGTAAAGGTCTAGTTAATTTGGGAACTTAACGTACAATATTAATTATTTAATTTGATTTTTAAAATTGAACTAATATTTAAAGATATTAGTTGCTTACATTATATTTTAATTTTTTGTACCAAAATGTATTAGGAACAAACAAGAAATTTGATATTTAAAACTCGCATTTATAGTCTCTGCCTCTCTACCTAATGGACAATACTGAATATAGCAAAATAACACTACCTACACAAAACAATAAATGTGATGTCTATATAAAATGAGTAGTTAAAATACCTAAATTAAATGGAAATAATGTTCAAGAAAATTATCTTTTTCAAAATTCATAATAGGTGGTTAAGCTTTAATTTTAATAAAGTCAAATTATAATTGTATATGGAACAAATTCAATCAAATGACCTAATAAAACAATTATTACATAAACAAATTAAAGATAGAAAAAAATCTTTATAAATTTAATAAGTCAAGTATACTAAAATGAATTTATAGATTTACATATAACTTTTACCGAATAAAATATGAAGACATGATGGGTTGAATAAAATGGTATAATAGGCTACCTATTATTATTATTATTCCTTCAGTATTAATATCTTATATATTTAAACCCAAGTATAAATACAAATGAAAAAAAAAAAACAAAAAACACACATACAACACCTAGTCACTTTCTGATAATTAACTAATTCAGTTTAATGTTAGGAATTAAAAAAAAAAAAATTTTCAACAATGTTAATGTAATACCATTAATAAAAAAACTAATATATACACGTGAAATATATTAATTATTAAATATATATTTAGAGTATTAAAAAAAATTATAACTACTGTTATTAAACATTTATAACCTGATGAATTAGTCAAAACCAGTTTTTACTTATAATCTTATTTTGAATACTCTGGGCAGATTATTTTTTACAATATATATTAATTTTACTTAATAAATTGTTATTTTTTATAATACAAATTTATTTTGTCAAGAATATTTAATTTTTTAATTTTAATTATATTAAATAACATAGAACACCAAAAACACAAACCAGGGTACAAACAATTAAGACAGTCCAATCAAGATTATTGAAAGAAATATCAAAGAAGTACTACAAACTATACAAATTAAAAAAAAACCACATTAATCACAAACATAACATAATATATTATATTTTATGTATGTATAAATAATAAAATACAATATAATGGAGTATTTTTAAATGAATGCAACCTGCAGTCCAGTTTTTATTTTACATAGTCGAAAATATTCATTCCGAAGTGTTACACATTTTTTAGATAATTGACTTACATTTGGAAAAAGACAAAATTATAAGTTTTCAAATTAGTTGACAGCTTATCTCTGACACACTTATCATCAATAAAATCGTTATAAAGATATAACAATATCTATATCATATAAATATAATCATTTACCATTGTATACCATATGTTAATTAGTTTTAGATCGCCTAAAGACCATTATATATTAAAAAGTTTATCAGTGAATAACAAATGTAAAATTTCAGACAAAAGTTGTGCGTTTCAAGATAAATATACAAATAAATTATCTCTTTATTGAAGTATACAAAGAGCTTTGTATAGTTTGTCATAAATCTATTGCTGTGATGAAAGATTATAAAATAAAACATTATTTCATATAACAAGACATGCAGTAAAATTGTACATAATTCAAAGGCAATTTTAACTAAAATAAAACTAAATAAAATTTCATTTATAATGAAAACGATAAAAGAACAATCACAAATTATACAAAAATTACAGAATCAGTATCAGAATATAATAGCACAGAAAAATAAACACTAAATCAAAGCCAATGGTGAATTATTAAAAGAACGCATGGAAACAGAATCCAAAATTATATATTCATTAAAATTTTTGTTTTCCAAATTGAGATTAATGCTAGTTATATTGAAAACACATTTTCCAATTTTGTCAAAATGTAACATTACCTCAACGGAAAAAAAATGATACAATTACTGATTTATATTTTGAATTTTTTTTTTTTTGAGGTTCTCAGATTTCAAAGTTATTTAATTCATTTTCAATTACATTTTAATTATGAGTTGAAGATGTCTCACAGAACACGCAAATTGAACTAATTGATTTATAGATTAATTATAAATGAAAAGTATAATAACTGTGACTTTTAGTTATTTATCATTTGTGTATTTTATATGGACATTGAAATATCTATAACCAAATTTACAAATCCATGCTCTAAAAATTATATCCTTCTTTGGCAGCATACCAGTAGTGAGCAAATTTTTTCACAAATGAAAAACTAAAACACAGATAAAAATACTCATCTAGAAAAAAACATTCTGAAGATTACATCATTTAATATAGAAACATTAGATAAAAAAAAAAAATAATATCGAAATATCCCATTAAAAACATATTAATTTCTTACCCCTTAGTTTTTAAATTAAAATATTATATAGGTATTTAAAATTTTCATTAAGTGTGCATCCCATGAAACAACCGCTCTAGATACCATTATTATTAATACATTTTTATATTTATATAAATAAAATGTAGTGTCCCAAAAGTAAGTTTTTTCTTAGTCATAAAATAGTCAAACTGAATGAACTCCACTCACTACACCTTCTGGTTCCTTACTTAAGACTAATTTCACAAAGGCTGAAGAATATGCTTGTGAATTTATAAAAACTCCACACCCTTTAATAATAAACATTTTGAAAATTGAGTTAAAATCATAACCATTTTCTCCAAAGCATCTCTAAGGAATTTTTCATCATTTTTATATAACCAAGCTGTAAAAAAGTATATGTATTGAAATTTCTCCCCAAAAATACATTAACTTTATAGTTGTGGTTCTGCTAAATTTAAAAAAATAATCTTGGAGATACTCTTCTAAATTACACTGATAATCTTAATATAATTTAATTAAAAATTATTATATTATTGAACCCTCTGAATTTAATATAAAACACTAAATAATCACTTTTCAATTGTAGTTTCACCACCATTAAATACAAACATTTAAAAAATTCATTTTACAGCAGCAAACTGGGATCTCTGATTCAATTAAACGAAAATATCCAACAAGAATAGTAGCCATTACAGGGACACGTGTCTAAATTTTATCAAAATATCACCGTAACACACATAAACAGCGTTGCTGAATCTAGTACAAGTTAAAAACTTCAAAAGTCAACAACATTTTGTTTGCTTGCACACACACAAAAGATACGATATCTGCGTGTAAATGTAGCAAATCAATAACTGTGAGTGTGCTTGACAAGTAAAAGATCACATGTCACACAACTGAACCAGTTTATGCCAGCAAATCCAATAAAGAAACTATATAACATTCTCAAACATATTCCTCCAAAAACGGATTACATCAATTTATAAAGAAAAATAAATACATCAGACATTTCATAACAGTATAAAAAAGTTTGCTCACAGAAACTAGATCCGGGTGCCATCCACCAACTGGCCAACAATTCACAGGGCATTAAACAACTAAAACAAAGCAAGTCATACAACCAAGTGGGTCATGCAAGTAAATCTAATAAATAAGGTACAACAATGTCAAACTAAAAATGTTGCATGTTGATTTGAAAAAAACAAAACCATCTATACTACGTTGAAAAAAAAATGAAAATAAAGAAGAAAACGTCCACTGAAACTGAAACTATACAATTATATTATTTATATATTATATATATATATATATATATATATTATTAATTATAAATTATATTTAAGTTTTTATTCTATATATTTCAGTATAAAGGACACTAGGAGTGCATTTTGACGGCAGTATTTTACCACTACAATGTGTGGCTTCAAATCTGTATTTAAAACAATTGTATCACCTCCAAAATACATAAAAAAAAAACTGTTTCAAAGATAACATATGATTGGGTAAACTTGTTTTTCAAATGTTACTGTTACGTTTCTTAATTGAACCATATTGTTTGATATTGAATCTTACACTCCGTTAGCTGTTACAGTAGCACAAATTTTTTCTTCAAATTTATCTGACTTTGGTTGAATGTAGTCTACAGATACATTTACTTTTTTTCCAATGCATCTAGTCCTCAAAAATTCACGAGCTTCATAAGCCCAAGGAATTTCATAAAAATGTTTGGCCAATGTTCGAGGAGCTCGAGGAGCAGGTGGTTGATCATCACCAGTTGGTTCACTAAAAATAATAAATTAAAAACTGAATAAATTATTTTTGTTTTGGAAAAATAGAAATAAATACCCTCTTGGTACTTCAACTCCTAGCCTAGCTGGTTTAATGTTTGATAAGAATATTTTCTTGGGTTTGTCATGATGAGGAATTTTCAATAATAATGCTTCTTCTCTGATAATTTCAATGACAGTTCCAACCATTTCTTTTTCAGGGATCTAAACCAATCATTTTAAAAATACAATAAAACAATACTTGAGTAAATATAAATTTGTTCCAGTATAATAAAATGTATTTATTAATACCTCAGGGCCTGTATGCTGATATTTTTGCCATTTCCTCAATTTCTTTTCCTTGGCTTGCCTTTCAGCTGCCCTCAATTTGTCAGCACTTCCTTCCAGGTATTTCATACTACGGTTTTGACATGTAGCAAATCCTTGTTTAACTAATTCAACTGCAATTTCTCCAGCCTATATTTCAAAATTATATTATTATTATAAACAATATGATTTTACTAGAACATTATATGATTTATTTACCGGATGATATATGGTTCCAAAGAAAGATGGTGTCTTATTATTGGAAAGCACACCCTCTAAAGTAACTTCAACATCCTTTTGCAATAAACGAATTTCAACAAAGAATTTTGCTTCATCTCCAAATTCTTCACTTTCTGGTGGACACTATACAAAAAATACTAAGTATATAAGATTTTTTTTATTAACCAACATACATACATACATACATACATATTACCAAGCAAATGGTATAAAAACCTTTCACAAAAAGTACTATTGATAATATGCTATACAGATAATTATATTTCTTAGGTCTAAAATTAATCATATAATCTTCAACTAATATATTATTCAATATTATAGACATCAATAACTGACAGTAACTAATAACATTTAACAATTTAGCTTTATTACAAATTTTTTGTATTAAAATTTATTTAATTTAACAATTAAATACCATAATACTCAAGTATTGAAAATATAATTCACCTAACTCGGAATTTTAAACATGTATTTTCTTTAGTATAAAATATTAATAAAGTATATATTTTTGATTATATATTACCTTGATTCCAGAAAGATACAGAGTAATCATGTTTCCTTCAGGTAACAACAACAGCTTGATAGTGGATCCATCAATAACAGATTCAACAACAGCCTTAATACGTTTCTTAGAATTTTTCTTCAAAAACGCTTCAACATCATCAATGGAATTGTTTTTCTTTGAAAAGTTCTAAAAGTAAATAACAAAAAAAAATTTTACTAATGCATGTACCTCATGATATTTGAACAGTAAATTTATCAAAAACAGTTGAAATTTTCTTTCACTATCACTATAATTTTTACATACATACTATGCATATTTTTCATAAATTAATTATTATTACATACATAAAATTATATTCTAATAATACCTTAGCATTCACATCATATTTTCCAGCTTTAGCAGCCTTTGCCTTGTTTTGAAGATCAATCAGAGTTTGGACATCTGGAGTAGGGTTATTAGACTTCACAGTTTTCACGGTGACTAAACCATTCTCAACAAGATCATTCACAATGTTGTTTTCTAAAATAAATAGATAAATTATTAAAACTGTTTTATCTATAATATATTGAAGATTCTAGTCAATTATCTTACCCAAAGTCGGGTAAAAGATATCTCCATAGTATCGAGGTGTCTTTCCTCCACCAGATACTTGACCTGCGGTCTTGAAAAATACCTTCTTGCCAACTAGTTTCTTACGAAGATATTCACGAGCTTCCCATGCAAAAGGTTCATCTTCAGTTCCTTTTGACGTTGGATCATTATTCGCACTAAATGTTATAATATAAATATATTAACATGGCATAATTAAGACACATTTTTAATGCTTAATGAAAATACCATAAACATGAAAAATAACACTAAGATAACAATGCACACATTTTATTATTATGAATTTTTCTCGGAATTTTCTATAGACATTTTATAATAAAACTAACTACCTACTTATACAAAAATACTTGTTAAACTCAATAAATGTTTTGTTATAAAATGCTCTTTAAGACTTAAATAGAAGAATAAATAATTTTCTTAAATGTTTACTCTTAAAAACATTAAGGTATAATTATTGGTCATTACAAAAAAAAATTATATTAATTTAAAATTGTGATCTATCATAAATAAACAATAATAAATTAAAAGTAACAAATAACTTACGCTCGGCGACCCAATCTGGGAGCAACAATGTTATTCAATGTTATTTGCTTTTCTTTGGGATAACCATTATATACTTCCTCACGGATAGTGATGGAATCGCCAGAATTCACCTGTTTAAAAATAAATAACTAATTAGTATTGGTATTTACCTAATACATAAAAAAAAACAACTGTTACATATTATAACACAATAGTAATAACATTTTCAGTATGACTTTCAGCTAGTAAAAACATGGAAATTTTCTATGAAAAAAATGATTAAAATTATATTATTGGTACCAACTAAAAGTGCATTGCACATATTATATTCATAAACAAAAATATGAAAATACAAAAATTACCTACAGTAAGTATGCAGGTACTACTATTTTATATTTACTTAGGTACCTACTTATTTATATTTTATTTTAACATAGGTAAATAAGTTTATAAGTTTATTTTATATTAAGTAAGTATCTTATATAGGTACTATATATCTATATTAAGTACTTTTACATTTTATAATATTAATAAAATTAGGAAGTAGATAGGTAGTTAAGTCGGTATTACCCAATTATTCAAAACCATTTAAAATTCAATAGGTATATAGAAATGTTTTTAAAAAAAAATCATTAGATAGGTGATTACAATTTAATTAACACATAGGTATTGAAAAATGACACTTCTAAGAATTTATTAATTAAAAAAAAAATGTGACAAAACTATGTTCTGGGTAAGTATAAATCTGAACATATTTCAAGAAAATACTTCTAGGCAAGCAAATAAATAATAGTTGCTTAAATCCAAGTAAAAATTATAAATTATGAAATACCAGCGCATTAATTTTCAAAATAAGAAATATTCAATTAGTATTACTAATCTCTAACCTATTTGTTTCTCAATATGCACCATCTTACTTAGTTTTTTTCAATTATCAGTAAGTACCTACTACATATTATGAAAATATTTTACATATTTTATTGTTAAAGTTAATAAAAGTGTTTACTGTTTATTAGAAATAAGTTGGTACCTACCCATTAATTTTTCACATAGAAATAATGAATACATCCATATATCATTAAATAGACAATTTTAACGGTTTTTATTCTGTAAGTAAAATTTAGTTTATAATTTAGATGTACCTACCTACCTATTGAACTTTTGCAGATCAATTATAAAACTTATTTGAAACAATATTGTAGAAGTGGGCCAACATGGATGGTTGTTTTAAGTCTTTTTATTATTTAAATTTCTCTACTTAAATAGCACTAATAGATACCTACTAGAAATAGAACACCGTAAAATCTAATACAATTGTCAGAAATATAGTAATTTTTTAAGGATTTGATGATTTAAAAGTAAATTAGTTCATTAAATAATTTAGTTTAGCCCTTTTTTAGCAATTAACTTAATACAAAAATTGATAAATATTATAATTACTATTACAAACCATGTAGATAAACTAGAAGATTAATGGAGATAAAAAACAATTATTTACTAAATTAGGTAGGTATCCATTATATTCAAACGAAGTCACATTAAAAAAAAAAAAAAAAAACAGTGAGAAATACGTAGGTAATGTACCTAATTAATTTAATTTTTAAGCCATTTTTAATATTATTTATGGGTTTAGACAGACTTTCGAATCAAATTACATACCTACCTACCATAATCTATTTACGTCCTCAGATAAAAATTCTGCATAAAGCCAGAATAATTAACAATACTCAACACGGATAAAAATGATAGTAGGTAGTAGTCTCATGCAATTATATAACATCAGATCAAAGTTACAAAGATCAACTTATTCAATAGGTTAAATATATAGAACATACAAAATAACTCGACACCAGTTATACGGTTGATCTCAGTGGCTTGTTTGGGGACCAAGGGGGAGTCTGATCGCAGTCTAATGCATAATCGTGGAGCATCTTGACAAGAGCCGTGTGATCGACTAGGTTAACCGACGACATATGGGTCATGGTGAGGGGATTCGAACGTGTACGGCCACAAAGGTGACTGTAATACGCGATATTAAACGTGTAATTATATTATAGGGGACTATACGTGACACGGGCACCGGGCCTGTGAAAACGTTTCGGAAAACTCTCCGCCGACCGTACCGAAATAACGTGGCACACGCGGCAGTTCGAAACAAGTACATAATAACACCGAACACCGGCGGACAACGTACCTGTTTCACGACTCCTTCAAAGACCCGGACGGGCTCCTTGGCCGGCGACACGGCTCCGGGCGGTTGATTGGTCATTGTACGTGGTCACAAAGACGGATCACGCGGCGACGACGGCGTTGTTGGCTTGAATCGGGCACGGGGTTGATTCACAGAACGACGGCGGCCAGGATTACGTGGTGCGTCGACGGTGCTCCGTGTGCTGCGATGTTGTCACGTGATTCGACAACGGCGGCGGCGATTTATGACCTGTCGGGTCGGGTACTCGTGCGGTGGATGTGTGTTTAACAGCGCCTGAGGTTTGCGAGCACGTTGTTGACGACGGCGGTGTACATGATGATGACGGACGGACGGTTGACGAGAGCTGCGACGGAAATTAATAAATGGCGATTAATCAAATCGATTATTATTTATTCGGTCGAGTTGACTGGCGACACGAGCGTTCTGGGGCACACCGGATGAACGTGCGTGGAAAACGATACGTCCGGACGGTACACGGGGTAAATGTAAAATACCCAGTGACTGGTGAGAGAGAAGAGCGAAAAAAAAATATATATATGTATTATATATCGTACACACTCGCACGAAATGGGACAGATCGGCAGCAGAGCGCGGCGGACACGTTCGGCGGTAGCGTGTAAGGGCGGGAGACGGGTGGGCGGGCGGTGTAACACCAGGCTGGCACACACGCGCGCGCGCACGCGTCCGCGGTTGGCGCGCGGCGCTAACTTAACGGCGGTCGGCCGTAGATAAGTATACGCGGCAGGCCGCTTACGGGCGGCAGAAAAACGCGACAGATATTTTTGTTTCGGCCGCCGTTAATGAACTTTTGCGCGCGCGCGGTCCCGCGTCCTCTCCCCACCGCCCGCCGACCGGCCAAATCGGTCTGGTCGCGGTAAAAGTCGGCTGGGCCGGGTTCGACCGGTCGCGGAACACGCGTCGCTACCGCGGTTACCGCGCGCTCGGCGTTGCATGGAAAAAAAACGCAGCCGGACCACGAGGCCGGCTTCGATTTGGGACGGCCACCGGTTACGCGGATAGCTGTAGCTGCTGCCGGTGGTCGACGATTTCGAAATACGTTACCCTTTCGCCCCGAAATTCTAAACGTCTCAACGACGTGCCCCCTCCGACCTGGCAAGACGTCCCCCGGCAGATTTTTCGTGTGTGTTTTTTAGGTTATGTCGGGTCTCATGGACGAAACGTGGAATAATTGGACGAGAAAAAATGAACGATTTACAGGTACATACATCAAGCAGCAGCCTGCGGCCCCCCCAACGTGTCGTCACTCGAACAGTTGCGGCAACGTGCGCCGAGCGGACTCGGCGACTGTCGAAAAATATCGAAACGCGTTTTGCCGCGCAACTGTTGTAACTTTGTCCCGTACACGGTACGAATCTATAATAGGTAAATGCGAACATTTGTCCCCTCCCCCGTTAAAATTTAGGTGAACCGATGCCCATATCGTTATTTTATTTTTATTCCATTTTCACATTGTGAGTACCCATGTATTTTACCAATATATTTATAAAAAGAAAAAAGTCAACACTATGCGTTTTTGCACGTATTATAAATAATTATTTATTATTGTAGGTATTTTTATTTTATTTTAATTGTTCATTTTTAAAACATTTTTATCAAATTTATTCACATTATTTTTATTTAAAACAAGATTTTTTAATGGAAAATAAAATGTATTATAATAATGTCGGCGCGGCCATTTTTAAGGGGTTACACATGGGAAATTTTTACGAAATTTCATATAAAATGCAAATCCCACAATTGAAATATATTATTTTAAAAATTTAAAAAAAGTAATTCCCCGTATCCGTACTAGGTTTGTTCTATCGTTCATAACAAAAATAAGTTTACGAAATACAAACAAAAAGGTTTTTTAAAGTTAACGCCTATTATAAAATATTTAAAAGACAACATTTTGGGTACGATCTTATGAGTTTTTTTTATTCTTCTCCAATTCTATAGCACAATATAACTTTTTTGTTAATTAATATTTTACAAAATCCCTATAAAATTGTCTATACATTTTGTTTACTATGAATTTGAAAATAAATGTTTGAAATCTAAAATCACTTTAAGAGGTAATTTCGTTCGTTTTTCGTATAGACATGTTTTTACTAGGTACTGAAAATCATTGGTGTGGAATCCTAGTAAAAGGGCACTACACCACATATTTTAAGTGGTTTTATGTAGTAAATTTTTAAGAATTTTTTTGAATAATGAATATTAAATATTAAAAAAATGTTGAAGTACATTTTAAAAGTACCTACTCTAAAAATAGTCTCATATCTATACCAATTTTTATTGTCGTGTAAACGACATTTATTAAAAAACTACTTGTGGCTTACTAACCACAGTTTGATCAAAAATTATCATAAAAGAAAAATAATTACAAAGAAAGAAACTGTATTTAACAAGCGAGAACGTGTATTAATGCCGTTTAAACGTATGTATTGCGTCCTCTTAAATAAAGTAAAATATTTTATTGTTTCATTCAACGATTTAGGCCTAAATAGCCTGACAAAATTAAAGGTACTTACTGAAAATAATAAATAAACTTAATCAATGGTAATAGGTAACTAATAATATAGATTAAGATAGTATACTCTTTTTGAAAGAGTGGGATAAATGTCCAATTTTAGGATATTTCCTCCAATCTATTTTTAGACAAATGGACATTTTCCTGTTATACTAAATACGATTAATTTTACAATATTTACATTATTATATTATAAAGTTATATAGGAACCTACATGATTAGGTATATAAATATTAATTATAGGTATAACGAGATTGTTGATGGTTAAGGAGACTATAACACCTCCAAAATAATGCGTCAACTCTAATAGGGGAAAGAGCTTTGATAAGGAGAGGGGATTGGGTTATGTTAGAGGATGCCGAGGAAATATGTATCAAATAAATTATTATTTAAGACTGCATCACCGCAAGTTTTTTTGCCCCCCTTCCCATACCAACTGGTAGTCATGCTACGCCTATTCAAGAAATTCGCTGGACTAAACCGGTTAAAAATTGAGACACACCGGTTACTTTTTTTCGACCGCTGTAGCGAGGTGGTCGAAAAATACCGATCCCCATCTGTCCCCACCCCAAACCTGATTTTCCCTGTTATCACTTCATGTTATCAATTTTTACATTAAAGCAAATTTATTTTCTGTAACAACATTTAATTTACTAAAATGTATATCTACTTACTTTTTCGAATAGAAATCGATTATATTGTAGGATTAATGATATCAGTGACAACACGATTTTTAGTAAGAATAAAATCTTTTAAAATGGCAATTTTAATGTTATTATCATTATATATGATAATTATAATTAAAAAGTAGACATAATTTATTGTTAAAATCACAGATCATTATTAGATGGACTATTGTATATTGGACCGAGATATTATATACAAATTACACAATAATAATTTACGTCATAAAATTTCATTGTAGAGTAGAGCACAGGAGGGAAGGTTTTCGCATGTAATAAGCGTTATTCAAATTGACTACAAATATATTATATACTCCATTAATTTAAAGTTTGCCGTCGACCTGCGAAAACCGGCCGCGTTTGTTGCCAACGGTCAGTGCTATTGTCCACCGTCGTGACACCGACCACATATAAATTCCACCTCCCAAAAAAGCAGGTATAAAAAGGTACATGTAAATTCTACCCCGAAAATATCTTTATTAAAAATATTATTTAACTAGTTCTCAAAGTACTCAGACTCGTGTAGAGAAAGATAGTTCGTTACGCTCTCGAATGTCGCTCCGCTTCGCTTCATTCGAAAATATCCCTTGATTTGCTGTGAAACACCACGTTGAGTTATTAATAATATTAATTTACAATTTCCTAATAGTAGAAGTTTATTTCCATATTCAGATTCGATAAATTTATAATTTACAATTTATAATTCCTGCCTTTCCTTCCTAATAAATCTGCTGTTAACTTGTCAATTATGAGATCCGAAATATTGTAGTAAAAACCGATAAGAAATGACATGATTGATGTTGTTCCGTGTTCGTAGATTTTGTAACTTCCAAATACTATAACACTCAGCGTACAGTTAGGAATGCTTGATTTAAAAATATTTATTTTTCCTGGCGGAATTTACATGTATTTTTTTTAATCCGTAAATTTTACGAAAAATGTTTTACCTGTCCGAATTTTGGGCGGAATTTACAATCGCCCACCCACGACACCATAACATGTATAGATACGTAGTGAGCTGTCGTTTTCACATCGTTTTCACATCATAACAAGTTTATTTAAATCTTTAAAATTTTTTATTACGGACGTAAGAATATAGTGATCTATCTTCTGTTAAATTAATCATTTTAATATACATATATCAAAAAAATACTAAAAACTCAAAACAAAAAAAATGTATATAATAATTTTAAATTTGCTCCCTTTTGATTTTATAATAAAAAAAATTGTATTACATAATTTTTATATTTTATTATACAAAAAAAATAAAAAATAGTAGAAACCTGGTACACCTTCAGGTGCCTATGATTTATTGTAAAAACATGAACGATCGAACATAAAATAACTTCTATAACAATATGGTTTTCAAATATCTAATTATTCGATAAAATTTTGATAATTAGTTTTTTCTATGTGCCTTATTTGAGTGTTCGTATAATTATTTATGTAAATATAGATATAGGTACCTACATTTATTGAACAATTCGGGTAAACTACGGAGTATAGATACAATTAGTTCGGTTTAATAGGTACTATTACTCATAATAAAATGTTTTATAAATGACTTAAATGATACTTTGAAATAAGCTACCTATAATATCTATATAATATATATAAATAATAAATATACTATATTATTAATTATTATAGGTAGTGCATATTATAATCATTAAAGATTAAAATATATAATTCATGATATAATATAATATCATGTAATACTTATATAATGTATATAATGCTATGGATAGGTAATATATCTAAGTAGTAAATAGTAATATTAGACATTAGCAGTGTAATATTATAGTAGAACAATATAGTTCTATATCTAGTACGAATAAGTGATAATAATAATTAACATATAATTACTTATAAAGACTAAAGTACTATAACTACATACACTAAATTTGAAAATATAAATAACTTGAATATAAAAACAATTAAATTAAATTAATTTATGCTCGGTTTTTCGAATCTATAGGAATAAAAATCCCCATTATTATTAACAATATTAATAATACATGAAAAACCAGGTGAGTGGTATCAGAGAAGTAAGCAGAGGGAGTTAAAGTTATACCTACTTACTTTTGCCTCCTCGGATGGGTTAGGTTATTTATCAATTAATTAAAAATCATTTACAAAATATACAGATGCAAATAAAAAATTATATAAATGTTAAAATAAAATGTAAATAAAATAAATTTATTATTAATTAATAATTATTCTACTTGCTCTCTTATATTAAAAGATACAGTAGTAAACAATTTTTTAATATTTTGATTATTTTCGTTTGACCAATTCATTCAGACAGATATTTATTGTTTGATTTCCTCTTCTGGTATTTGCATTGATTTTATAATAAGCTAGTGTTAATATAATTATTTATAATAAATGTCACTCCAATTACATACAACAAGTAAACATGACGTATTATATAAATCGTCAATCAATTTTGTTGGATAATCCAATTTTACGGAATGAAATTCTATAAAAGGTTTAGGGATTTATCCCATTAATACTCGCAGACTAATGCAAACTAACGCAAACTACAATGGTGATCCGTGATAGTGTGATTTCCTGACCAGAAAATTCGAGAAAATTTTAAATTCAGAATACAAATAAAATATACAAACAAAAAAATAGATAACAATAAGATTCGTTAATAATAGAATCGCTCTGTTCTATATATATATGATATATTATATTTAATACACGAATAAAAATCATGGTAAATAAATCCCCTCAAAAAAAAAAAAATCCCCGGTAAACATTCCCCCGCCATTATGGTCTGATGTGGCATGGTATATATTATTTACGTACTTAAAATGAATTAACTATAATTAATATACAATTATTTTATTATTATTATTATTATTATTATTATTATTATTATTATACATGGGTACCTATAACAAAAGTTATATTTTAGGAAGTATAGCTGAATTACACGTCGCAGTAAAAACAAAATTAAATAGTACCATTGAAATCTATTTCCCCCTTTCCGACTTTAAAGGACGAATTTCGAAAACTAACTACCAGTATGACATAATCGGGAGTTACGAAAATGTAGGTACAAAATTTGGTTTCAGTATCTCAAACGGTGTAGATTTTCTTCATTCGGGATAAAAAAAAACCATGTTCGAGTTTATACTTTGTATAAGCTAGACAATAACACCGGTTCTAAATAACTTGCCGCCGCTTAATCGTAGTTCAGAAAAGTAATAGCATTGATTATATATACTATATATACTATTTATACTTATTATATTGATACTATATATAATCAATGGTAATAGTCACTTCAAGAAAAATAAGTTGTTCATTACTACAACGACATCTCTTGGCGACCTGTATAATCAAAATTATAGTCGCCGTATACCTCTATAGTTCTATACCATGGCCCATCTGCTTATTATAAAATCAATGGTATTTGCTTTGAGTTCGCCGACTACAGCATGACAAAATATATATAAATAGATAAGATGTCTATTTTGTCATGGACTACTGCAGTGTCTATTGCTAACTGGTTAGCGTTAATTTTTTTGATTAGTTTCCATAACGTAGGATGCTCGTGGTGTGAGATTAACAAAGTCCTATGTCTGATCTATACATTTTTCAGGAGTGAATTTTTCAAGTTTGATGATTGAATTTTTTTGTCAGTGCATGAAAATGATATAAATAAATGATAAAACATCTAATTTGTCATAATTATCATTAGATAAGTGTAGAAAAGTAATACAGAGTTAATAATAATCGATCAAAAACCATAACAATATTGTAATGATATCGTGCACACACATATCGCAAACTTTTTACAAAATAAATATATATATATATATATATAACAAGTTGTTACGATGATTTACATACACAGTTCTAATATTTGTAAAATCCCGAAGAATGTTTAAAGAAATATAATATGTATTTTTGTATCACAAATAAGTCAATAAACGATGGTGTACAAAGATACAGTTGAGCAAAGGGACCACTTGGCATTCATAAAAAAAAAAAAAAATACTAAATATTAAAACGCTAAAAGAAATTAATATAATAGGGCAAACGACTGGCGCACAACAATATTAATAAACGGTGTTCGTCAATTGCGCCGAAAATGTTAGACTACCTGGAATGTATACATCTTTTGCGCCGGTGAATTTTTCACGGATCAAAAAGGTATACATCAATATTGCGCCAGTAAAATATCAGGTATACGGTATTCGCTACAGCCATGTGTACTACGGCGCACAGTGTTCCAAGACGCGGTTTGCCCGGCCGAGATACGAAACAAGACTACATAATATTGATTTCGAAAATGCAATAATAGGTAAAATTATTTGTACAACATAATTTAATCTCCAGATAATACTAGCATATTATCGCATTTTCGTTAATTTTTTCGTCAATTTCGTTATCGCATAATTTCAAAATGTCAAAATACAAAAATAAAATGTTGAAAAACGTGTAGAGAATTTCGTCTCATGTGGATGATATACGACATGACGTGTAAATACTAAATAGTGTATACCTAACCGTCACGTACTTCAATATCGATCGGCGCAATTGATGTATACCCCCCGAATATCTCCGGCGCAATTGATGTATGACCTTTTTTTATCCCACACGTTTTTTTTATTTTTACCTGCGATTTTCGGCGCAATTGACATATATATATACCCATTATAAAATATACCGTTCCAAATACGCATTCGATCGTCACCATAAACACAAAAGCAAAACTATATATTCACATATAGAATATGTTATATTACCATGTTCCCAGGCACCGTCCATATATCGGGCCTTAGGCTTTTTTAAAAAATGTACTTTTTATATACACGAAGTACGCATAAATAATTTTTTTTTTCCTATATACCTCCATTTCTACAACGCCAATTCGGTACTGACGAGTGACGGCGAAATATTAGCGAGCGGTTTCTATAGTACCGAAAAACGCTCACGTGTGCATTGAACGTCCGCGATGACGCTGCGGTATCTCGCGTTTAAAAAACGCACGTGTGCATCGGGCCTTTAAACCCGTTAAGCCTGCCACACACGTTCCGGTTTGCCGGAGAGGCCTGCCTGTACAGTCGGCCTGCACAGTTTTCCCGGAGCGTGTATGTGATAAGCTTGCGCAGTTTTCGGGGACTATACAGGCGGCCGGATAAGGGGGCCTATTCTCAAAGGTATCGAAAACGGATTTCGATCAAGAATCAATCGAAAATATCTTCGGTTTCGATTTCCATTGAAACTGATATTCTCAAACCGTTTTCGACTGCTAGTTCGATAGTAGTATTCGATAATTTACAACGACAGTGAATTACCTATCGAAAACGGTTTTCGACACTCGTCTTTATCAATTTTATTAATTACGATTTAGGTATTATTATTTTAATATTATTATAAATTCATTATAACATTATAATTATGTCGTTTAATGACGATTTAGATGATTATATGTATAATCAACTAAATGATATTGAAATATATTATATTATGAATGTTCAAAACGAACCAAGGCGAGTTTTGCAACAACAAAATCCATTTATTGGTAAGTACTAAGTACCTACCTACAGTTATTCAAATATATAATTATAGTACCTATTTAACTTTAAGAGAAATGATTTGAATGACGATCGGCCTCCTCTCTTCGAGGACTTTTTTTTATGCTATGAAAATAATAAATAGAATAAAAAAAATATGACGTTTTAAAAAATATCATAAACATAATACGTTTTTCAGTGATTATTGCTTAAACTTAATAAATATCATGCGGTAAATAGTTTTAAATAAATATTGTTCATTATATTATCTATACAAAAAAAAAAAAAAATGATTACGTAGGTACATATTTTATCTATTTCTCTTAGTTTCAAAGTTACCTACATGCTAAAAGTTTTTAAAAATTTCGAAAAACCATTTTTTCCCCATATTATCTATGTATAGTATATATAGTTAGTATAGTTACTAATTTTGTAGATTCCTTATACGTAAGAAACTATGAAGAGAATATTTATATTTTTAATAAATAACACGATGCCCGAAATCCGTTCAAAATAAAAGTATATTTTAAACTTTAAAGGGAAATTAGTTTCAGATTACTTTTAAAAATAAGCTACATTGTAGAAATAACTATATTCAATCTTTTTAAATACCTAATCATTTTTAATATAATTAATTGTATTGTATTTATGTAATTAATTAATTGTATAAAACTCTAAAAATATGCACTATTTAAAATTAAACTACATAGGTACGTAAGATAGATTTTTATAAAATATGCACTTTTCGTTGTTTTTTAGGTTTTTTTTTCTGGCTCTTCATTATGGAACTCATTATTTAATATTTTTATATCACTATACTTTTAATATAATTAAAATTTAAACATTTTTGTACTTAATATAATAAGTAATTATTACTCGATACTTATAAGTATTTCATTTATATTATTGTCATTAGTGATAACATTCAATAATAAGTGATTAAACGCTATAAAATTTGATAACAATTGAAAATGTCATGGAAAAAACAATTATTTAGTTCGATAATCGAAAACCATGTCGAAAGTAATTTATTCGATTTGTCAGGATTCAATAGAAGTTTAGAATACGAATGATCGAATGAATATTTACGATCGAATGGTGACAATCGCATAATTTTTTTCGACAATCAAATTCGATACTTTTGAGAATGGACCCCCTGGGTCGACGTTAACAATCGCCCGTCATGACTATACGATCAAAACACAAAAACATAATAGGGAGTATTCGGTGATAATGTGGCCGTCACCGAAGCGATACGAATAATCGCCCGACATGCATGTGGACTACGGAACAATACGGAATAAGTTAACGTGTATTTACCGTGTGTTCGTGTTTGTGATTTAATTTATTCTTTTATTAATATATTGTATATTATATTATTATAAAAATTCAGTATCATATTAAGAGACAATTTAAATAAAACAACTTGGAAAACCTGTTTAGTAAAATAAAAGATAGATGCTTAAATTTTGTGTAAACGTATAAGTTTTATTATTTTGTCATTTTCGGTTTTAGAAAACGTATTTATATTTTTGTTTTTCTATACGGTATTAATTTTGGTTTAATAAATACCTTTTAAATTGGTACATAAATAATATTATATTCTATATGCTTTTTAAAAATGAATAATTTTTAATTGCCCTCCCACTTTCAAAGCCCACACGAGCCGCCATTTATATAATGTACTATAATCATTCATATATGCGATGAGGGAGATCGGATCGATCCACTAATTTATAGTGGCGCCATTTCAAAGGAGAATAAGATGTGCATTCGCCCCTCTTGATTTTACAGCTTATCAGTGGGCAATGCACATAATTTGAATTGTTTTGATTATAAAAAACAATATTCATACATATTATATACAGTCATTAAGTAACTTATATCATACATACATAATATTCAAACTTTCATTTTGAGCGATGCGAGAAATAATAAAAGAAATACATTCTTCGGTATTAAAAAGATGTGTTTAAGTGTTTTATTTTGATTATTTTCATGTATGTAGGTACTCAAAATAACTAATAGAATATTCCAATCCTTTTGTACTTTTTCTGTGTTTTGGTAGGAAATTTTAAATATTTGATACTTTGAAGAAGACATTTTTCGATGTTCTCAATCATAAAATGGGTGACTTCGAACAGGTTTTAATGTTGTTTTCTTTTATAAATCGATTTTAAAGTATTTATTCCAAAATCGTACAAAAATATATTTTTTTTTTATACATATATATATTAGAATAAAATCGCAAAAAAACTGTAAATACATAAAAACCTAACTTTTTTACTAAATTGAACTTTGTTTGAAGTCCCCTAAAAAATGGGGTGGTTTCGAACGTCTATTATTTTTAATGGAAAATCAAAGTTAAAATTGTATGTTTTAATAATTTTTATTGTTATTATTTGTTAATATTTATCATTATTTAAAAGTTATAAGTTATAACAAATATTACTTACATGTTTTATTAAACACTATAGGTAAAAAAAATGTATAACTAAAGAGAACGTGATACCCGCATTTGTTATTTCTGTCTATCCAATGAGAAATATAGCAAAATTACACTACACAAAACAATACATGTGGCGTCTACATTAAAATTAAGAGTTAAAACACTTTTAAATAATTTTGAAAAGGAGAATATTTTCTTGAAAATTACATATTGTTCTTTTTGTAAAATATTATTTATTAAAAAGTTAAAGATATTTAAAAAAACGATGTAACTTCTTTATTAAACAATATTTTACAAATAGAATATGTCGTTTAAAAAAAAGAAAAAAAAAACATACTCCTTTTCAATAGCAAAAGGTGTTATAACTCTAATTTTAACATAAACGTTAAATTTTTTGTTTTGAGTCGCATTATTCTGCTCTATTGCACATTAGAGACATTAGAGACCGAGACAAAAAATCACGTCGTCTTAAGAGAATTTTATACTATGGTTTTTTGCGCGTAAAACATGTTTTGGGAGATGCAGGTTTGTAGGAAATAAAATGGTTTTAGCGTAAAATAACCTCTATAAAAAATTAAAAACCGTAAAAAATCAAAATGTTTCCTAGGTGATTTTTAATTAAATTATTATTAGTCAAGTTATAAGTCACTAGAACTACTCAATTTCCTAGAAACATACATCCCCCGAAACATGTTTTACCCCATTTTCAATTATTATTTATTAATATGCAATAATAAAAATGTTACAATACTTTTGAAGTGTATTTAAACAATTTTCAATAGTTCAAATTTCACTTTTAATAAAATATTCTAAAAATTTCATATATAAATAGAACCCTATTATAAATCTCTCTTAATTACATTTTTTATTTCATAATATTTTTTATTCAACGTTGTAGTAAATAGTAGTACAGTAAGTAAAATTGTAAGTAAATAAGTTATGTAATTTAAAATACGAAAATAAATACTTTATTAATTTATTGTATTTATCTATATACGTATATTAATAAATGTTTGTTAATATATAGAGGTCAAAATATATAATATTGGTTATTGGGAAACTCTAATAATATTTTAACATGATTAATAAGATATTCAATTGAATATCATGTTCCTATATATCAATTTTTATAAAAAAATATTGATAAAATTGACTTATTCAAATTCGTATTTCGTAATAAAAACTGCTGAAAAAAATGTGTAAAAATAATAAAACACATTTTCGCCGAAATCAATTATAGTTATCTGTTCGAAATTTAACTCCGAAAATAATAATTCCAGAGTCTTGAAATGTATGTATTTTAGTACTAATATGATAACGAAAAAAAATGTTCAATATTTATTTTACAGTTGTTGGCTATCTATATAAATTATAAATTTTGAGATTTTTAATTCATAAAAGGGATACCCAATTTTAGGTTTAAAGCCTGCAAATTTAATAAAATTTCTTTAAATATATCCATAGTTAGTTGATTACAGTTTATACACTGGATTGTTAATTATATACATTTACGTACTGAATATTTTATAATTTACAGTAATAAATATATATATATATTGTATCTATATATATATCACATCGAGCTTCTTAAAAAATTCACAGTTTCAACCCCTAATGACTAATTTTTAAAAAAAAAATGTTTAATTTATTATGTGCAATTTGAATGCAATTTTAAGTAACAAATAGTCATTGAAATATTTTACTCAAAATTCCTTATTAACAATTTTTTATATAAATCATTTGAATCCTAATTTCTTCAATTCTCATTGTCCTTGATTAATCACTACAATTCTATTTAATTCAACTCAGTATTATCAGAATTTTTTTCTACTAAAAATTCTTCAATTTAATATAAATTCCATAGGTTCTACACTAAAAAAAAATACCTTTTACTCTTTCTGAAACGATAAAAATAATTATTTTTTTTGTTTACCTCTTTTCATTACTACTGCATCCAATGATTATGCTTATTTCCTTGTTTAAAAAGAGTTGAATATTATTTACAAACTTTAGTAGGAGACTAAAGAATTAGTAATTAAATTAGGTTATATAGTTACGTTAAAAAAAAAAAAAAAAAAAAGAATATTTGTTTGATACGCTGTATATAAATGTAAATATCTATTTTTATAGTTTATAATAAAAATTGTTTTAAATAATGATGTTTTTCAAATATAGTTGCTTTAAAAATTAAAGGTATTTTTTGTAAACAAGTATTGAGAACATTATTATTATAGAAATATGAATTGTTAGATCACAGATTTTTTTACGAATGATTTGTACGAAATATTTTCTAAAATAGGGGCTGACATATACATTCGTTTTACAGCATTCTTTTGTATTTGTAACTCGGCTAGTGTCACTGTCGTTGGCTGGGCTATTACATATTATTATAGACTATGCAGTTTTTAAAAGTAAAAAAATGTATTAGAAATTTTAAGTATATAAATAATATATTATATTTTTAATACACGCGCAGATGTTTCATACATTTATAAACATAAACATAGATATATTATTATTATTTAAATAATATATTAATGTTATATTATACAGACGGCCTTATATATCACTTGCGTGTCGCTATTATTTATTTTGTATATCATTTTCGTAACTTTTTATTATTGGATCATACGCCGCGTTAACTTATCATCTACATACCGGTTTTGATGATTAAAACGAGTTAATCAATTGGATAAAAGTTATTAAAAAAAATTAAAAATTACCACTTTAAAGTAGGTTGGCACGGTTTAAAATTAATTTACTATCAAAAAGCTATTTACCAAAAAACTATTATTCGACCCATTTTACCCACCAGAACATATTTTAAAAACAGATAGGTTAACGGAAATATGCAAACAATGTATAAAAGAGTTACCCCCCCAATTTATTTTGATCTCTCTATTATTCAATAAGATGATACGCAAATGGTGCATACGTTTTTGGCTCAGGTAAACGGCCAATGATAACCAACTTGTATACAGACGTGTACCGACCACGATCTTAGATAATTAGGTCTGGCAATTCGTCACAAAAATATAAGCTGTTGTTGTTTCAAACTGTAAAATGGCAAGTTTTGAGAATAAGTGGAATTTCGGAACATTTACTAAACACATTAGTTTTGTTTGCTTTATCGACATTTCACATACACTCGTGTCTATATATTTGTGTTTAAACTTTTATTTGTGTCTATTTTACGTAATGATTTATTATACATTTTATGTAATAAATGTCAAAATATATTACATTTTGTTTCAGAGAGGCGGCAAAAACCTTAAATACGCGTTACTGAATCCATTAGAAAGTGACAACACGTCTAATATTAATTCAAAATGAATTTTTCACAGAAATATTTCATATGAGGAAATATGGAAACTATTCATCTGCATTCTTCTTCACGAAAATGTAACAAAAAAAAAAAAACCCCTCCAATAGATAATATGTAAACAGTAAATATTAAAATTTATCACAGATCACACATTTTATTTGTTGAAATGAATAATAAACACTGCACTAAAGTTGGCATTTTATTAAATTTAATTCTAAATAATTTCCAACATTAAATAATTTTCGAGTTTTGATTAATTATAATACAACATAAATGTATATTGAATTAAAATAAGTTACTTATTTTGATATTATTACTGCATATTATATTATTATTATAACTAAATAATGTTTTTTGATTTTTTCTGCCTATTTATTTGAAAATGATGAGTAAGTTTTTACTAGGTACAATGTTTATATTTGTATTTTAGATTCTGAGTGAATCCAGCAAACCGCAGTGGTTTCACAATTATTATGCTTTGCAATAAATAATATGCAATTATGCTTCTTATCTGAGAGTAATCGGTTTTACGCAACGTTACATTTAGGCGTTTATATTAACATATGTATTAAATTAAAATTGTGAAAATACCACGGAAATCTCATGATTTTAAATACATTTAAATACTGTGAAATATAATGGGTATAACAAAATATAGTAGGTACTTACTCGGCACATGTGAAACCGGTCGCCATTTAGAAATGTATGAATGTAAGATAAAACATATTATATCTTATAAGAAGTTTGTACAAATTGAGTACCGTAAAACGGGGTGATTAGGGTCTTCAAGGTGAATAGGGTCAAATATTTTCGTTTTTGGTTTTGTTTTTATTATGTAGTGGCATTTTATCAAAACTAATTATGGTTTTCACGGTTCAAAAGATAATATTATGCTTTTGGAAAATATATACAAACAACCATCTTACACAACTTCTTATCAGTGATAACAAGAAACATATTCGCTCCAATTTTGTTAACAAAATTGTTACGACGATGTAATGTTGTTTGGGACGAATATTTAAAAGTAAGTATTGAGTTTTTTTTCTTATTTATCTTTTTCGTATACTTCTTCTTCTTAGAATAGTGTAACAATTAAATAGAAATTCAAAAAACTGTAATTATCAAAAATTAATGAAAATTATTTTCTATTTTGTAACAAAAATTGGGGTGATTAGGGTCACTGGCTATTTTAATGCACATTGTTATAAAATGTAAAATTACAAAGTTTATTACATATTTGGTGCCTATATTTTTTAAACTAAGTCTCTAATACATTATACTTTATTTTATATTACACATGCCAAGGGAATATGTACCTGATCCTCGAGCTAAAAGGCATCGTACCCATGACACAAACCTCGTACATATTGCTTTGGATCATATTTCTCAGGAATATCCGGGAATACTAAAAAGTTATCGTGGTTTTTCCGGATAACGGTTACCGCATATCGATGAACATCCGATATCACCGTGCTACTTTCCCACAGAGCATGAAAGACGCAATCCATGGAGATCGTCTGGAAACTTTTGTTTTTATTTCCATGATTCAGAAGCTCAAAAAAAAAAACACGAAAATACAAACGAAAGTACAGAGTGGTAAGGGCGGCATAGAGTGTACCCATACACTTGATATACAAGGATGTACCAGGCCCCGGACACTCTTTCAAATTAACATTGTATTACATACTTATTACAGAGAAACGTGGCGGCTATATTCCTATTTAGCAATAAGTGTGACCACATACTCAATGTTGTATAATGTATAATATTATTGTATATTTGGTGGGCCCTCAAATAATAATCATTATAGAATAAAG
>JAIPRL010000116.1:121600-209799 GCA_025469235.1 Pemphigus obesinymphae
ATTTTCTTGTGCGTTTTCGTCTCCCCTTTGTGTCCACTGGCTACATGCATATCACGAATAATACTAGGGAAGTTATCGATTACCGCCATTATGCCTTGATCGCGTTTTCGTCGTATTCGTCGAACGCCAGCTACCTCAATTAATTTAAACTTTTCACGGACATGATAATAACGCCTATCTTTTTTAAAAAGTCTGCTTAATTCATGAAATCGGTAAGTCAAATTACCGATTTCACGTATTCGGCAACGATGATGCTTTTTTCATGAAATCGCCAATATTTCTGCCGATTTCATGAATTCGGCGTAACATATATATATATATATATATATATATATATATATATATATGTTGAGAATATTATAAAAAATATTATAAATAACAACAGTTTTCAACTGTAAGTAATCATCGGATATATTTTATAATTTATATTAATTATACTGATAAACATACTGATAATCTGATGATGACATACGATCTAAGCTGGTTTTTACTTATAAAGTTTTTCGAACATTACCAGCAAATATTCTTTATTAAATATACATTTTTTTATTAAAAATTAATTTGTATTTTAAATTACTTTAAAATGTCTTAATTTTAATTATACCTATTTAATAATTATGTTATATAAATTAATAAGTCAATTGATTTTACAGTCGACGGCCATAAAAATATTAAGTAATAATAGTAAAAATAATTGAAGGATAAGTTTGATCATATTTCAGAACACACAATCTGATAGACTAAAATACGTTTGAAATTTTTTAACTTAATTTCAGTGCTTTCTTACAATAATATTTAGTTTTATATAAATCATCGTCAATATATATGTAATATATTGAAAAATTAATGTTCAATAAAACCATGGCTATCGTTTATAATTTATAATGAATCAAATTATAGCTTTTAAATTACTGATCCAAATTATCAAAATAACCTATATTCAATATTTATTTTAAGTGATTCAACGTGTTTATTTATTTATTATGGACGCCAAATAAATATATTTTTGTTAAAATCAATTTATTTTTATTTTACTATAATTCTTGAATAAATGGTCATGAAACACGGTTCCAATGATATACAATTTGGTCCAGCGTTATTTAAGAAATTATTGTGGTAGTTATTATATTCAATATACATGTTGCAAGTAAATATGTATTTAATATTAAGACTATTGAAAATAAAGATTTATATAATTACATAATACTTAATTAAAAAATGTTTTATACAATATCAGTTACAAATTATTAACAACACTTAGTATCTTTCTTTGCTGACTAATACACAGTAAAAAATGGCCTAAGTTCTAGGAAATAAATGTTTTTCAATATAATGCATACAATAGAAGAAGCTCGTTTCCACAAACAATTTTTAACAAAATTTCTTCTAAATTAATTTTTTTAGAAAAATTCTATACAAATACATAATAATAATATTTATAAGTGTTTGCAAACGATTTCTAAATATACCCTTGAGAATATAAGTATAAACACTGAGTCAAAATAAAAATATAAAGTTAAATCGATGAATTTATCACAACACTTTATTAACAATTTACAAACAGGAAATAAATGGTCAGAATCGGTGACATTACTGGTCAGGTAGGTTCAGTTGAATATGGAGTCCCTCAAGGTAGCGTTCTAGGTATAATTTTATTTTTATTATATATCAATGCAATAAGTGATTTAATTTTTGATGGGTTAGTGGTCTCTTAAGCTGACGATACCTGCTTGCTTTTTACCGATAAAACTTGGAATGGGGTCCATCACAAAGCGACGGTTGGTTTAAATAATATATACCGAATCCTAAGTGAAAGAAATCTTACGCTCAACGTAAAAAAAAAACAATGTTTACGACCTTTTCAATTTACAAAAGCTGCTCAACACTAAATCATATTAAAATACATAGGTGTATCGATGGCAAGAGTTGCTCTGAATTAAATAATTGTTTAATTATTAAAGAAGTTTCAAGTACCCGATATTTAGGTATCATATTTGATAATAATTTACGTTGGAATCTACACATACATAATTTTGTAGGAAAGTTACGTCAGTTGACTTATAAATTCTATAAATTAAAAGATTTGGTACCAAAACACACAATGCGTGTAGTTTATTTTGCATTATACCAATCGTTATTTCAATATGGGTTATTAATTTGGAGAGGATCTGCAGATTGTTTCTTAAATCAACTACAAATAAACCAAAATAATATAGTTAGAATTTGCCCAAACAAATATTCTTTATCAGGTTCTATCTCCAATAATTATAGAGAGTTGGGTGTCCTACCTGTTAAACTTCTATATAAAAAATTTTCCATTCTGTCCACACTTAAAAATTTCAGTAATGGCCTCAGCGGTAAAGATCTTGTAAACAAAAGTAAAAGTTTACGGTATAATATACCTATTGATTACCCGTGCAAGTATTTTGGTCAATCTTTTGTCAACTATCTAGGTCCGGTATATTTTAATTCTATGCCTAATCTTTATAAAAAAAATATTCAGCTCTCTCAAAATAATGCTAAAAATTAAGTATATAATTGGTTGTTCTCTCTAATAAATTAAAAATAGTATAATTTTAGTTTCATTGCCGTGTTTATATTATTTATTTATTGTTATTATTTATTGTTTATTGTTTGTATATTCTTGTTTCTTTTTGTTGTTAATTTAATTTACTATATACCTATGCATTTAAATTTTATAAGATTATATTACTCTCTATCTCTAACAAAAGCTTTTAGCTTAAAAGAGATAGATAATCATGTATAATATTTATATTTAAATTTATGTAATTTTTGATATTTTAATAAAAAAAAAAAAAAAAATTTCTTTTAGAAAAAATTTATGTAAATACCTAGTAATATTATTTATAGGTCTTTGCAATCGGTTTCGATATCTACCACCGGACACTTATATCTTAAAAACCGAATCGAAATAATACTATATAGTAAAATCAATAAATTTATCAAAATACTTGAAATTTATAAAATTCAGCAGTGTCAAAATAAGTACTTATTTTTAAATTATTAGTGAAACTAAGAGTTAGTTTATATTTTTCAATTCTTTCATACTAGATTAAAATCAAATGTTTCAAATTTGCTAATAATTTTCATAAATTAAAACCAATAATAGTGATAAAAAATTAATATATAAATTATTACTTATATATATATATATATATATGTAAAATTATTATATATAAAAGCAATTTATGAAGAATGTATTATAATAAATATTATAAGTAACAATACGTTTCGACTGTAAGTAGTCATCGGATATTTATTATAATTTATAATGACATACGGTCTATATTGATCGTTAATTATAATCTTTTTCGAATACTCCCAGCACATATTGTTTATTAAAATGTACATTTTTTAAATATAAATTAATTTGTATTTGAAATTACTAATAAATTTCTTAATTTTAATTATACCTATTTAATAATTATGTTATATAAATTAATAAGTCAATTTATTTTACAGTCAACGACCCTAAAAACAGTAAGTAATAATAGTAAAATAAATCGAAAGATAAGCTTGATCATAATTGAGAATACACAATTTGATAGACTAAAATACGTTTGAAATTTTTTAACATAAGTTCGGTGTATTCTTATAATAATATTCTATTTTATATTAATAATCGTCATAATTAATGCCATACATTGAAAGAACAATGTTCAATAAATCAATGACCATTGCTTATAAATTATAAAGAATCAAATTATTGTTTTTCAATTACTGATCTAAAATATCACATTAACCTATTTACAGTGCTTATTTTATGAAATTGTACGTGTTTATCAATTTATTATGGATTTTAAATAAATATTTTTTGGTGGAATTCAATTTATATTCATTTTTCTATAGCTCCTTAATAAATAGTAATGGAAACACTGTTCCAATGCAATACATTTTGGTTCGGTGTCATCTATGAAAATTTATATATTATATAAAATTTAAAAATAAATTTTATGATTAACAAATTATAAGAAATTTATATCAATAATAATATTTATAAAAAAATATCTCATCTTTAGAATAGTGCCTAATCTTAATTTTAAATTTCTATCCTTATGAAATTAATTTCTTTTTTAATTATAAGTATTTATATAAATACAGTTCAATTTTTAAACATCCATAATTTGTAAATCCATTAACTATGTTATAAAACCAAACTATGGTTGATTTGTTCTTACAAGAAAGAGACCAAAACAAAATTATGATATATGTAACCAATTTATAAAAGTTTTGTATTATTCTAAACTCGATAAATCTCTGTTCTTATAAAAAACCTCACACACATTTGATGAAAAAAAAAAAAATGTTTAATCGTAGTGTAGCATAACATTTAACCAAAATAATAAAATAATTATTAATTTTATATTATAATCATTCTTAGAAAATATCTTAAAATTAATTATCATTAAATATTCTTATACCGTTTATTTCTATTTAGAACGAATAGTGTGTGTGATATGTTCTGACAAGAAAAACTTCACACGCATAATCAAAAAAGTTTTATACCACACCAGTTAACCTTCATACACAATATATTGTAAAACTCATGTTCAATATCATTATATATCAAAACAACAATTGAATAATTGCATACATATATGTTACCCGAAAAATTGCAAATATAACACTACGATTATAAACTTTGAGCAATACCAAATGTAAACACGAGTGCACAACATCACACAAGATATCCCAAACAGTGGAAAGGCATACCCTACATAAAAAAAAAAAAAAAAAAAAATGTTCAAAAGTTAAGTTTTTACAAAAAACTTGTTTCGAAAGCAAAATTTAAATTTGTCTACCCGATGGCCGATAATTAGGTCGTATACGGAACACAACCTCTAAAACAACCGGTGGATGTTATATGTTGTACACACGTGTATTAATATTAAATCAACAATTATATGTTGTAATTCTGAAATATAATCTTATTGTGTGTATGAACAATTAATAATCGTGTATGTTAATAACCTATGTTAAAAAAAAAAAAAACAACATTATATTCATTTTCAATGTCAAATAAAAATACCGGTGTAGATGACAATGCAATTCCAGACACGCCACACACACCGGTCTAAAAATGTATCTAATCATATTATGCACATTAAATTACGAATAGATGTAATAGTAATAAAATCTCAATTACATTTGAGTGCATGTAAATAAAATCGATTATATTCAATTAGAGCGCATGGCCGAGTAGACGCTTTGCGCTGCAAAAGACAAGGGTCACGCGCTCCGGTTGTATTTTAACCGACTACGTAATGAGTACGTTTACATAAAATATAATATATCGGATAGGACCGTCAACACAGTCGGGACACAAGCAATATCTTGTTCAGGTCAACAATAAACCCATGACAAAATAGATAGGTATATCATCACAGATTTTTGATACGCACAGCCCGCTAAAATATTTCCTCGCTCTACCTGTGTTGTAATTCACCACTTCTTATTGGCCAATATTATCTTATGTATTTTTGCCTGTATTTACTCGTTAATTATTTAATAGTGCACACATAATTTTAATAAATTATATTTGATATTATTTATTATGATTTAAGTTATTATAAACCATGTTTAATTGTTTGTTTACTTAATCACCATCAAAATTCAAATCCGAATGACAAAATTTTGGACCAATGAAAAGTGGTGAACTACGTTATAGGCCATTAGGTATTAGAGGAGATGCGCACACGGGATAAAAATGTGTCAACTGTGATAATACCTATCTATTTTGTCAACAATAAACCCTTGCCCGCGGACACAGAAATGTCCGGCAAATTGACCTTTGCTCCGTCGTAGCGGATCATCCTCTCGTATTTTGTGTGGACACATAGTCAACATGCAACAACACGGTCGGTGTCCCTGGGACATGTCTCCGTCCAGTTATTACCCGTTTCTTGAAGTTTTTGTCGTTTCTTTCTTCTTTAATATTTATGGAATTAACGACGCGTATAACATACCTACCTATATATAAAAAAATCTTAAATATTACATATATTGGTTTTCTCGACCGAGTTCATCCCATGCTGCAACATCTATCGTTAGAGAAGAAAAGCTACTAACCGCAGGTAACTAAATTTCATTAAAATCGCTAATTTCAGGCACGTCAGAATACAGTGTGCTTTAATAAATTATCCAAGTCTAATTATTAAATAAATTCTTATTCTTCTTCTTCCGGCCTTCATAACTCTCCAAGAGTTTTTGCCGCCATCACTAAATCGTTCCACTTGTCTCTATCCTGTACTATCTCCCTCCAATTCTGTGCTCTTAGGTCTTCGAAATCTTTTTCTACGACATCCATCCATCTCTTTTGAGGACGACCCCGTGCCCTTCTTCCTTCCGGCTTACAATTTATTACTATTTTGGTTAATTCATCTGTATTACGCCGCATTACATGTCCTAGCCATTTTATCCTTTGACTCTTTATGAATCCATTAATTGTAACTATATTTAATTCTTCCTTTAATATTGTTGATTGTACTTCCTGCGCCATTGACCGGTTCTCGGATCCATGATCGGGCCACATACTCTTCTCCATATCTTATTCTCAAAAGTCTTTAGTCTCCGCTGTGTTACACTTGTAGTAGTCCATACTTCGCAACCATATGTTAGTATCGGCCTTATTATTGATGTATAGAGTCTTATTTTTGTTTGCTTGGAGAAGAGTTTAGATTTAAAGAATTTTAACAAAGCAAAATACGCTTTCTCTGCTTTTGTTATTCTTGACCCTATTTCACGGGACCAATCATTTTTCGTACTTAATAGTGTACCCAGATACTGAAACTCTTCAACTTTCTCATAAGGTAGCGTTTCCAACACATCCGACGATATTTCTATATTTAAGAGTTCCATTAATTTTGTTTTGTCTGCATTTATCTGTAATCCTATTCGTTCTGTGCACGTTCTAGTACTTCAGTGGCTCTCACTGTATCATCCAGGGAGTCTCCTAGGACATTAAGGCCATCTGCAAACCCTAGCACTTTTATTTGATATTGATCTACGTTTAGTCCTCTAGCTTCATTTTGTAGTGCTCTTACTGCCTTCTCTAAGACTATGTTAAATAATAATGGGGAAAGTGCGTCCCCCTGTTTTAGTCCCGTTTCGACGCCGAATGCTTCCGACATAGTACTATCTACTCTTACTTGGTATTTCACACCAACCATGGCCAGCTTGGTTAAATTTATTAGTTTATTTGGGAATCCAAATTCTTCCATTATATTATAGAGACTATTTCTGTGTATGCTGTCATAAGCTTTCCTGAAATTGACAAACATTTGCCATATGTTCTGGCGATACTCATATTTCTTCTCTATGATTTGTACTATAACCGATAATTGTTCTATAGTTGACCTAACTTTGCGAAATCCACTCTGGTACTCACCTAAGCATTCTTCTGCATATGGTGTTAGGCGGTTCAATAGAACTTTGGAGAATATCTTATATACTGAATTTAGCAGGGATATCTCTCTATAATTATTGCATTCGGTTTTGTCACCCTTTTTATGGAGTAGTATAATTATTGCTTCGTTCTAGTTTTCTGCCATCTTTTCCTCCTGCCATACTCTATGACAAACCCTGTAAATAAAGTTGTACATATCCTCTCCACCGTATTTTATGAGCTGTGACGGTATGCTATCAGAACCAGGTTCCTTTCAATTTTTAAGGCTCCTTATCGCTGCCCTTACTTCTTCCTTGAATATTTCTTCTACCAGTGGTTCCGCTTTCTGAAATGTTTTGCTCTCTATCGGGTTGAGAGGTATTGTGCCAATTAAATAAATTACGTACAATTAAAGTAATTGATTTTTATAATTTTATGATTTTATGTATTAATCACATAGAAAATTTCAAAAGGAGCATAAAATGTTATATGTGTATACTGCATAATTATCATAAATACAAGTTTATATTACGTTCAACAATCCTAATTTATTGCTTTTAAATAGTAGTATACAGTTTATAGTGTTTGCTGTTAAACATTCCAATTTTTCATTCATTATTTTAAAAAATATATATAATTTATCTACAAATTACTTAATTAAATGTAGATAAATAAAATAAATTGAATAACTCAGTATGATAATGTCCGTTTGTTTGATGCAATATATTGCTTTACAATTAATGCAACCAATGTGGTATATTTTAAATTATATTTCCAGTTTATTATGTAGGTAAACATCTTTAATATTGAGAAAAAAAACTGAAAATTCAATTTTATAACGTAAATAAATGATAACTTCGGGTGATAACAACTAAATGATAAGGCGTTGCTCTAATGTCCTGAGTATAGACTCGCCCATTCTGTGCTCCTAGTCTCTCGGCGAACAGGGAAACATGTATGTATAGTGTACATGGCACAATATACAATTATCGCAGAAACATTGTTTTGACATCAAACGAAAGATCATTACTATGCTTTTTCGATGAACTTTATTTTACCGAGTTTGAATTATTAGTCGTTTATATGAAATGTTTATATTATATGAAAATAAAAAATATAGTAAAATGATTTAAAATTAAAAAAAAAACCTTGTAGATAGCACTGGAGTTAAGTTGTTCCTCTTTCAAAATAATTAAACACCTTTTATTTAAGGGAATAATTATTGAGAGAGCAGTAAATTTATAGATCGGAGGGTATTTTTCATATATTTTTAAACAAATATCGTGAAAAAGTGATACTGATACGGAACAAATATTCAATTACCTATTTTTAAAATAATCATAAATATTAACAAATTATATTATAGTCGTTATGACGTGGAAAGTAAACCATCGTTAGTATGTGTGTGTACACTCTGTGTTCCTCGAATAGTCTGCACGTACAAGTCATAGTGATTAAATTACATAAATTTAATATTTTAGACAATGTTATATTTTTTATTAAACTTTAAAGATCGACAAAATTAAAGGTACTTTTAAAATGTTTCTACATTTTAATTATATATACTATATAGTTTCTTTTTTATAATATTTTATAAATAGTTTTTTCATATTATGTTTTATTTTCACATGACAAAGGATTTTGTAATAGGTAATTTATCTCTAAAATCGCTTTATGAACGCATTTTAACAGTTTTCCGTAAACATATTTTTTTTAACAAACCTCATGTTATATGACAATAAAAAGTAAGTATTAACACGGGGAAGTACGGAATTATTTTAAATTACTTTTAAAATGTATTTAAACATTTTTAAATGGTTAGAGTTTAATTTTTCTTAAAATTTCTTTAAAAAAATCTCTTAAACACCGGATGCATAAGGTGTATTATATATATTTACTCTTAACCTCAACATGAACAATAATAAAGCACAAATAAGTCTTCAAAACTAATGATCGTGAAAAATAAATAAATTGTTTGCACATCTTGAAATATCGATATAATTATTTAAAACGGTCGAAAACAAAGTATATTCAACCAATAATTTCACATCATGATTTCACACTTTTAGGTATAAAAACGTGATCATTGCGTAAGAGAACGTCTTCATAAACAAATATAGAAATTTAATGGGAAGTAAGTGGGTAGTCGGTGTGCGGCCCTCGAATCAACGGGTCGTCCTAAGTTGTGTATACTCTGAAAACTGAATAGGTATCGATTTACCTTCGCTTTGCTTCGTGTGGTACGGCTCTCGCCGGTTCTCTATACCAGGCTGGAGATGTTGATTCTGGTTTTTTATTTTGGGCCAGCTTTGAAACATGATGATTGAGATTGTTGAGGCCCAGTCTAAGGGTCTCGGTTTTGGATTGTTTTTAAGGGGTCCCCCTTAGACCGTTGGTCTAGCTCGTCCCAGCTCCCGGATGTGCCTGTATATCGCGACGTGGTGTCCCTATGGAAGATGACAGCCGCTCTCGTGCGGATGGTTCCCTTAAGGGTCCAAAGTCTTGTTGAATAAAGAGTGACGGGTATTGTTAACTATTTTTGGTAGCCCTATAGGATATACCGTGAGCCTAAATTGTCTGGACCGCTTCTGGAATGCGTTTCCATTGAGTTTTAGAAATAAAAGGAGCCCACGCTAAGTCGGCGCAGGTTAATATGGGATCTTGAGCATGTTTAGCTTGGTCCTGGGCGGGATTTCAGGCTAGATTTACTAAAGATAAGATATAGGATACCGCGCGCTTTTGTTGCCATACGGACTACTATATTTGAAACGCTAGTGTTGATGTTTAGATTACGGCCGATGGTAACTCCAAGATACTTGGGCCGAGTTTGATCACATGATTGGCATGTTTTGTAGGCATGTCAGATGGGGATGGTTTTTGCTTTTGGTCCAGCCCAAAAGAACGGCTTTTGTTTTTGTTGTGTTCACACGAAATCACCATTTGGTGAACCATTCAGAGGCTAGGTGGTTGATTTGACTTCCGAGTTGAATTATAGCTCTTTTAGCATTTTTGTTGGAGCAGACGAACATGGTGTCATCAGCGAAAAGCGATACTTTGGCGTTGATGAGTGTGGGCGTGTCATTGGTATAGATGAGGTGTATAGGACTGGAGAAAATAACAATATGTTTAAAATATATTTAAAAATATATATTATCATATGGATCGTCATTGACATGTACATTGTACATGTATGTGTAATGTATAGTTGAAATACAATATGTACCTATATAATTTATAACTTGTAAAAACGTTATATCAGTCGTGACATTTCCAAATTTTTTTTAAAAGGGCCGCCTATCCTTTTTGGGCCGATGAAAATTCTAGAACTCGGTGGGTTGGCACCTTCCCTATCCGGCCCTGATTGTAGTAAGAATGCAGTACGTAGATTTGCTATGTTATTCATATGTAAGACAACAAACATGTGGGTAGCATCCTCTTAGGGAAACTCTTGGAAAAATAAAAATTACCTCTTCAAAGTACCAACTGAAAATAAATTGCTATCAAAAAGCTGTTTACTCCAAAACTCCTATTTGACTTCTTCTAGTCAAAAAGTTGGTCACACACAAAAAAAAATAATCAAACATAATTGTAAAACTACTATTAACATTTTTTGTAAATCAATATGTTGGGTAATTATCTACAAATCTTTGGTTTATGAAAATCTTTAATTTTCAACACCTTTTGAAAGTGTAATTAGAATTTTGTTAATTTCATTTAACCACTTTTTATCGTATTCATACACAAGTTTTATTTTATGATAGGAGGACTATCTCAAAAAGACATCTTATCTATAAAAATGACATTTTTACAATATTAGAAGGATGTCAGCACAAAGAATTTAAAATGAAAAACTCGTGTTAGCATTTCTCATTTTTAACAACTTACAAACATTTTATAAATATGAAACAAACATGAATTTATTATAAATTACAACATTATTTAGTGTTTTACATAACTTTTTTTAAATATTAAAATTTTTTCAAGTTATATTTATTTAAAAACTCAAAAAGTCTAGTTTACTTAAAGTTAGTTTGTCAATAACTTATGAACTTTAAATAGTATAAATAACTTTTATAACTTTAAATGCATATATTATAAAATGACTACGTAGGGCACTAAATAATGATGTTTGTCCTTTATCATTTATATTTTGTTTCATTTTTCTATGATGTTTTTTAAGTTATTATAAATGAGAAATGCAAAAGTAATATTTTCAATAAAAGTTTTATAAATTCATAAAAAAACAACCACAATAAAAACTTACATAATAAAGGGACCAATTATTATTCATTTTTAAAATGTATGTAAACATTTTTCAATTGTGAGATTTTCATTTTTCTTAAGTTTCTAAAAATTGCCCATACAGAACCCCCCAAAAATGGCCGCATTGACATCCTCTTAACCATATTATAATATAACATTTATTATTTATATGTATATAATTTTACATTTTAAATACATAGTGTCACTGATTTGGTTAAATCTAGACTTGGATACCTCCTAATAGTTATCATAACAATGAAAAAAATATGTAATAGCATGGTTGATTTAAAAAATATACATTGGATATTTGTTTTATTTTGATGTGTATATTATCGTTTATTAAATGCAATAATATTTAAATAAAAAATTAAAATATAATTTAGGTATACCTAAAAATTAAAAATTGTATTTAATTGCTTCATAATAAACTGTATTTTATGATCATTGATATACTTAATTTTAAAGGCTAAAGAAAAAAAAATAGAATCACAGAAACAAATTTTAAAACTATAATGCAGTTAATGGTCTGGGTTCACTGCGAATTAAAATTGAAAACGATTTCAGAAGAATAGGACTGTGCTATATTATACTCATATTATATAGTAATGATTTTTATTTAATTATAATATATAATATATGTATAATAATAATAATAATAATAATAATAATAATAATATGTACTATATACTTTGTTTGAGTAAAAATATACAATGTATTTTTGAAATTATCCTATTTGTCCACAACATAAAATTACGAAAAAAAAATTCCTTAATTACAATAATATTTCAATAACAATAATATTTTTTAAAAAAAATGTCATGTGATGAGATCGTGAACGAACAATCCCTGGATTATACAAAAAAAAAAAAAAAAATGTTATATACACAAAAAAAAATTATATATATAATATACATTTAGATCCCTAGCAGTCTTGTCGTTGTGTGCTTATTAACCACCGAAAAAGTCTAATTAGATTATTTTTATTGTTTATAAGGTTGTTCGCGATAAGAATCATTTTGGCGTATCTCGACAAGACACCGAGATAAAAAAAAAGAACAATAATGACATAATAAAAAAAATAATAATAATAATAAAAATTGGTAGACACCACACATACATGGGAAAATAATGGTATTCGATGACAATAATAATAGTAATAATAATAAAAATGTACATGAAAGCGATAAAAATATATAAATGCATATCATATAATATATGTATATATATATAAATAAAATCTGTACTTTAAACAACTTATTTATATATTATATTTTATGTACACAAATGAGGAAAAAAGGAAAGAATTGGTTTAAAAACATAAAAAAAAAAATTATCAACATATTCGTAGGTTATGTACACAAAACATTAATAAAAAAAAACACTAAAATAATAATAATCATAGGTTAATAATATTGTTATACTTGGTTGAAATTGTCGATGATGACGAATGATGGCACCATGTTGCATGTATGTATGATGAACGGGAGGAAGATAAAACCAACTTAAAAATACAATAAAAAATAAACGCCAAAAACGACAATTCCATTTTTTTTTTTAACTTAGTTTATTATTATATATAAACGGCGTCCGACACCTTATTCGGATGTCCGTTGTTGTTATTATTGTGATTATTAGGTGGCGATGATATGCCTTCGGACCAGTCAGAATTGCTATTGGGTGATGACGATGACCAGTGCCACGGTGAGTCGGGCGATGGTGTCGGGAAACTCTCGGGTGCCGCATCGGACGGTGGCGTCAGGTACTGTTGAGTGTTGTGCTGTGTCTGTGACGGTTGTTGCAGCAGTAGAGACTGGCCTGTCGGCTGTTGGGTACTGCCATAGAAATGATGGGTGAACTGGCTGAACGGGTCCACAGCCTGCTGCATTGTGGCATGCCGGAGAGCCTGCATATGCGTGGGTGACGTGGGCAACGACGGCCGCGTCTTGCCCGGCGACGGTGACATAACTACGCTGTGGGGCGGTGACGGTTCCTGGAACGACGTCTGCATGCCCAACAGTTGTTGGTGGATTGTCCTGTAGTCGGGTTGCTGCTGCTGTTGGTGCTGGTGCTGTTGGTGGTGCATGGCTGCACCGTAGTTGGACATGGGCTGCCTCTGCGACGGGGTGGACGGTAACTGCGACAGGCATTCCTCGTAGGCGGGTGGCTGTTGCGGCAGACCGCCAACGCCATACAGCCTGGACACGTCTAGCGCCATCAGGTCCATGTTGTTGCCAGTCACCATGTCTAGTCCGAATGGCTTCTTGTTGGTGGGCGCGGCCGCCGTGGACGACATGGTCGTCGACGGCGGTAGCGGTGGCGGCGGTTTGTTCTTCACGCTACTCTTCCGCTTCAGTGACACGTTTGAATCTATCGAGTCGGCCGGACTCGTAGGGTTCGACGGTTTTGGCCTCTTCTTACCCTTGATCGAGCCCCCACCGCTGCCAACTCCGTTCCCGTTGTTCAACTTGAGTCCGGGTATGTTGACGTTAGAATGGGCGGGCATCATGTGCTGCGAGTCTGTGAACAAACACATCCCAAGGTCAATGTCCGTCGCCGGTGTTGTCGCTGCAGATGTGTTCTTCGGCAGTGGTACCAACGGCCGCGCGACCCGGTTCCGCTGCGACTTACTCATGAAACTGTTGTTGACCGGCACCATGGTCTGGGCGTTTGGATGTGCAACGTGCGAGTCCAGCAACCGCACGATATCATGGTGTAGCCGTTCGCTGGCCACATCCCGTGGTAACCGTTCCATGTGGTCGGCGATCTCCCGGTTCGCAAAGTTGTCCAAAAGCGCCTTGCATGCTTCGTAACTTCCTTCCCTGGCCGCCAAGAACAACGGAGTTTCATCCTGAAAAACAACACGCACAAAATTACAAATCGTTCGGATAAGGAAAAACAGATATGTATGAGTAAGACCCCAAATAATAGGGAGGAAAAGACGTGATCCGATATTTACCTTGTCGTCTTGAGCGTCTTTATTGGCATTGTTGGCCAGTAATATATTGACCGCATCTACGTTGTTGACCGACGCGGCCCAATGCAATGCCGTCTTTCCACTGTTGTCCGGTATATTGATATCGGCGTCCGCGTGTATCAAGTCCTCAACCATTCCTTCGATGGCCAACCTGGCGGCCAGTATCAACGGTGTCGTTCCGTCGTGCATTCTTGCGTTTAAATTCGTTGACCGGTTTCTCAGTAGGATCTGCGGAAAACACCAAAATCATTAACATAATTATATCGATTTGACTTTGCGGACTGTTCCGATTTCCAATAAATATTTCCCCGTTTTTATCAAAATAAAATAAAAAAGAGAAACTCACTTGGAAAGCGCCCATGGCATCAGCGGCTACTGCGGCATGTAATGGTGTACGGCCGGTGTTGTCTTGAAAGTTAACATCAGCGCCCATGTCTAACAAACGTTTGGCCGCGTCTGCTCTTGCATATCTTGCGGCCAAATGCAACGAGGTTTCGCCGGTTTTGTCAAGTGTAGCGTTCAATTCGGCACCCTGCGATACCAGTTCTGATATCATGTTGGTTGTCGCGTCTTGTCCATCTTCGTCTTCGTTATCGATGCTCGTGTCCAATCCGGCCCCACCTGCGACCGTTACGTCCATCAGTCTCGTCAATCCACCGGGGAGTCTCTCGTTCACTTCGGTTTCCTACAATAGCCAAATAATCGTTTAAGAACACTCTCCTTCAAATACCAAAAAGCACTCTTATAAACTTACCCTAGACGGAGGCGTATACATGACTGTTGCCTTATTGTCGTTGGAATTTAGATTACAGTGACTCCAAACGTCGTCGTAAGGATTGTCTAAAGGCTGTGATGATATCGGAGCTGGCCTGTGTCGTTTCGCGGGTGGCATATCTCCTTCGGCATCTTCGTCCGACCAAGCTCCGGCACCTCTTCCTATGGTCATCACACCACCACTCATGTCCATACAGCTCAACGTCATGTTATTTTGTTTCATTGTTCGCAGTTCTTGTCCATCAGGTACTCGCCTTTGGGTATTAGTACGACTGTTGTTACTGCCGGTTCGTAAGAACCCTTCTGGGAACCATGTTATACCGGCGGCCTTTTTGCGGTGTGTCGAAATCAACACTCCGAGACTGAGGCCAACAACCAATATCAAGAACATTCCAGTCAGCACCAACGCTGTACTGCTTCTCGGTTGTTCTGTTGGAATTTGACTTCCGGGACCAACACCTTCCGCTTTGTAGATAGGAAACGACGTTGAAAGAGCATGACTAGCAGCTGAAGCCGCTAAAAATCCAGCCGCCTAAAATAATGAATAGACGAAATTATTAATAAACATAATCCAACTATAATTATTAGTTTTTAAGGTAACACTTACTCCCGTAGCACTTGAGAAACATTCAACATCTCTGGTAATTTCGCATTTTCTATTGTCGATTTCTAAATAAATCACTACAGCTCCCGGAGGATTTTCTGCAGGGAATATCATTTGTTTACTAGATAGTTCGTCTAATTTCACCCGGACAGTAGCTCGTAACTCTCGACCAACCTATATAAAAATGATTTACGTTATAACAATGAAAACATATCGAAATAAACTTGAAAAATTGAAATAGCTGTACATACGTCTCGCAAGAATGAAGTTAAATTAGACAATAGTTGATGATAGTCCATCCTGAGGACTAAACGCATGGCACCTTCGGCGATTTTAGGTGGTTCTCTTTCACAATCCATACCATCCCAATTACATTCAGCGTTATTGCATCCATAATCACAATGTCCGTTAGCGTAATGACTTTGACAATATGCATCATAAATTGGACTAAAATAAATGTATTTCAAAAATTAATACTTGTTCGCGATAAATACACAATCAACAAAACCAAAACTAAATATACATACTTGCAAGGCATCAAAGATCTTTCACAATCTCTACCGTCGTATAGACATTCGGGCGTGTTACACTCAACGTCGCAGCGTCCGTCGGCGAATACTTGCCAACAGTTTTTGGTTGATGTACAATTTCTCCAGGGATTTAATCCGAGAGAACAATCGCCACCGTCAAAGTCACATGCAGCTGTGTTACATTCTTGATGACACCTATTGTCTTGAGATTTAGCAGTGCATCCATTAGTTACACACGCAGCTAATTCTCGTTCCCAGTCGTAATCTTTTTTCGTCATAACGCCTTTAGATGGGAATTTTCCTAGTCCACCTTTGAACTTTGAATCGTACATATTACAATTCTTCCCGGACCAGTATTGTGGACAGAAACACGCGTAATCTCCCAGTTTATTTTGACACGTACCATCATGTTCGCATGGATTACTCTCGCATTCATTGTAACTATCGATCTCACAGTGAATACCCGCCGTACCTAGTGGACATTCGCATTGATACCCACCATGTTCCAGTGAATGGCACAAACCATCACCTTGGCACGGGCTAGAGTCGCAATCTACACCGAAGAACTCGCAATTTCTACCAGAGAATTCTTTTGGACACACGCATGTATGGCCTCCTTCCACTTGAGAACATACACCACCGTTTTGACATGGACTACTTTCACAAAAGTTCACTTTTGTTTCGCAATGCCTACCCATGTAACCGGCACGACAGTTGCAATGGAAGTTATTCACCAATTGTACACAGTCCAAAGTTCCATACGGATCGCAAGGATTTGATAAACATTCATTTATGTCACCCTCGCATCTGTGACCAACGAAACCAGCCGGGCAATGACAATCGAAACCACCAACTCGATCAATGCAAGTACCGTTGTTGTGGCAAGCATCAGATGTGCAATCGTCAATGTTTATATCACAAATAATACCCAGAGTACCTGGCGGGCATGAACAACTAAAGCTGTTGACTAAATCACGACATGTTCCACCGTTTTGGCATGGATTTGGATGGCAATCGTCCACATTCAATTCGCAGTTTTGTCCTTGGAAACCACGTGGACACTGACACGAGTATCCTGCGACTAAATCTCTACATGTAGCTCCGTTTTGACAAGGGGCCGAATCGCACTCATTAATTTCTTTTATGCAGTAGCTACCAGAATAACCATCGGCACAATGGCACCGGTGACTATTACCAATATCTTCACAAACCCCACCATTATGACACAAAGCATCACGTCGAACTCCTTTGCGCAAAGCCGCGTCATTGCAGGACACCATTTCCACGTCGCACACCTTGCCTGTCCAACCAGGTTGACAAACGCACTGATACAAGTTTTGTATTTGTTTACACGTCGCTCCATTTTCACAGGGTTGTGGTAAGCCTCCACCGCCACTACACCAGTCTACCAACGATTCACAATTTTTGCCCGTAAAACCATATGCACAATGACACGTATAATATTTTCCGTGATCGAGACAAGTACCACTATTTTCGCAAGGCGACGAATCACATTCGTTTATTCTAGTCTGACAATTTAATCCGGTATACCTACAGAAAACAAACAATTAATTTATTAATATTAACTAGTTTCAGAATATATTTAAAAAAAATATGTTTTCACTTACCCAGCTGGGCAAATGCAAGTGTAGTTGTTAATACCGTCCACGCAAGTGGCACCGTTCATACAGGATGAATCGGTACAGTCTTGGTCGTTAGTTTGACAGTGCATGCCAGAAAATCCAATGGGACACGTGCAAGTATACGAATTCACGTACTGCTTGCAAGTGGCTCCATTCAAACATGGCTGAGATAGACATTCATCAACATCCACTTCGCAGTAACGGCCGGAGAAACCATCCGAACACATACAAGTGTAATCACCAATACCGTCCAGACACGTGGCTCCGTTTTGACAAGGTGCTGAAATTATAGAAATTATAAGTGGTTAGAATAAAAAATATAAGATGATTTAATGACAATACAATCACATAGATTAAGTTAACTCACAAGAAGCGCATTCGTCAGTGTTGATTACGCAATCGCGGCCCTGGAATCCGGGAGCACAGGCACATTTGTACGATCCATCGGTGTTCTGACAGGTGGCACCGTTCCGGCAGGGTGCAGTCAACGCACACTCGTCCACGTCTTCATTGCACAAACGACCCTTCCATCCAATCGAGCATTCACAGGCAAAATCTAAAAAGTTGCTGGACGGCGAACATTTCGCTCCGTTCCGGCACCTGTTCGGCGTGCACGGGTCCAACCGGCTCTGGCACTCCGAACCAGTGAAGGGCAGTTGACAGACGCATTTGTAAGCATTTACAAGGTCGATGCACGATCCTCCGTTCTTACACGGGTTAATAGCACAATCATCGATGTTCACGTCGCAGTTGTGCCCAGAGTATCCGGGCTTACATTGGCACGAATAACCGTTCACTCGGTCTGTGCACACTCCACCGTGCTGACATGGATTCGAACTGCACTCATCTATGTCGATTTCACAACGTTTACCGGTGTAACCGGACCTACAGTGACATATGAATTGATTGAGACCATCCTCACAGCGCAGGGCGTTTAGGGAACAAGGGTTGCTAGCACACTCGTCGATGTCGGACAGGCACCGGGGCCCGTAGTAACCACGGGGACATTCACAACGCCAACCGGCCACTAAATCCACGCAACTACCACCATTGGCACAAGGGCTGCTGGCACATTCATCTACGTTCATCTCGCAATGCAAACCGGTAAAGCCGGGTAGACAATCGCATGAATATCTATATAAGGAAAATACGAACAATTAATAAATATTGAATCAAATGGTTAGGATACTGGATGTGATCAGTTATAAAGAGAGCTTATAAAAATAGTGAAAGAATACTTGAATCAAGAAATTTTAGATGAAAATTCAAAATTTGGATAGATTTTGGCTTTGACTATAGAGATTTGGGTAAATATAATTGAAATTTTTTTTCGTCATACTTGTTGATTCCGTCGATACATTTGGCTCCGTTACGACAGGGGTTGGACACGCACTCATTGATGTTAATCTCACAATTCTGTCCAGACGTCCCGGGGCGACAACGACACTGGTATCCATTTATTAGGTCCTCGCACGTTCCACCATGCTGACAGGGTGCGGACGCGCACTCGTCCAACTGGTCCTGACACAACAGTCCGGTGTACCCAGGATGACAAGAACACGTGTACGAGTTCTGGCCATCAATGCACTCGCCGTGCTTGCACGGGTTGGATAGACAGTCGTTGATGTTGTGCTCGCAGTTGAATCCCGTGAAGCCCGGGGAACACTCGCATTGGTAACCAGCGATAGAGTCGTGGCAAATTCCACCGTGACGACATGGACTGCTCACGCAGTCGTCGATGTTGGTCTGGCACCTGGGTCCGGAGAATCCTGCAGGACACGAGCATTTAAATCCATTGATCATGTCGGTACACGCACCGCCATTCTCGCACGGGCCGGCATCGCATTCGTCCACGTCAATTTCGCACTGAGTACCGGCAAATCCTGAGGGAGAAAACCGTTATTATTGTTTTAATTTATGTATTATATAATGTAGTATATTATATCAAAAAATAAAAATTTTTAAAAATGTAAAGCTTTGGCATTTAAATATATTTAAAACAAGTTCTTCGGAGTTTCATCCCATAAACCAAGTGGTTAAAAGTTCGTTTCACAGAAGCAAACAAACTCACATAAATATCTTCATGCCATCAGAAAATATCGATTTTTTTGTGTGATGTAGAACCATTTATAAGAAGTGAAATGAGGAAGCGAGAAAAAATAGCATTGTGTGAATTGTACAGGTAAACCTGATGTTGGTAGACGAGCAGCTATGTAATACGACAACAATCAACAACGACTCGCAAAAGAAGGTGTTTTATCGAAACTAGTAATCGGTATAGAGGCGTCGATTTTGGAAAAGTAGGCAGAAGGAATTTAAATATAGGAAATTAATACTAAATTACAAGTAATGCGAATATTGGGGGGGGGGGAGTACACAAAACATTAGAAAATCATAATAATTACAGGTTACATTCAGCGAGAATTCGATGTGATCGGACACCGTTGACATTTTGTGAAGGGTACCTACAGCGAAAAGTAAGTTTCTGAAAATTTAGAGTATCATAAGTATCATGGGAATATGATTAAAAATACATAAATAAATATAAAAATACACGTAATAGTTATCGAGCGTCATTACAGATTACCGATGCAGGTCACATATCATCGACATCGTCATAATATTATACACTGTATGTAGTAGAGAGCGCGCTCGTAACAGGTGTACCAGAATCGCCATCGCGAGTATATAATATTATGTGTATTATATGTATGTGTGGGAAATGAATAATTCCAAGGAATATCGACGAGATCCAGTTCCACGTTTGGTAATTAAAGGTTGACAATCTGGTTTATAATCGCACAGGAATAAAATATTAATTATTGTGCGGAATATATCGTGTCACCGAGACCATCTGTCTCCACGTGTACAGGCCTACAAGGACCTTGTTGTTTTATTGCTCAGCAGCTCAGCACAAGTTCTTTTTAGGTTAGAATGATAATAACGAATAATATATAACCGTATTATATATCGAACGATGCGACTAGCAAATTATTACAATGTTTTTATATCATTTTTGTAGCAAATATAATTCAACACGTGATGCAAAAATCATTAAACCATATGTTGCGAGATAGATGTTGTGTCTGCTTGATATGACAACTTCAATTGTAGTTTTTTACATTTTACTTTTTTACCCTGTCGTTAAAAAAAAACAAGTCATATTATATTATGGACTATAGTGTTATAAAAATTGTTCACACGCGAAAATATATTCAGTGACATACATCCAACGAGTTTAATGTTTATATTATCAATTATGCTTGTTGTATTTTTTTTTTCTCAAACGGAAAATGATTAAAAATACAGTGATTAACGTAATTTTGGATCGCAGCCAAAGTCGGAGACATAAACATATTAAGTGTTTATTGTATAATGAAAATATAATATATTTTAATTATAAACCTTCAGAAACATTTTTAAAAAACATTATTCAAAGTTTTGCTTTTGGTCTCGAATTTAAAATATAATAGTTATATATATAAAAAAAAAAATCCCACGGTGAATTTACTATTATACCGCTCAGCGGCCAATGTGTTTCGTAACTATCGTATTAATTCTCTATACATATATTTATGACGTAATTGTTTTAATATATTATTTTCCTTTGGTTAATTTATGAAAAAAAATCCCGCAATTCGAAACCCGATATAGACCACTATTATTTTACAACTATACGAGTACTAAAGTAATCGAAATAAAAATATGTTAAAACATTCGAATATCTAGAGCTTGAATCTTGAAAAGTACACATATTTTATAAATTCATTAGTATATTTAGAAATTAAAGGAAAAAATGTATATATATATATATATATATGTTCATCGATGTATCGTTTCCAACTTTTCAATAGAGCTAACCTTGGACTAGTTTCATTAAATTAAATTTAAGATTTTGCCCAAAATCTCATTTCACTATGAATATAGGTTCTAAAAATGAGTCACGTAGAAATAAAAAAATGCACGGGAAAATAAATTACATAACAACAAATTATAACCTTAATAAATTTCAAAAAAATTAGACTTGGATCAAGCTGCAGATATTTCATGTTTTTTTTTCAGGAAGGATATTTATTTCACGCGAAAACCACATGTATAATGAAAATAAAATATTATAATTAATATTAAATATGGTATACTGTTTTTTCCCCTTTCCGTCTAGATCTCTCACACATTTATATATATAAACGGGATACAGTGAAAAATGATTTAAAGAGGAAGCCGTCTTTAGTGTAGTTAGTAGCTATGCCGAAACAAATGCTTATGCCATCTGTTCGTTTAATGGGTTCAATTTGAAACTGGGTTATGTTTTTTTTTAACGGTGGTGTGTAAAAAAAGTGTTAAAAAATATATATAAGGACGTAATAATCCTCTGGCGTAATATTTATTCGGCTAAATATAAAACAATATGTGGGAACGGTAGAACGCAATAATTCGTCTTCATTTCGTCGGGCCTGTTTGCTACTAACGAATTTACAACTTTGTAAACAAACTGCGACTATATACCTACACGCACAAATCACAACATAAACGAATACCTTCTAAAATATTTATCTTACACGAAAAGTCGTTGCAAAGTACTAGTTTTGTTTTTTAAAAATGTTATTCGACAAATGATAAGATTTCAAATGCATTTTTCCACGTGTCCCCTGTTTAAACAACGTTATTGCCGAATAAGTGGTTTTAATCCAGAAGTCGATTCTAGGCTATGGGCACGGATCTTGGAGATAAAATTGGAAAGAAAAAATAATTTGAATTTATTTAGTCTATCAAAAAAATTCTGAATTCTGAAATACTAAAATCATCATACCACATACAATCATACAACAAAATAAAACGATTTATTTTTATTTTTCATTATATATATATATTATTATAGGATAAAAAAAAAAATTAAAATTTTGGTGCTTTCAAAATTTGTCCTCGATTACCCTATTCCCGATAAATATATAGAATTTTCAGAATGGTGTTAAACTCGTGTTTACCATCGGCAAGATAATATATCAATATTTTTTTATAACCATAATGATTATTCAAAGTTATTTTGGGCGAAGGAAAAGTTTGAAAATGACAATAATATCATATTGTCGTAGTACAGGAGTATAGACTGTAGAAGTAGTTGCCGAATTAATACTGACAAGTGACAACTACAATAAATATTAATATTTTAATAATCGTAATATTACAATATAGTATGTACTATGTACAATGTATAATGCTACTTATGCTATATATTATAAATCGATGCTTATAATATTATTACCAATAAATATATCATTTATTGTTATTTTGTCGTCGTCGTTCTAACGACAATAAGAAGCGTGTACCATTTGTTTTACATTGGATTTGCAATTATTATTTCAGATAATATATTTAAAATAAGTAATCATTAATAGGATTACATTAAATAATTCAATGTTTTTAATAGAGGTGGGGTTGAACTCAAAATCTAGGTATCGATCCGAACTATGAAGTTAAAGAGTGAACCCGAACTGAATTTAGTTTGAATGTGGAATCTTCGAATCCGACCCACAAGAATAAATATATTTTAAAATAGTTCGTCCAAGTTCGAACTCTTTAATCGAGTTCGGGTCGGTTCGACTATTTACTACTTAAATTTTACTTTCGAAGATGTTGTGGAAAATTAGATATAACTTGTGATTTAATAAAACAAACGATAATTATAAAATATCATCGTTTCGCAATTTGAATATTAGTCATCACATGACCAGAATGGCAGAATGTACCTAATTATGAACCCTCCTGGAGAATATATTTTACAACCGACCACGTGAAGCAATGTTGAAAACATAACTACTGTCAAATATTATCACGTCTGATAAGCAAAAAGGGATAATATGTGTGTTCATAATTAGTTACTCGTGTTATCACGTTTTCGTTTAAAGTGTAATGATGACAAGTAGAATACGCATGGATTATACGGTAACACGGAAGTTTTTCTTCCACATAAACGAATGTTATAATACATTTTATGGCGGAGCAATATAATATAAATATATAGAGAAGATCGTGTACCATATAATATATCATATCATAATAATACGAGAAACCTCACGTTGGCGAAAAACCCGAGTAAATCGATGTAATGTCTGCTCGGGACTTAAGTACGTACGTATATACACGATATATTATATTATTATTATATACCTCTATATATTTATAGTTTATACACTCGTATAATGTCACGTACGTTATCGGTGCGGTGTAAGTACAACACGCACAATATCGTACACGGGATCGTGCCAAAACACACGGCGAAACATTTGTCCTCTGTACACCCCCATCAGTGCATTTATAACGCCGATCGCCGGACCGCAATCCCGCGGCGAAGACGGTGTACATAAAACGACACGCTCGGACTCGATATTTCGCACCGGTTTCCGTCTCCCAGTTGATATATATTTTACTCAGGTATACCAATATTTTATTTGTATGATATCAAATGTATATAATATGTTCCACACAGGTTGTTCTCTCGCATATAGCTCGTGTCTCGCGTATAATATATATTATTATCCTGCTGCAGTCGAATGATATATGCTCGCGAGACGAACGATGTGTAAATAACGCCCTTCTATACGTTATAATAATATGTATATGTATATATATATATATATTATCCGTCGCGTTGAATGCACGTTAAGATTTATGAACAGTTTACCTATATATACACGGTGACTACGAGGAGAGAACATTACCCGGTAAACGGTAACGTATAGGTACGAAGAGCTAGTAGGTAGGTACTTTGACGCACCACGATGCGAAAAATAATCCTGGGACCCGTGAACACATCTATTTTGTTTCATATTGCTTGCTCCACGAGTATTTCTTTCATAATAGCTAGGTACGTATATCAATCTTCGAGTAATTTTACTGTAATTACTAATTTAAATTTTGCGTATTAGAATCCCTATAAATATTTCAAAGTGACAGGGAAGCTCCGGTGCATTGTTTTGTGCGTGCAAGTACATATTGTTTTATACCACGTCGTCGGTAACCGCAGAAACCAATAACCAGTACTCCGGCATATATATATATATATATATTATATATATATATATATACGATGACGACGACGACGACGGACCAGTTCTCCTCTCCGAGTGTCAATCACTGCACACACCGCGCGCGCGCGTTATAAAAGGCAATGTAACACGCAACCGTTGTCGTCCTCACGTCTGATGTCGATTTATTCACCCGTTGATTTGTAGAACTTACTTATTGACTAACTGGAAATACGGATAGACTGTATATGATATAGCGGATGGTGGAAACGGGAAAAAAAACATGAAAAAAAAAAACGTTCGGAATCCGGTCGGATCGGTAGGTATAATGGTTATTATTATTTTTTTTTTTTTACATCTTTTTCTCGAGTCGTTTGCTTTCCGACGGTTATAGGTACGACCCTTTTATAGCGTATTGTACTGCATTCGCGGCCAAGACCGGACCAGTTTTATGTACAATTTCCACCCGGGGACTTGATGCCTCTTCCTATGTGTGTATACGACGATCGACGGCGCATACTGAACGCGGAGACACGTCGTATACCTACGCGGCTAATCGTTAGCGCCGCACCGAGCGTCGTGAAAACTCAATAACCCGAGATGATATTCATCCGACTGCTATAAATGGATATAGATGATCACAACGGGATGCAAATGTACCACGTATAGACGAACTCTCAAGAGGCTCATTTCTATAACATCGTCCTGATCATTCGTCTATTCGAGAAAAATTACAACTCGTATTTAAATCAGAATAATAATATAATATGATTTTATATACCCGCTATCTTGAAGAATCATTTAAAACAATATTGGCAATTTAAGTTGGTACCTGACAAAATATTTCTCGAGTAAGAAAGAACATTGGTACAGTAAAATAACGCATTACTGTAATCAAAGAAATAACTAAAAAACGTCATATCGGACAAAACAACGATGATTCGCACTTTGATGGATTCAATGGATATATAAGACAAAATTTTTATCTTGTTTCAATGCCATAACTGGTACTACAATTTACCATGGATCTGGTTATTTTTACACAGTTACATTACATGATAAATAACAAGGTACCAATGTATACCAATTACGTAGAAAAAAATCACACATCACAGATGCATATCACATGCGATGTCATACCTAGTTGGTATTTAGCCATGCCCATAATAGTTTTTGTGTAATGTTGTTTTGCGGCAATATTTAAAAAATGATAATATATATACGACGACACTGGGTATATTATAATAATACGACCGTACTTGTACTCACCGTTACGACAGATTTTCGTATCGGTCAAAACTTGTTTTGGGGTCGTGACGGTTATAAATGCTCACGCCGGATATAGATGGAACTATAGAAGCTCGAATCCCGAATGTCTAATACTTGTTTACAAAACGATAAAAAAAATATTTACGACCAGGCAGCTACCGCACGGGTAACCAACGGTGTGTATGTAATTTAACGAATCCTAGTGTTTTCTTTTTTATAATTTTATTTATTATTTTCGTTTTATTGTGATTTTCGTTAAAACGGAAACCGAAAGGACGACCGCGGTGGCGCAGTTTAAACAAGCCATCGATAACCATCGATAATCTCAATGTGCTTTTTTTTTTTTACTCCATCGTATCGACAGGAATATGAAAATATTATACCTTTAGGCCATGACTTCATTCGGAAACCAGATTAGCAAATGTTTAGTAATCTATAATTAGCTAACACACTTGAAAAAAAAAATGATCGATAAAAAACAATAGAATAAATTACTGAAAGGAAATGTATACATGAAAAAGATCTATATAATCAGTCAAATTATGAAAAATACGAATAGCCTAAGAACATTGTAAATAATATGCAAGAGAGGTATTTGATCGATCTGATGAATGTACATTGTACAAAGATGAAAAGTCTATAACTAATATAATAGTATAGTTACACTGATACGATATCACTAAGAACACGAAAATAATTTTAGGAAATTACTCCGCTAATTGACTCGAGAAATGAACTCAATTCAATATTTTCAGATTCTTTTGCGGGTCCTCTGGCCAAAATACATGTCCTATGCGTAATGAATAGGTACTGATAATTTCGAACTTCGTCAAAAGTCCGTTAACGGTTTCCGGTCGGGTCATCAATCGGGCCCGGTTTAACAATCGTTAGATTACACGTGTATAGTGTTCAATAAACAGTAACGAGCGCGTTCGTTAGTCGCTCGCGCGAGTCGTTGCGTCGTACCGTCAGTACAATTCCGTGGCTGCGTGGGCGTGATGACGGTTTTGTATATACACAATGTAATATATATATATATTATATGACGATAACAAACAACAAAGCGATAATAGATTAGGGTCAACTATACACGTTATAGTTGTGTATACACTGGTGGACGATAACCGACGGGGAAGAGGGAGAGAAGGTATATTATAGAAGTAAAGAAAAATGAAAAAAAATTTATGATAATAATAATAATAACGAAATAACTACATACACGTATATATATATAAATATATACTTAACGAACGATGGTTTTTGCCGAGGAACAATGGTGCATTGTGTGCAGCGCTCGCGAGTATATATAGTATATTATTTGCGTACTTATAATATGTAAGTATACATACTGCAGCATGCAAGAGATAAGTATTTTCATGCGGTACATTCCGCACGAGAGTGCGGTTTGTTCCTAACTTTTTTCTATTATTTTTTCCAAGTCTTCAAGTCTTTCAAGAGTTTTCAAGGCCCAATAGTTAAGAGGAATTTGAAAATTCTTCGATTTTACAACCCAATTTTTTTTTAATCATTGGTTTTTGGAGGATTTGAATGATAATTTAGACAATATTGTTATATGGCTAATCCTGTTACATTAAATGTATTAGAACAAAGGAACTTTCATGAGGCCATTCCTTAGAGGGATAATATTATATTTTTAGGAGCTTAGAGTCCCCCTTAACCTTCTTATAGTTATGCTGAAGTGTCATATATTCACAGAACATTTTGTGCCTGAATACTGAATAGAATACGGGTCATAAGTGAATGATTATTGCAGGCAAGAATTATTTATATACATATTGCAGCTGGTTATCTATGATTGCTTAACATTATAACATAACCTCATTTACCATACTATCCAGTATGGTAACACATATTCTCTTCAAGCACACATGAATACCTTTATTTTTATCGATGTTATACATAGGTACACACTCGGTCCGCTATTGATGTTGATGCTGCTTCATCGACTATATACGAGTATAGGTCTCTCAACTCTCAAGTTCCTCCAGGAGGAAATATTATAATGTATACAAGAGTCGAGTATATACATAATACGCCATTTACGACAATAATATTATTATCCGGTTAATGAGGCACCCGGTATTACGCACCAATAAAGGAGAACTTTACTACCCATTAGGCGATTGCGATCTCCGTGCAACGACGACGACGACGACGACTGTGTAACGTGTATGCCTTGAGCCGAGACCGACCTCTTATCAGCGCCGCCGCCCTGCCTGTTCAATTCAAAATACGCGTTCTTGCACACAATATACAATGGACCGTAAATCTTAAACGACAACGAGATCGTCGCCCGACTCGTGTCCCTTGTGCCGCTACATAATATCGCTACTTTTTATGTAAGGTGCTCACATTGTTTTTTTTTTTTTCGAAATAATAATAATGATAGTAAGTTGAGGACTCAAAGTAAAATGAACGAAAAAAGTTCAAAAAAGTTCATTGAATAACTGATAACGAAATGGTAATAATAATATAAAGTTTAACACGCACAAGAATACAATACAGGGGTGCGTTCGAATATTCGTAATTAGAGTAGAGTAGAGTTTAATCAAGATTACTCTCAAAATCCGAAAGATGGTTAATATTTAATATAAATTATAAGACCTTTTGATAAGTAACCCATGAGGCGCCATGATTGTAAAGATTCTAAAGTTTCTTTAAATTACGTATCTATTCTGTGCTTAAATGAAGTTCCTTAAATTCGTACTATACCTACACAATATTTAATAAAAATAAAAATTACTTGTTATCTATATATGATGAGAATTATTATCAGTAGAGTTACTACTAGGGTTCTTGGAGGGAGGGGGACGTGTCGCTACTAACCAAAACACCAGTCGGCAATTTGAAGTTTCAATCGGCAAAAACAGATAAAGTTAAATGTTTTTTTTTGCTTATTTTGAAGCAAGTGTTTCAGCTTTTTTAATCGACAAAACTAGAAATTATTCGCATTTAGTCGGCAAAATCCGAAAAATGTTGATAACCCTTTTTTTATTTGAGTAACTAGAGTTAATTCAGAGTCAACAACTTGACGTTTTGAATGGGGTCTCAGTTAACTATTAGTAACTATATAGTTAACTCGAGTTGTGTTTTCAAACGCACCCCAGAATTTATTGTAAAAACTATATACTATAATAAAATTCATCATTATAATTTTGTGATTTTTAAAAACTGCTTTCGCGTAAATTTTTAATGGATTTAAGTACAAAATATATAATTGTATTGAGGACAAAAACATACAAATGATTTGTTAATTTTATTGTATACATTTTTCCCTAGATTCCTCTATTAAAATAATGTTTGATTTGTTTGGTATCAAATATCTATAGTCTTTCATGGAATATATAGGGAAGGCAAAAATCAATAGTGTTTCGTCCGTATTGTTAAAAGAAATCCATTTATGGCAATAACCAATACAGAAATTATGACCTTAAAATTCGAAATTTTGTACGCGTATAGGTAATCGGTAATGACTAAATAATATTAGATACCCATTTTTGGTATACCATATAGACGAGCACATCCGATCATCCCGTTCGATTGGACCAATAATTCGTATTGATGCACAAGACTTTTGACGGTTTTATTCGTCTTTTTTTTTGAAGGAAAATTCATTTTCGTAGATGAAAATTCCCGAGAGGTTAAATCTTTTTTTTTTCTTTTATCAAAAATCATTTTTATTTCTTTCTGACGGTTAAAAAAACAAATAGGTAATATGTAAATGGCCGCGCATTATGGCGGCGGGCGAACGACCGTTTGGATGTGTTTATCTGGTCGGTCAGATCTGCGCAAAGCATGTTTTTTTTTTTTTACTTATATATATATATATGTGTGTGTGTGTGTGTGTGTGTGTGTGTGTGTACAAGATCATGCGAGATCCGAGAGATAAAGAGAGAGCCGTCGCCCGTCGACTGAGCTTTTGTGCGTACCGGTTATTTTTTGCTTGCCGCCGACAAACGCGCGAGCCGACAACGAGACGGGCACGACCCGTGTGACGCGCGGACGTACATCGTCGGTATCGCTACTCGACCGAAACGAGCATTAACAATAATATTCTCCCGTGGATACCACGATAAAGCAAGCAAATCTAGTTGAAAATGTCCACATGAAAAAATTGCAACCAAAAAAAAAAACGGTCGAGAAAATATCACAATTACCCAGAGGTTATAAGTATAGCAGGTGCGAGGCAGAACAGTGCAAAAAATATATTTTGCAAGATAGCCAAAACTATTTTTTTTTTTTTTTTTTTGGAAAATGTCTAGAGAAAATACGGCGAAAAATCCATTTTATACATAGGTATCTAGAAATTTTCTATGCACGCATCAACAAGCATTGCAATAATGTATTGATAAAACGTTAAAAATGTTTTCACATGATATACGCTTTAAGTCTAGCTATATTGTATGATAATTAATTAACGCGCCATTTCGTTTATAAATAACAGCACAATATGGATTGACAATTATTTATCATCCTCTCTAAAATATAATACGAGTATATTGTATTTTACACAAAATACAATATCTAAAACATAATTGTATGCTAATTAGGTGTTAATTATACATAATCCATATTGAAATTAACGGTTGTGTAACACTTGTATTAATGCATTATAAAAAATATATTAAATATTCAAAATGTTTCTTTTGCTAATTTTGATATATTTTTACCATGTAAGATACGGAAGTCATCGATTAATACCAGAGGGTATTTCGGGTGTCCTCCTCAACTGTTGTTTTTTTATGTAATTTATACTTAAACGTCATTAATAGATAGTAGATAATTACTACACATTTTATATTGATTAAATATCTGTACTATACTTTTAAATGTATATTCAATTTTTGTATAAATATTAAATATATACCTATATTGTTCATACTTTTATCAATTTAACGAAAATGATAAAATGTTAAAATATTAAATAATATGCGTTATAATTGAAATATATATATATATAACTATGTAATTTAGAGCAAAATCTAGAAATATGCAAAAATATACAACATAAAACTACAAAAAAAAGTCTCGATTCCGATGTTATAAACGAATTTTTATATTACAGCCTAGCATATCTATAATAGATAATAGCACTTGGTAGAATTCATATTAAAATGCACATTAACTTATACACGGTTACGAACCCTGTTAATAACGTGTTTGCAGCTCAGAATTGGCGAATTAAAAATTATTTTTTCGACGCGTAGATATAACGTCTAATTATTTTCAAAACAAATTTATAACCGTATAATTGAAACGCGCGTAATAATATTAAAATAGTAATGACCTCTATATACTTATACCACACGACTAGAATTATTATAGTTTATATTATACCTATACAGTGAAGTCACATGAGTAATATATATAATGATATAACCGTAAAATTTCGAAATTAGCTATTACGTTTCCCATGCGGTATATTATTGTTAAATCCATATCGAGTCATTGTGCGAGAACATAATATTGATAATATGTCATTTTAAACCATTATACTTAGATATGTAAATTGGATATGTGAATCTTATTTTAGATCAAAGCTAGGAGTTCTTCAATATTTTTTTTTATTATTAATATATTTTTTTTTTTGTATGTATTAAGCAGTATCGGACAGATAAAGAATTCTGTGAAATCGTATTAGATTATCTCTACATAATAGCCACAAAATTCTAAAAGAATACAAATGGTCACCTCATCATACGAATAAAAAAAATCAGGCAATCACGGAGGTCGAATTTTCTCTATCGGTCAGCAAATTATTCTCGATTATTACGATAATATCGTATATAAATATATAAATCGTACACATCTGCTAAAATAATACATTTGTTTTTATTTTGGAACATGATGATTAAACACAATGATCGTTGTCGTGGAATAAATAACGCTCTCCGCCACAACGAAAACGCCGATAATAATTAAAGAGCAGGAGTTAGAAAAGAGGTATGTATATGTCAAAAGACTTTCGCAATATCACGCTGGGTTAGAATAAAACACTATTATGGTGTTTTTAAATTACCCATAGAAGATGGTTTTTAAGATTCGATCTACATTACTATTTATATACTTTTAAATTTCTATTATAACCTATAAATCTCGTTTTTAGCTTAAAATAGCAATAATATATACCCAAATAATGCCATCATTCATTCACAAAATCATCTAGATAATATGTAGGTAGTAAAGAGGTAGCCACATGCCATAAAAAGTGCTGGTCGATCAACAAAGATAGGTCGGTTTTAAGTTTCAGCTCTACTAGTAATTTGTATTGTCGGTTATTTCAAATTCCGAATTTTCCATTTACTATCTTCAGACATATTCGGCAAAAATGATCGTATCCAACCGAAAAAATAATTTTCGAACACTATCTTCGAGTTTTTTAATTTATTTTAAAGGACTTTCTTATGGGGTAGATCACATATTAAGCAAAAAAATGGGATTTAAAATCCTTTCAATAGGATAACTACACAGACTAGTGAGTTATAAAACGTAGATGATTTATTACCTGGCATACACACGCATCGGAACGTCCCAGGATCGTCTAGGCAGGACCCTTCGTTCTTGCACGGATGGGAGTCGCACTCATTCACGTTCGTCTCACACCGAGGCCCCGTGAACCCTTGCGGGCAATTGCAAGCGAACGATCCGGGCGTGTTGACGCAAACACCGTCGTGTTCGCACGGCGATCCTGTAAAAAAAAAAAAACGTAGAAGCGATATTTTATTAACGATCCTACACTAAAATAATAATAGGTGTAACGTGTGAAAGCGATCCGTCGCCGTCACAAGTCGTGGCTGTAGAAGATATAGTTACATAACATATATTATAAAGACGATAGCAATGAAAAATCGCTCGCCAAGTGCCAACCCACGACTGATGGTCGAAAATCTATTACGATTTTTAATTGACTCGTTAACCCGAGGCGTGCGCGTTTGACAATTTAAAAAGATGACTACGTCTTAATTACAACGTTTCACGAAATGTAATCCATCCGGCCGAGTATATTGTTATACAGTATCCATTTCTCTCTCTCTCTCTCTACTTATTCTTACGGTCAATCGTCGACAAACCCTCCGTTTCCCTGCGCGCACGATCGTTTTTCCTGTTTCCGGAGACGGTGGCTGCCCTGGAACGTCGTGAAAAACACGGATCGTGTATATATACGGAGATAAATATCGCGACAACATCCGCACACACGGTCACCATAATATTATATTATATCGGTCTGACCGGTGAAAACCGTGTTTGCCAGGTATACACGTGTCCGATGGACCTGTATATGGACACGGCGTATCTCGGAGGAGATGCGAACGGGGAGTGTCAACGGCGTCAACCTGCAGCTATACATGGTAGGTATAGCTGGAAATTGCTGGCGTTACGCGAGAGCCGTGTACGCAACCATTTTAATTACCGGTCTCTTATCACCGAGATAATCTCTTTCGCCTTATCCCCCACAATCGAATAACACGCACGCCATGGGAACAGGAAGCATGCGGCATGGCTATTGTTCGGCGGCCCGGATAATTCGAGAGAGTGCAAACGAGAGAAACAGAGAGAAACAGAGCAAAAGAGCCCTGCTATACGACCATGGTGGTATGGATTACGAGAAACGAGTAGTAGTAGTAGTAGTAGTAAAAGAAGAAGAAGAAAAAGAAGAAGAAGAGGTATATATATACATATAGAAAGAGAGCGAGAAGGACATGGTGGACGGTGGTGGTGTGCGGTTTTATGTAGTGGAAACGCGATAGTGTGGGAACCTGTTGTGATTTCGGTGGAGGATTCATATACACGTATGTAGGTACGTATAGTATTATATTATAAGGAGTTTTTTCTTTTGCTTTTCGATCATACCTTGCTCGCATTCATTGATGTCTTCAGAACAATCGATTCCTTTGTAGCCGGACGCGCAGGAACAAGTGTACGAACCGTTGATCGGACTCGTGTCACATATAGCGTCGGCGTGACACGGGTTAGAAGTGCACGCGTCATCCAGATGGCACAGGAGACCTGTGTATCAGAAAAAAAAATATGAAATTTTAGACAAAAAAAAATAATATATATATACGGCAAAAAACAAATTTCTTTTGGAATTTTCAAAATGAAATTTTGCACGTTTACTTACCGGTCTTGCCGTGCGTGCACTGACAGTGGAAGCTGCCCACCCTGTCGATACACGTGGCACCGTTGAAACAGGCGGCTCCGGCGCAATCGTCAATGTTTACCGAACAGTCCTGTCCTGTCCAGCCGTTGACGCAAATGCAGTTGTACGAACCCAACGAGTTAGTGCACGTGGCCCCGTTGTGACAGACGCTCGGCCGCATGGCGCACTCGTCCACGTCCATCTCGCACGACTCGCCCGTCCACTGGGCCGGGCACGAGCACGTATAACTGTTCACGCCGTCCACGCACGTACCGCCGTTGAGACAAGCGTGCGGTATACAGTCGTCGATGTTCTCCTCGCAGTCCTTGCCGCGGAAACCTGCAGATAACAGACACGAAATATATAATATATTATAGTATAGGAATCCTTTAAAAACTAAAAAATAACCTTACCGATGTATTACCCCCTACCCATAATCAAGCACCTTGGGAGATTATACCAGCAAGAAACACGCAAATACGTAGGGCGAAAAGTAGAATACTGATAAAATGATAACAACACTTACATTGTGCGCAATGGAGTTTATTTACGGTTAAATTTCAAATTAACTCATTATCAGACCAATCTAAGTAATTTGGTCATATCTATTAATAGATAAAGAATTTCCATAATTTGTCGAGGCCGTTAAATTAATGAAACCATCAAAATTGTCCATCAAAAATTTAAAAAATGTCAGGCTCGATTCGAATAATAACCCTAAACAAATATTCAATTCAACATATTATTCGCATATAATGCCTAATCGTATTGTATACCTAATGAATCGTTAAATGATATAAATGGTAATGTTTTATTCGTAATATTATTATAGTTATCCGGACCTGTCGATCGTGACAAGTCGACGCGTCGACACTAGAACATGCATCAGCCGGGTCTTGCGTTGTGCAGTGGGTGTAGCGTGCGTGGCGTTTCCGGGCCCGACGAAGACATATGCGTTGGGGGTCCACATTATAATATGATGTGTGCAGAATTCAGATTTATATACGAGATAGATACCGTACTCGTAGATACCGTAAACTCGGTATTTTAATCGATCGTCGAACGGATTTTCTTTTTTTTTTTTTGTGCGTGTACACGTTCACACGCGAAAATATGGTAGGAAAAGTGTGTGTACGGATCCGACGCGAATATAATATTATAATGATGAGATGACAACGGGCGGAAAAAGAAGAAAAAAACACAAAATGTTGACGTGTCGGTGGTTGAGACGATCCGTTATATATGGAGTACATATGGTGTTGGACAGACCATATATATATATATATATATTATGATATACGAAGAGTATTTAAAGAAGCATAAAAAAAAAATGGATATATACTATTATATAAATGTGCGTGGATTGGATATTCGTATTATATTATATTATTCTCCGGTCACGATTATCGCAAATAAAACTCGGCGGCGAATCGGATATTTTATAATGCATATATACGACGCGATCTCTCACGTGTTTGTCAGTGTGCACATGTATACGGTTGGTGTGCGCGCACGGCGGCCAAAGCGATCCGTTAGCGAGCGGCTGACACTGCATCGCGACAGCGGCCGAGGGCCGTACACACGACGGACGAACGGCTTAATAATGAACGTCGTCGACAGATATGAGATGACGTGCAAACGTTTCGTGAGACGCTGTATACGAGAATATAAAATAATAATAATATACGAGTAGGTGCATATAATATAATACGCGTATTATATATTATAATATAGCGTTGCTGAAAGGTATACGACAAGACGGCCCGACCGATCTCGTTCTCGGTGTGATCGATCGTATATTATTTTAACGGGAAAGAGAAGAAAATAAATATAATTTTAAACGTATATATATATATATATATATATATATAATACGTATAATATGATATGTGTATTTAAAATAATTCGATCGACGCGGGGCGGCGTGCCGCCGGTTGAACAAACAACACTGCCGCCGACGACTTTGCGCTCACTACTATATTTTTACATTCGAATCATTAATCTTGTCTCCGGTGTATTATGCTACGATATGTACATATAGTTAGACAAAACACGGTCGGTCGACTCCGTGACACCGACAGACACGTTGTCGGCGACTGGCGACGACGGGGCCGCCACAAAATGGATATGGCATTTTTCAATAATACCTATAGTATTAAGAGCTAGGACGCCCGCACTTTCTGTCTCCGTCCATCTATAACTGACAATACAGCAAAATTATACAACGCAAATTATGAAATCATGACGTTTTGGTCAACTTCAGAGCTCAAATACCTATTTCGAGAAAAATAGTTTCGAACCAACCTATCGTTGGGGGCTTTTTGTAAAATATTGCCTGAAAAAAAAATTACGGCATTTTTAGCTTTTGATATTTTTTAAGTAAGTAGCTTTAACTTTTTCGTCAGCCGATGTTTTACAAAAAGCCCGACGAGGTTCACTCGAAAATATTCTTCTCTTTACATATTGTAAAGTTATTACTCTATATTTAACTTAAACACCAAAATTTCAATTCTGCGTAGTGTGATTTTGCTATATATTATCTGTTAGATAGAGACAACGAATGCGGTTATAGGCGTTCTCTTCATATATTTGGCTCGAACCATAACCGTTGCGTTTGCGTATATGGACGACCTCTGGCCTATGTCTATGCCAGACTAGTGCCTTTGCTAGTGTTGGATATTTTTTGTTGATTTTATTTTATTGTTGGGTTCATTCTATAGGTTTACGTTTAATTTTGCTACTTATTTGCGTGATTGGTGAGTTGATTCGACCCAGTTCGCGTATGTGCGAATATTGGGACTTTTTATTTTGGTACAATATTGATCTTGACTGTGTCCGAACGCTATCTGCCAGGCGTATATAGCTTTAGATTGTTTCGAATGGTGTGCCCATGCGGCACCAGCATAAGTTATTATAGGTAAGTAATACATACATATTAAATAGTTTGATTTTGGTGGTTAAAGGGATGGAGCTCTTTTTTTATTTAATACAGGATAGAGCATACCACCGACTCTGGTAGCCTTTTTGATAATTGCGTTAATATGGAAATTGAACTTTAAGCAAGTCACTCCAAGGTACTTGGCTTCTGTTGACCATTTAATGTTTTTACCGTTAATGTCGAGTGGATTAACGTTTCCGTGTTTTTTCCGGCTAAATAGGACAGCTACTGTTTTCTCCTCATTTATTTTGATGCGCCATTTCTTAAACCATTCCGACGTTATTTTGATTTGTCTTTAAAGCTGCAGGGTCGCTCTTTGTTAACTGTGAAGTTAACAAGTTATATATATAATATATAGATATACTCGTGTGCTTTACAAATACCGACGACAATCGACTGTTTTTCCCAGTTTAGCCCCTAAGTTATAATGGCTTAAAAAAATGCACAAAAATTCCTTTTTGAAGATCTCTAATATATATTTTATTGTTATTGTTCTTTTGAGAAACTCCATAGAATTTGGACCCAATTTTGGTATGGCAAGAGTAAAATTTTAGAGAAATAATATAAATGATTTTTTGAAGAAAGTTTCTATTTGATATTATTATTCCTATTAAATATCTAATAACGTATACGGATCTTTATTCGTGTGATAAGAGGCTGTCGAGTAAATTAATAAATTGTTATGCTTATAGTGTTAGGTTGTATGGATAAAAAAAAGTTTAATTAACGAGATGAGTGGAACAGAAATGAGAATGTGTATTCAATATAGTATAGCGATTAAAGAAAATAAATTAAGTTGGTATTGACTTTGGAAATAACGAGGATAACGAAGCTGCAGTAATAGTGCAATAATTCAATATATGAAGTCAAAGAAAGGAGGGGTAGATGGAACCTGAAAATAAATGGTCAAAGGACAGTGGATAAAAATATCGAACTTTTTACCAACATATTTTTTTAGAAAATAAATGTTTTTTTTTTTTTATTACATAATTAGTAACCGTTAAAATGTGATACAATAGATCTTATACTCATAATTTAGAGCGTTCACACTATGATTAATAGGTACTCTCAATGATGAATAACCGTATATATAATATAGCAACCCAAGACGAGGATTTCTTTATGTCCCAGAGAATATAAATATACGGATTCTTTTTTGTCATTCTCGTAATGAGACGACTGCATATATGTGTATTGTAGGTATTGTTTGGATCTTTATGAGAAAATTTTCCGTTTGAAAAACGCCCACGCGGCCGATTTTTCATTTCATCAGTTACTTTTAGTCTTGATTTATTAATGAGGCACTCAACACGTCGATTAAATCCCATCTTCACATCACCCGCGTTCTTATTATGTTAATAATAATATATACTTTAGAGTCAACGAGTCCTTTCCTTTCTGTGACCACCTCAAATACCTAGCAGCCAGTAGTTGTTAAAATATGTGCACATGGGTATAATGTCAACGAGAGAAAAAATAATAATGAAAAATCCGGTCACAGCTACCACACGCGCAAATATTCCAAATCATTGATTTTAAATGTTTTAAACGTTTATCTGGCCGTACTCTCGATTATATACAAAAATAGTGTGGGTTAAAAAAAAAATGAAAAAATTATAATAAAATTCATTCTAATGACCTTCCGAAAATGTCTATCGATTCCCATGGAGTGTCGTCGCATAGATAGCCAGTCTTTCCCACGAAACCATTCATCGTCGTCGCCGCCGCATAGATAACACGCGAGCATAACCACACATGACTTCCGACAAATATCTACATTATTGGCGATTATAAATTATAAATACTAAAACCAGCCGGAAACCGTTTCGATAAAAAATAATAATATCATTGTATTAATATCAATCGGTTATTTTTAAATATATCGTGTCGGTCTCATACGAAACGCCCGCCAAAATAAGGTACCGTGTTATCACGACGACGGATATTTCAACTGGCTGATAAATCGGTGGTCAGCGTTGGAAGTCGAAATTTTTTTTTGTATATATTTTATTTTTCATATAGTTTGCATTTTTTATCACAATATCGTAACTTTACTGTAATGATGCAATGTCTGTATATGGTATATATTTACATTGTTCCACTGCAGCTCGTGTATCGGAATAACGACACAATATACTCTGTCCATGTACCCAGGGGACCTTTAGGGGTCACCGAGTACGGATGCAGTATAAGACCCCCCGTTGAATGACCCACGAACGGTAAATAACACGATATTTTACAATGTTAACTAAACAATCGGACGGATTTTGACGAGATTTCGGTACCCCCAAACCCCGTCCTATCCATTTTTTGGGGCATAAATAAAGATATCATTAATGTTATCAAAAAAAAAAAAAATGGTCCCGTATAAATATAATGGATATTCATGGAGGATAAAATATGAACGTACCGGACTTGCACTTGCACTCGTAATTGAGATCGTCGATCTGCATACACCTGCCGTTGTTCGAACACGGCGACGGGTCGCATGGGACGTACACCATTTCGCAGTTTTTGCCCGTGTAACCGGGTTCGCACATACACCTGAAACCAGAAATACAAGTTAAAGTTGTGTTTAATATACACAATCATATCTAATATGTATGTATATATTTATCTACTTCATAAAATGATAAATCATTTCACACGTACTTAATTCCGATTTATAACTTATTTATATAAACGTCCGGTTTGCGACTTAAAACTATATCATTTTTGCAGTAGTGTCTATATACACAATATATTTACATACGCTAGTAAAGGGATGATGATTTTTTTTTAATGATATTTATTGTATAATTACTGTAAATAATTTTTTATGATCCCTTGGAAGGTTTTTTTTTAGTACGATTTGAGGAGTATAAGATTATTTTATTTATTTTTTCACATTTTCAAAGCGATTTTTCAATTTGTGGCAAAATTTGCGAGAAAAACGCTTTTGTCTTAATTTGTAAAATTATTTTCACACCACTGCCTCCCCTCATAATCGAATTTCAGATCCACTCCTGTATACAATATTATAATGTGCTTAATATTATTATAATATCAAGGTGGATACAATAACAATAGACAATATAAAATGAAGAATTATCAACAACTCACGTATATATATAGATATATAGATAGATAGATTCTATATATATATATAGAAATTTATGTATAATATACTTAATGGTTTTCTCATTCTAACCACAAATTACCAGCAATAATAATTAATATGTAGTATAAAATACTTTATTTACGTTATTTTTTTCAACGCTATCGCAAATTCGGCATATATTTAGAGTTCATTATTTTATTTTTGTTATATTTTTAGTTGAATTCATTGTTGGTAAACTATATGTTTTTTACGCATATTATATTATTATATTATGATAAAACGACATGGACCTGAGACAATGGGCCAATTGTGTACTGCTGCAGCCACCCCCTGTAGAATGGTTGTTATTTCTTTTTGCTAAAAAATCGTGTGAACCGAAAAATAGAATTAAAAAAAATCATCGCTTTTGCACAAAAACTATATTTTATACAGTTGTGTGGTATTGTATTTACGAATTTAGCGTGGGCGGCTATTTTTTATATTTTCGCCCGTTAACAAACGAAGTAAACAATTTTTTTTACCAAAAACCATATTTACACACATGGAAATTTGTCCCACGAAAACGGCGTGTGTCCTACTAACTACTGTGGGATTTTTTTTAGTATTTTGCTATATTTTTCAAACGATACGTCTGACCTAATTCCATAAAACCAGCAAGGCAGCAAAGTAAAGTAAAGCACACTCAAACACGTGCAAAAAAATAAATTACAAATAAAGTCTGTGCAACAAGGATGACGTAGGAATTTCGAAAGAATTCGGATTGTTTGCAGTGCGTATACAGTATACACCTATAGGTGAACTCGGTGGACCGGAACGCGTGCATGTAAAAGATTAGATGACCGTTGTTTGTGTATAAGCAAGAAATCGCGTGCTCTATCATTTTTATTATTATATTGGTCGAAACGTTAAGTTAAACACTCGGATTTCCTGGGGGCGATTTGCGTATAATCACGTCACTTTTAATAATTGCCGGAGTAAGTGTCTACTATTAGATATTCCGCCGTGAAAATCCTACGGGGATCTATAAAAATTATCAGAAGAAAAAAATAACTAAAAAATGACTATAATAGGTATCCCAGAAATAAATATCCGAATTATGCTAATTATCTTATATATATATACTATTAATTTTTTACTGAATTAAATTAATATTATTAATGGTTAAAGGTTTCTTAAAATAATAACCATAACTTAAAAAAGAAGTAATAATAAAATAATCATTTGTTCGAATATATATCTAAAAAGCTTTATTTTGCATAATATTCAAGTACTTATATCGTCTTTTTCGCATTATTTCTCTTTAATTTTTCTGATCAACACCAATCTTAATAGGAATATTTGTTTTTTGTATATTTTTTTAACTAGATACTTTTTCTGGAATTTTCATGGACATGCCATAAGGTAATAAATAAATAATAACCAATGCTGTTCAAGATATATAGTATTTTAGATAGGTATATACGGTTTTTACTTTATCAATACTTAATTATTTTAGAACGCTTTTCAAAATGATCACTTCAAAAACTTCGTTTGGGTGAATCACAATTTCAAAACTTTCAACTTTTGATTTTAAATCTATTAAAATTAAAAGTTATGCTTTTACACTATTCTTTTTTTTTAATTGATACTTGAATCATTTCTCTAAAATAAATACTTATCTATACTTAATTATATAATTATAGTATCTATACAAGTTTTAACACATTGATTTTTTTCATTTTAATAATACAATAATTATAGGTACTATCTATACTATAATACTGCCAGAGTGGTACTAAGACAGTAAAACTAATTTTTAAATATTAATTAATGATACTGAATATTGATTTTGATTTTATACAAACTATATTATAATATGATATCGAAAATATATTATACGATAATCATATAGTTAAGTATAGTTTAGCATAATTAAAAACATTTTATACTTAACCAAAATTTAGAATAAAGAAACTTTTTTTTTTTGCTCAGTTATTATGTATATCTAAAGCAGAAACAACATTTGGTAATACACATCCTGTTATACACATATATATACTATTTAAACGGAGTAAAATATTACGTTTTTTCTTCATATGATACGTAAGTAAGTAATAGAATACTGTGTTTTATTCGAAACGGGGGAGAAGAAGAGAATAAAAACTCGATCGCGTGGATTGTTATGCAGTTATATTATTATTATTATTATGGTCAAGAACGCCTACGGAAAAGAAATAATTACACGTCCGTGGACGAGTTAAAAATTATGGACCTTCAGTTTGCGTGCATCGAATTTATTTTATTTTTATTTTTACATAATATATATACATTTACTTGCATACATATTACATACGTATATATATATATAAACACCGGAATGTTTTCGTCTACTAGTTTTTCTCCGAGTTTTGATTTGAATATACATATAATATATTTACGAACGCTCATTTATAATCCGGTTTTTTTCTCTGCATATGTCTACTATACGTGAGCGGTTTTCAACTCTAATTAACGCGATGTCCACAGAAATATAATATATATACTGTACCTAAATATATGTATTTTTGTCTTGTACTGTCGACGTCAATGACTATTGTAGGACCATAACTACATAATATATTATACAGAATGAGCCAAATAAAATTACATAGGTACCACATTTTCAAAGATCATTGTAAAAAAAAAAAAAAATGTTTACCACAAGAAAGGACATAATATAATATATATTATGATATTTAGAAATAATCGCATCAATACGGTGACCGTCATTCTTGTTGCAGTTTAAACGATTTACAAAAGCAGTCATCATACTCTTCACGATGCTAGAGTAATTCAGTGGCGTCATTTCAGGTTTTACTAGGCGGGGGCAAAATTTTGACCACCGGCCCCTTTACACATAATAAATATTTAAAAACACGGAAATAAGAGAAAAAAAAAAAAAGATCTTCGCATTCTTCGCGATGTAGGTATAACCTTGCCGGTCCCCCTTAAAATTTCCAATAGGCTTTAAAAATCAATCGGGCCCGTAAAAATTAGTCGGCCCCACATAAATTTTAGGGTGGGGCAAATGCCCCATACTGCCCCCCCCCCAAATGACGCCACTGGAGTAATTTCTTTGAGAAATAATTGTGATTTTTCCGCAAATTGAGTTTCACAAGGGATTCAATATTTTGTGATATATGGGTACCTTGCATATTAAATGAAAGACAGGCTAACGACTGAAAATTATAATAAACAATTGCCATTCCTTGTTCAGATTCCTCCGATTTTCTCCCCTCATCAGACAACGATTCTTGCAGAAAATTCATATGGTACTATTATCTATCTGATTCATCGTGCATTTTTAGTTATAATCTATTATTTATATGCTTATATCTCCCAATGACACTTTCGAAAAATATCGCGATAAAAACAAAAATATATAAATTATAAAACAATTTCTTTTTAGCAGAACAATAATAATTATACGACTTACGCATATGATCCGTGCGTGTTGACGCATCGTCCGTGTACGCAGGGTGCGGTGGTCTTACATTCCTCGATGTCTTCGGAGCACGTGATGCCCGTGAACCCCGGGGCGCACGTGCACTCGTACGAATCGTCTCTGGAAGTGCACTCGGCCCCGTTCTTACACGGTCCCGAAGCACAATGGTCCTCCAACTCACAATTAGGTCCTGTACACGATAAAAAAAAACACCACGTTAATCACAATAATATGCATAATATTATACATGGAAATATTTTTTATTTTGTTTTTTTAACTATGCACACCGCGGCATTACATGTTTGGTGTGTGAAATTCACAGTTATATCCACCAAACCCAACCAGTCCTATGCCTATATCGGTGCAATAATTGTGAACGAAATTATAATTGGCGTGGAATCACGAAATTTTGATGAATTAATGCGTAGGTAGATACGTTTTTATAACCTCTTCGGATAAAAACTCGGGGTAATATACAAAATAAATTATTCTAATTTCCGAAATTCGTTCAAATAAGAGAAACAAGAAGTTGTTATATAGGTAAGTTTATATAATAGAGAGGAGTTATAAAAAAACCTTTATTTTTATATTTTTATTATCTATATTTATTCGTCCTAGGATAACGTATTGCATAATTTTATAGCCGGTAATATCGTAGTATATAGTCGATATACAATATACCTATAATATATCCGGTTTATGTGCCGCGGATTAACAGCTTTATAGGACACTGCGAGAGCTCCACAGTTTGCGAATACATCGAGGGGAAACATATTATGTGTATATTTATTATTTATTTTTGTTTTTCACGTCAGAGAGAAAGTCTTTATTATCACATATATATTCGTACAAGACTGTTAATAAACTTCAGAAGATGCGCCGTGCGAGTCGGTCATCAACATAATATTTCATTAGGTCACACTATATATATTTATACTTAAATATACCTCTATCTACCTACATAGAACACGGTATCCAATTATTTGAGCAAAATAATATACGATTGGTACATTAAAATATTATGCGAATATATACGGATTTCGTGGCAAAGTATTCTACGCACGATCGTTCGTCTTCTGACATATATGATGTATAAAATATTACGTTTAAAGATGTCAAAGTACAGGGAAATTATGACATAGTTTCCCTAATTATACTGATAAATATCTATTAAAATTTACACTGCGTGTTGTAACGTTCACCTCAGGGACATTGTTCTTTATCAAGAAAAATGCATTGATTTACGTTGATCAGTCGTGAAAATCGTATAAAGAATTTAATTTCTCTATATAATTAGCTTTTTTTGCATGTAGTTAAAAAAATTTTCAGTCAATGAGGTGAATTCCCAATTATATATGAGTACATATATATACATTATACATCTATGTATAATATAAGAAAATAAGAATCGTACGCGATTTTGGAAAAAAAAATAAAATATACAACAAAAAGTCGAGAAGAATGACCACGGAGTATAACATAGCGACGGAGGCGTAACGACGTTGTATGTACACGTACAATTTGTTAGCTATCGCCATCACCGCCATGCAATAAAACGTTGCACACGACATATTCTACCACCGCGTAGCAATGTGAATTATATCGGAGAAGAAAATTGTAAAAAGGAATGGTTGTGTAACTTGTAAGTATAGATATACTGCACGAAGATGCTTATTTTTATTGAATAATTTTTTTCATTCTACAAGTCGACAAGTACTATACGACCAGGGCACTGTTTATTTTCTACATAACATATTGAGAGAGAGAAAGACATAACTAATTACATGCACATGAACATACATACATACATACATACATATATATGCGATAAATTCCGTCGATCCCCAAATTTAAGTATACTTTTAAGATTAAAAAAGAGTAATTAAAATTTTTTTACTTGACAAAATAATAAACGGCCGAGAGACGCTAAATATATAATTGATAGCGTCAGTCGTTTATCATTGAACTGGAAATATAATTAATATAATCTTTCGGATGGTTTTATTTAATCACGGTTCGATCAACTCGACGATGAAATAAAATTAGACTCTTTAAAGAAATATACACACCATTCCATGAGGAAGTAAGATGGCTAAATGCATAGATTGAACATAGATTGTTATAAAAGCATAGATTGAAGATATAGATCGATTACATTCACTAAACAAATGACATATATTTCTAGATTTTAATTAAAATTTAAGGATCAAATTTGCATAATATCGCGGAGGAGTGGTGGAAATAGGTGACTTTTTATCAAAGTTTCCAACTGAATTCTACAAAAAATCCTGCAAAACATACATAACCCCTAACCTCACCTCCTAACCTATACAAATATCCCGACCCGCAGTATCGTTGGTATATACCTGTGAATCCGGGCGCGCAGTTGCACCGATGTTCCCTGATGTTGTGCAGCCAACACGTGCCACCATTTTGGCACGGTTTTGAATCACATGCATTCGATATGGGTATCTCGCACAGGGATGCTGTGAATCCCAGCGGGCACTGACATGAGAAACCGGGCTGAGAGTGCGGCGACAGTTGAGTGACGGCACAAGTCCCGCCGTTCTGGCATCGGGGAACGGGGCCCGTGTGGCACGGGTTTTTCCACTGGCAATAGGGTCCAACAAACAGTCCGGTACAGCTGTAAAATAAGAAGAAAAAGAGACGTTAATACTTTCGTAACGCATTAAATATACCATGGCAAAGGCATCTGATATGAAAACAGGGGTAATCGGTAATCAGTAAAAAACATATTAGACAATTTAATATATATATATACATATTTTTTTTTTTTTTTAAGCGTATTTCTGGAAAAAATAAATATGGAAATTAGAAAAGGTGTTTCCACAAACTTAAAATATGTATATATGTATATACATGTTTGCTGTCGCAGTAACATATTTACCTATGTTTTTGATAATATGTTTCGTGTTTTACCATTAATTCTTACGATTCAAACATAATATTAAGTACCTAGAGATACTTCTTAAATTATATTAATTATAATTTATATCTACGTAATAAACTAATAATAGTATTCACAATTACAGCTGGTAGTAAATATTTAGAGATAAAAAAATGTACATTAACTGATAATGTAATTTGTAAACAATTGAACTTTCTGATGAACTTTCCAGACTTATATTCCAGATGTGGGCATTCCGAAAAATTTTATTTCTAGAAATATTTTTCCAGATGTTTCAGAAATATGTTTTCCACATTACCGTCTAAAAATGCGTTTTCTAGATTTAGGTAAGTTTTCCGAATGAACCTCCACCATTCCGTCTACGGTTTTTTTCTCTAGACAATTTTTACTCAAATTCGAGAACAATATACGCACATATATCTAAATAATTGTATATTAAGCACATGTGCAGCAGATAGGATATTATACCTAATATAATATTATATCTTCTCGCTCGCGCGCGCGTGTGCAGTGCAGTCTATATATATATATATACCGATATATACGCCTGAAGCACGTTCTCGGGCTCGCGAGTGTTGTGGACAAGGAGCGGTCACGAGATGCCGAGATAAATAAAATATTATACGAGGCGAAGCACCACTGGAAATATTGTTTAGAACAAAAAAAAAAAACCAGATCGTATCTCCGACCATAATATTCGGATTCGGTCGACCGGTTCCACGGCCGACGCCGCCGAGAACATTACCACGCTGCAGCGGATCACCTGCAGGCGACTCGCGCGCATTCTCTCCTCTTTCTTTCTGTCTCTTTCTCTTATTATTATTATTATTATTATTATTATTATTATAATCGCGACGCATCATTATGGGTTCGTGAGGGTTTGCACAACTGCACACGCACGTACAACCCTGCCTGCTGCTGCTGCTGCAGGTATACCAGGTTAGGTACCCGACGTTTTATAATATTTCACGTTCTTTATACGTATACTATACACGTTTATACGTATACTATACACGACCGTAGTATATGCATGTGTGGTATATAAACGATATAAAGATTAAACGCGAAAAACTCCGATTCCACGCCGTTCCGGGTCAGAGTAGATTTTCAAAATCACGGAGTATACACAGAGTAAAAAGCACGTCATATCATATCATATATCTTCGTGATTTATTCGAAATTTTGAATGTACAGTGAAATCAGTCAACGACGGATCCCTTTGGAACCAACAAAATATTTACGAAGACTAGTGAAATGTAATTTTAGGACCAATGAACTTTTCCGTTTTATTAAGGATCAGTCGTCGACAGGTATTCCGACCATTTCAGTACTAAATGCACAAGCAGCAGCCATTTAGTGCGTGAAACAATAATTACTGACTTGTCAGCTCGAGTAACGGCAACAAGTATTGGTCAATGTTAAAATTGTCAAAATTATACGAGTGTGTCACTTTTCTTTCTCTGGAATTCCCGAAATCGTGATGAACAATATTCCTCGAGTTCAAAGTGGAAATTCAGCCCAAAAGTATGAGTGAAAATATCATCGAAAATTTCGTTGAAACGAGAATAGTGCAGTATCAGAAGAGAACACGACAATCAGTAAAATACAATAGAATGTTTTAAAACATTTCCATAAAGTATAATCATATTCTAATAAAGTCAATTTTCCGAACCAAAATGTAGATGACCTCACTATAATATCGTCGAGTTTGTACGATAGGTACACTGCAAAAGATGTGTAGTATTTTAGGTTAGATCCTCCCCAATAGTACATATCAATCTATTTGTTGTTAAAGATTAGGTTTTTATTGAAAACCGTCCCTCATAATTATATCACTTATTATTTGGCTGTTACTATAGTATACTAGTATAACAGAAGAATTATGCAAAAACCCGAATGCCTTTGTTACCATGTTTAAATCTAAATACTCGAGCTCATTTGAAGAGTACGAGTATACGTGATCGATATATTCCTTGGAAAAGGGACTCCACCCTTGGAAAAATCGCGTAGATCGAAACACTTCGAAGATATACGGATGAGATACAAGATGAAGATGAGATCATCATATACTGACATACGACAATCTAATATCATATTATATTATACAAATAGAAGCGAGGAAACGGATTCGTTTCCATCGCTGGTAAATAATAATTATTGTCAGATATACACACGGCCAACCGTCGACGTCGTTCGTCCATTATAGCCTCCGGGTATTTTTCTCCCTTTCCCGTTCTCGTTTTGTCGTCAAACCGGGGACCCGTGGGTCGGATTACTGTATAGTAGGTATCTGGTTTATAGGTATATAGGTATATATATAGTGGTTTGGCGTAATGGATTGTTTCACCGACCGTGAAAGAAAATATTATGGAATATACAGAATGAAACGGCCTAATGATCCCGAGCCTAATATTTTAACAACTATAAATATATATATAGTAATGTATGTATACGGTTTTATTACTATATATATTCTATTTTTTTTTTTACTTTCCTCGTCCTCCTCCCTCACGAGCACGCCAGTCCGCCTCGTGTCTCTCCCGCGCACGGTAGAGAAAAATTATTATTGTGGGTCGGATTTGAACTCGTTTCGACAAACGGGCACCGGAGACTTAAACGCGCATACTCATCGTCATCGTCGGCGGCGGTATCAAAACATAATCCATCTACGTATAGTTTTTTTTATTATTATTATTATTATTATTATTACTATTATTTTTTTTTTTTTAACATCGCGCCTCGCCCGTGCATCACCTGTTTATTATATATACACGACGGTGAAGCACGAGTTAAAAGTATATTACGACGTACAGGGAGCGCCGTTTAAAAATAGATATACGATATCTATAGGTAGGTAGGTAGAACAAGTTGAATATGATAGAGATATGTTATCATTGCAGTATCGGTTTGATCAAAGCAGATAACCCTGTGCCGGGGCTCCCGTGCCTTTCGTATTACGAATGCCAGTCAACGGAGGCTTTCACATAGACACATATAGTCGTTATTTCTGAGTTGTATAAATACAATTTCATGGAAAAATTATAGAATAGTATAGATAGCATAGAAATATTAACTAAACGGACTGCGCCTTCCTCACTTCCTTGCCACGTATTGGAATACTTAGAGGACATAATATGTAATATGAAAATATAAGTATTATGGAAGAATAGCGTCTATATAACAGTTTTATCCATAGATATTCTGATTGTTATTATTCAATTTTAAACAAAATCATATGGAACGAGTTGAAAATTAAATTTTTTCTCTTTTTTTACCCTTTCTGCTCATCCACTCATGTTTTTACTGGAAACGTGGTCCATTTAGTTTACAAGACTATTCTGGTGAGTGGTGATAAAGTGAAAAAAATAATTGTAAACGTTTATCTAGATAGAAGAAAGCTCTTATCATTATAGCGCACGCACTAATCTAATATAACCGAATCTATGCACTTCTGAAGGTAATATTTATTCTCTTCGAGAGTGCAGGTACACTATATAGATTATAGATTCAGTGGCGGATCTAGGAATCAATTTTTTTTTTTTTTTTTTGACAGGGGATTCGTTTTAAAAATGTATGAAAATAAGCAAAAAAAAAAGAGACCATTTTCGGAGGGAACCTATAAATATAGTATATAAAAACCTCTCATGTATTTCGGGTAGGGATTCCTCCCATTCCTCCCGTAGATCCTCTCCTGATACATTGCATAATTTAATAAACATACATACACGCACATAATATTATACTCGTATTATTATAATATAGCCTGTTCGACAAATAATTAGTTCCAGATTGACTGCGCGGCGGCGTCTCGGTCGGCCATCATGACCGGAGCAGCTAACGAAACAAAACGCGGTACGCACCGGTCCGAAAGAATAATATATTACGTATTACATTATTAAACTCGCGTATAGATGAGGTATATTATAGTAGGTAGTGGTGTTGGCCGACAAGAGTTTGCGTTCTTCGATAATCAATTCCGACGCGTCTTTGTCTAAATACCTACCTCTATACAATCCTTGATCACACACACACACACACACACACACACACACATATGCAAAGATACTCAGATAATATACATACACATTTACAAATTTTACACATATACATGATATATATACTTGGACAGACATCGCCAGTGGCTCGGCCCCATCTTCACGTTCTCTGAATACGAAATGACTCTTGGCTGGCGTACCCATAGGTGCCGCTCGCAATAAACGTATGGGACTCGACGACGACGACGAACGACCGTGTACAACGTCAATTTGTTACGTGTAAACCGAGAGTAAAATATGTACCGTACATATATATATATATATGAGAACGGAGGACTGAGGAGAACATTAAATCACCCCTGCAGCATACACCGAGCAAATCCCATAGAGTTCGGAAGGTATAAATATATTATGCAAAATACACAAGGTGTATACTATACTATTATGTAGGTACCTATACACAATACATGGTATACGGTTATATATTGACGTATCCAGTGCGAAATTATCGATAGGGCATCCATTATAAACATACCTAAGTATATTGTAAAAACAGCCGTTTGTTTAGCAGTCGAAATGTCGCGCAATGCCGATACTCTGTGCGTGCATGATTCGAATAATATTACCTACACGTATGATGGGCGTTCGTTTACATCACGCACGAATGGGTACCTTCTATATCCATGTATAAAATAAACAAAAACTCTATTGCGGATTTACGACGACGGTCGACGGGCTTGTTATATGTCGTGAATTTCAATAAATATTATTATTTTATATAATACATCACGTTGTGGATATTTTACATCGCCAATATATTATAATATTTTGGGTAGTCGTATTTAAAAACAAAAAATTGATTTTTACATCCTGAGGTCATAAACGCACGAATTATCCGTTAAACGAGAACCGTGCGTAGGTGTATATGGTCAAATATTATACTACCTATATTAATATTATACGTAGGACTTCGCGCGTGCTGCTACTGTTGCACCGCTGCACTGCCGCGGCGGTTGCTATAGCCGCCCGAGCCCATCAAAACAAATAACCATCGTCACAGTTCACAATACACGAGGCTAAAAAACAAACGGTCGGTAATTTTGGGCCATATGTCATTCATTCTCTCTCTCTCTCTTCCCAGTATCTATATATATTTCGGAAATTAATTTGAAAGCGTAATAACTATGTAAACAAAAATACATTATTATGCAAGATGCATTTAACATTTCAAAGTATAAGGAAAAAAGTCAAGAAATTATAATAGGCACCTACGACAAAAATAACAAATAAATATAGTACATTTAATTACACACGTTAAGAAAATATATTATAAATAATTTGCATAAGAAAATACACAAAAAAAAAAATTCAAAATTTAATATTTTCATGATTTGAACATTGTATAGGTACTATATATACACAAGAAATAAGCAAACGAAAAAAGTATTTGATACGGACTTTCAACCCGATAATTATATAATATTATTGTTACAGTAAAGTAAACATTGGTCGTCGTCTCGTAAAATACACATAACATCACAGATACCAAACGAGAACCGAGAAATAATAATATAATATTTTAAGGACATTATTTAATATTGTGAAATTCAAACAATATACCTAGGTATTGAAAATTAATTTTAAACATTAATTCTCCGGACCGAAAATGTCCGTAAAACTTTATTTTAAACCGTTAATTTTGAATTTTTCCAGAATAACCAAAAATATATATTATATCCTTGACAATCAATTAAGTATATTATTGTATACCCATACCGGAATACATCTGAATGTATATTACTATACCAGACTGGAGGGAGAAACTTCGCCGGGAGGACGGACCCAGTGAGCGAAAAATTACGGACGGAGGGCGTGGCCGGCGGTAGAGCTCGTGCGAGCCAGTCGTAAAATAGTAAAGAAAACCACTCTACACACATCTTCGCGGCGCGCTAGGTCAAAGTACCCGACGACGGTCCGAGAGACCTTCGGGCTCCCGGTATTGTACCTCCACCACGACCACTGTTATTATTATCATTATTTTTATTATTATTATTATTATTATTATTATTATTATTATTAGCATTCTTCTGCGGCTATGTGGATATAATATATATTATATACACACGCCTCCGGTTCGTTGACGTCTTTTTACTATATAATAATATACGCACGCACGCGTATATTAAATATGTCCACCGCCGTCATCGGCTATATAATATATTATTACAAACTATATTTATTATTATTATTTTTTTTAATATAATATTCTATTTTCATGCATCTTTATAATGTTGGTAGATCCTACACTAACTTATTATCAATAAACAATAATATGGAGTTTTGGTAATCATACTAGGTAAAATGTCATGGAAAAATTAGTTGATATGTTTTCTTCCATGAATCCTGCATTCATACGTATTATAAAATGCACCGTCGCCCGTATAGACAGACCCCACTAAAAGTTTATAGGTTATCGATATTAAGCTCGCGATTATACCACGGTTGCGGCTGCGGCGCTATCTAGACATCATGATCGGTCGTGCCGGCTCATTAGGCAAACAATCAGCCACCGCGTGTGTAATTGCGTTTACACGGCCAATTAATTAATTAACCAGCGTCGGTGGCGGCTATATAATATATAATCAGGTATATGCATGGTATATAATATGGTAACATATCTGGTAAAAGAGACCCGGCCCGTTGCAACGGCGTGTCGTGACAAATACTCAGCTCGCGTGACAGATTCTCGCCAGCCGATAAGCGACAATATAATATACGTCGTGTGTGCGCAATGTATATCTGTGAATATATACAAACCAACGTTTCCGGATTGTTTTGTTTAATGTTTTTTTTTTTTTTTTGCAGGAAACGATCGTGAGATCTACTTTGGAGGCGGCGAAATGTAGATAATAATAGAGAAAAGGGCCGCCGGTCGAACGTGCTCCCTTGCATCTTATAGAAGGAGTGGTCTTATGTTATTATACGGTCCGCGTGGCTAACCGCTCATTTTGGTACAAAATACGAGTATATAACTTGCCTGTTTTCTTGTAATCATCGTATCGTCTCCTCCAAGACCGGACGAGAGATCGATCTCATCATAATAATCGACTATTTTAACCCTACCCGAGGACAAGGAAGGAATACTATTATATTATAGCTGCTGTACTATACTTATATATATATAACGAATAATAAACGTTTCTACGAAATCACCCTGTACCAATAGACGCATCAGCCGCCCCCGCGTAGAAACGGTAAATGAAAGAGTTTCGTCAACATACGTGGGATCGAATTCTGTTGATATATTATCATTATATACGTATCTACATAAACGACGGTGGATTTCGTGTTTCTATACGACAACCATACGACGATATGAAAGACCCTCCGTTGTTCGATCGATATCAAAACCTGCACGTACATTATAGGTAGGTATATATATAGGGAGGAAGAAGAGATTTATACTATAAAGAGGCAAAACGCGTTTTATGAACATCTGTCATTTTGTACTGTTACTGCTGCTGCTACAACCCTGTGACGACGACGAAAAAGATATCGAACATGATGTCCTGCACCATTCACTATTTTTACACCCTCGAATTCAAACGATTCACTTGGTTCCTATGTAAAATATATTTCTTAATCATTTTCAAATCAGATAAACGGTAAACGTTTATTTCGTCGGATTGTTTATAACCGAGAATAATACAAAATTAACCTAATCTGTAGAAGTGACTCGTTATACGATTAACGGAAGATATTATACCCAGATCAAAAAAAAAAAAAGAATAAATTACAATAAAAGAGTGGTAAATAACAAGTATAAATGACTGATATTATTCTCAGGATTCAAGAGTTCATCCTGCACGTCTTTATGTATACAATAATATACCGATTCAGTCTTTAGAAGGGTACCTATATATCGTTCTGTAATCGTTCGGACGATTGAAATTCCGAAACAATTGCTCTCGGTGTGTTGTTTTCTTTTTATATCAGGGGCTGCCGGTTTAAAGAAAGAAAAATGGAATGCGAGATGATAATTATTGTCTACGGACGCGGACGGTGGTTAATGGATATTGCAGCAGCAGCAGCAGCAGCAGCGTGGAAGAGATCGGGTTTTTGTTTTCTCATTTGAAAACGATCTCCGACAAAGACCGGAGTCATGTCGGCCCGAAGGCAAATGCTCGACATCTGAAAATGTGCAGAAAACTATATATATATGTATATTACACGATTTATACTTATATATGAGTAACCGGTATACAATTTTTTTTTTCATCATCCCGTTGGCAAACAATGGACCGTCCGAAATACGAATAATAATCCCGCGACTAATATGCCCTGTATAATGTGTGTATGTATATTATATAATAAATTTATTATTATTATTATTACGAAGCCCTCCCCTTATACGTATAGACTACTATGCAAAATCACGCATTGATATACGAGATTCGAAAATTTGTATACCTATGCCGGAGTGTTGGTAAAAAATATAAAAAAAAACCATGAACGAAAGAACAGAATTACGTATAGTTACAAAAGAATAATGCCGGCGGGAGACGATAAAAAAATGGTTTGTATTTATTCGACCAGAAGATATCGGATTCGAAAGGACAACCTTCGTTTTATATTCAGGTATAGAGGCAGGTAACGCGAGAAGATGAAAACTCGCTGTCACCCAACACCATCCGATCATTGGCCACACGATAATTTATTACAAAACTATAATATTGATCGATTGACAAGTGGCGACACTGGCTAAAGTTTAAAAGTACTATATACGTCATTTTTGTTTTGAAACCTGCTTTTATTTTATACATATGTATTTATTTGCTATATTAGGTTATATTATATTATATACATAGCAAATATGGCCAAATAACATTCAATAATGCGCTATTTTGTAAACAATGACAATCAGTTTTAAAACATATTCGTGATGTATATTATGGACAAAGAAGCAGTTTATTGAACAGTTCCTACAATAATTAAACGGCACATGTTTAACGAGTATGCGCATATATTTAGAAAACACTAGTAGTCTTCTATAGGTTTTTATTCTAAACGATTTTAATTATTCGTTAAGAATAATCACATAATAATATGGAAATCTATAAAACTTAATTTATATGCTGTTCGTGTGTTAATTCATAATATTATATTATTCCGTTAGCCAAGTGCAGGTATGTTGTGCGCGCGTTCGTTTGAATATATAACTATTTTGCACATATATCTATATATATATATATGTATATTGTATTATAGTTTATACATTTCTTTTTACCGATGCGAACCATTAAAATCTTTAGGCTATATGACAATACCACACGACGTTAACGAATATATAGTGAACGATAATAAATAATAATAATAATGATTTCATAAGCCTATATAGTCGATGCCCAAAACTACATAGCAGAGACGTGCGAAGTCCCGACGATAACACACTTAGATATTATATGCATTTATAAGCGCAGATTTGAAATGAAGAAAGAATACCGCAGAGTAGGTACTGTATATGAGAGTATTACTTTCTCTTTTTTTTCTTCTTCTTCAATCCACGACAGATATTATATTATAAAGGATCTCGGGGTAAATCAACGGATCGTGATGATCGATATGGATCACGGGTCTCGACTTTTCATAATATAGTGTCATTACACGCGAGAACGACGGCCGAATATACAGCATGCATATTATAATATTATATTATATTGGAGACCGACCGTTTCGCCCGTCTTCAATTTCCGTTAAAATGCTAAACAGCTGCGTGCACCGGTTTACGTGCAGAGTCTCGCTTCGTGCACCCTTCGGGGGCCGGAACCCCGCACGCGAAAACCTCCCGTAGAGAATCCCGTCTATATAACTCAAGGGTTGTTCGTGCATACGCGTACTTTGCTCGGGGAGAAAAGAACACCAAAAATGAAAAGAAAAAAAAGGGTGAAGATATTATATGTAGACCGGTTACTTTTCTATACGTGTAACCCCCCCTCCCCACTTTCTATGGAGTAGTCTCCTGGATGAAAATGATCGCATCGCGACCGTCGCCGTCGCCGTCGTCGGCAGCGGCGATCGATCGGACATGGCAACGATGACGCAACAGAATTCCAATGTCAAGACGATCACAATGTAAACACGCGGTGTTGCAGTGTACTTGATCGAGTCTTGTGGGCAGGTATACACTCGGCGATATAGAGAAAAAAACGGTCACGGTTCGAGTGTTATATACGGACAGTATATATAATATAAAATAGAATAATATTATATTATTGCTATTATACGTGTATATATATATCCCGTCGAATTGTGCTATATAAACGTGTAGAATAACGCTCCAAGGAAGTTACAAAAAGACTATGACGACGGCGCGGACAGTGTATATACATCATAATTCTTGGACGTATGGTAGCCCCGGTTAGGTTATAGACACAATGGATGTCTACTATACTTGGGACGTGAAAGCAGCGCGGTTATATAGTCGCTTATTCTGACGGATTAGATATTGAAATAATAATAGAACGCGCGGACTTTTTGAAATACGATTCATTGTTTTCTCAAAGCGACTTTATTATTATTATTTAACTCATTCCCATGCGATAAAGAAAAAAATATAAAAAAAATATTGTAATCCCGAAATGTTTAAACCATCACATGTGCCGAACACATGCACTACAAATGTACTATATACATTATATGTGTATTAAATAAAAGGGTAAAAAACGAAACCCGTGTGATTATATTCGTATAATACTGCACTTGTAATAAAATAACATCACAAATTTCGTCTATACAGTACCTATATAGTAGTCATAGGCTTATTGAGTACTAAATATTTTGCGCCAAATTCGTCATCCTGCCCACTCGATAATGAAACGTCCTGCCGGTCCCGAGAACGCGTAGTATAAATAATATACGATCTACGTACGAGTTGATAAAAATCGGTTATATATATTTCGTGGATGACAATGTTGTTTTTTATGTACCTTTTGAACACACGCAATTACGTATTCATAAACGTTATGAATTTACAATTGTCGTCCCGAAAATCCGCAGGACGATTTATTATATCCCGACCCCGCGGCGAGTGACTTACCGGAGAGTATATACAGGTGACAAAACAAGATAATTTTTATTCTCCCCAGACTGCTCTTCCTCTTAATCCAAGAAACTTATATATATCATAAAAAAAAATCAGAAACCGGTTCGCGTCCCGACGGGTTGTTTGCTGGCCACGTTATGATGTAGAGACGAGCGCGCACGCTGCTGCAGTCGATTTCAATAAACTTGTAATGACGACAACCGAATGATTAATGCCTCCCGGGCGGATGGGCCCCCGGGGCAATGAATATAAAAAAAAATACATAGGTATAAAAAGGATATATATATTTTCGTTAATATCAATGCTTTTCATAAGCGCCACCACCAAAGCGCGGCCACACACAAACGAAACGAGTAATAATAAATGAGAAATAATGAAAAAAAAAAATTGAAGAAATCGTGGTCGTATACGACGCTTTCCGGACTGCATAAAAGATAACCAGTAGTTAAAGTCAAACGGTGGAAATTAATGACTCTGGAGGGAATAATCCAATATTCAAACCCATTCTGTTTTGTTCGTCCAAATTAAGCTTGAATTATTTACCCGAATCTTTTGTATTAGGCACGTTAAAAAACGTGTTTTAAACGCATTTACTTTTATTTAGAAACTGTATTATATTCAATTATTCATAAATATATAGACACAAATAAGCCACATACCGACTATATAATATACAACTTTAAAAACGTGGGTAAACTAATCAATCTATTTGAAACGACGTGAAATAAAAAAATATTAGTCAAACAAAAACATATAACCTTTGAAATACTATTAATCAAATATAATAAACACAGCCAGTATCACAACAAGTATAAATTTCAAATCGTTTCTATGAATTAAAAATGTCCGTTTAAAACTGAATCCGAAATATTAAATTGCGCGCTAAAATGGTGTATTTTTATTGTAAATCTTCGATTAAATTCCGTTAGGCACCAACCTATATACTTAAATAAACTGAAATAAGAAAACTATACCGAAATGAAAATTATTATATTATTATATTATATTATATTATTTGAATAAACATAGTACTCTGCCTGCAGACAGGTGCGACCATTAAAAAGTGTACAATTTACTATTAAAATCAAAAATAATTATGTACAGAAATAGTATCTAGAATCGATATGCATGTGTACTTATAAATTTTGAAATGTTTTGACAACAAGCCTATCCACTCTTATTTGTTTTTATATATATATATTATTATTATTATTATTATTATAATATTATATTATGCTCGACACAGCATAATTTGAAAGATCGATGTTTTGCATAAATCAATATTGTTGCTGACCAAAGCGGTCTAATGAAAATCTTAGAACGTGATGACACAGCAGGCACGCATAAAGTGCACATTAAAACGAAAATCAGCGTAAGTATTATAAGTATAATAATATAGTCTTTCGATGCAAGTCCTACGCAAAAATCCTTTGTCCAATGATACCCAAAAATAAATAAATAAAATTAAATCATAATAAAAAATATATACCTATATATAATAAAAAAAAATAACAAGCTAAGCGCGTCATGTGCATACGAAACGCGTATTACTTGTACGTGCAGCTATTGCAGAGGACACCACCACGAGTTGTGACCGTGCGTGGAATTCAGATTATACTTTACGTTCCACACACCCGGACGAAACAATAGGACGTATATTAGGCTATAGCCCCTGCAGAGGTAGTCCAGTCAGTATTTTAACAAAATGCTCATAAAAGTTTTCCATTGGGAATGCATGCCACTTGTCGATATAATAGAAAAAATAACCCAAGCAAAAAAATTACTTGAATAAATCAAAAACTGGACTTATCTATAAAGTATCAACTATAGATGACATTTATTCTACCTAAAAACTCAATATACCTCTAACCTAACCTCTATACTGCTGGACTTAAGTAACTTAGTTGGTAGATAAAGTTACCTTGGACCTGTGAAAACAATAAATCTATTGAGAACGCAAGTAGGAAGACCTATATTTTGTGCACCTATAGGGCAACTAAATAGATGGAGAATATCTGATGATTGCGGAGAAAAGCAAACACATAATTAAGCAATTTGTTAAAGTGCCCAATACTATAGATGTATCTATAGAAAATGTAAAATTTAAGATTTTATCGGAATAAAAGCGTTAAAGGACGAAGCGATAGAAATCATTGATTACTGGGAGATAAAATGAAGACGAGCTCTATACGGTAAATTCTTCATAAAATATATCGTTTTTCTTGTTTTGTTATTTATCCTCGCAAGATTTGACAAACAATAAAAGATTTTTTTCTTCTTTTCTTCCCCGTGTGCCAAACTAATTTACTATATAATATGTTTCCGAACTAAATAATAACACCCCGCGACCGTAGGAAGAAGGGGAATATCGTATAAACTCCTACGCGCGCGCGTCCACAAAACCAGCTCGGCGGATTCGGTATGTATGTTGGCCTTCCAGCACGTTCGTGTCGGCCGATCTGAGACATTAAGAATAATAACTTTGAGAAGAAAAAAACTGTATATATAAGAAAATAATAACAACGAGTACTTGTTTCCTTGTAATCTGGCGAGAGGTCATAAGCGCTCTTGTGTAGTGTGTATATGTGTATTATATGTCTCACTCCGGATTTATTACGACTATAATATACATTTTTTAAACGTGAAAAAACAACAAACCCCACTTATCATCCGGCTAAGAGTGTCGTTAGAAGTCACTTAACACGAGAGTATATTTCCCCTTTACAGATATATATAATGTGTGTATGCCTAAAACGCGTCACATGTCTCCACGCGTACAGTGTATTCGTATTATGTAGACAAAATTTCGCCATCTGTTGGACCGACCGTGAGAAGAAGCTTGCCGACAAAATATAATATCTAGACGTACATAATAACAACAGTCCCATATGGGCAAACTCGATGTTTCGTATTAAATCAAACCACAAATTCTACATATTATAATATAGAAAATTAAAAAACAGAAAAACGTTCAGACAATAGAAGTGAAACTAATTTTGCATTACGTTACATAATACGATATTCATCATAATTTTTTCCACAGTTTATCAAATATTAAGGAATGTTATACTTGCAGTACAGTCGACGGTCGTGTTCACGTAGGACAAAAGAAAGTATATAGTGTATATTATTTTATGTATAATTGTTTCCGTTCATTAAATTATATTATTATAATCGACCCAAGAGTATCGTATATATAAATTGTGCATTTTGAAAAAATTTCATGATCATCAGAAAAAAAGTGCATTAGTCATCAAACCGTTATCGTGAGACGGATAAAATATGTCTGACGGGTCAATATGCACTTACGGGTTGAGAAAGTTGAAAAAAAAAAAATATTTCGGCGATGTCCTTATAGTCTCTTCGAATATTATTCCGACCCGTGGTATTTCCTAGCTATTACGAAGACAAACAAAAGTTACCCGTAACGTCACGTCCCGGTGATTTTACGGGCAGATAAGAGACCGGGGATGAGTACCACGCGGGTAACCACATAAAAAGACGCGGTATACACCGGACCTCACCGGGTCACCCGCGCGCGCGGGGGTAATGGCTGTATACGCCGACCAAATTGCCGGGTCGACTCTCTCGGTTTTCGCCCGGAGCCAAAACCGCTCTTAAGTGGTTTCTATAATATATATTTTTTTCCCTTCTTATATATCTTTCTACTTCTTCTACTTTTTCTTCTACTTCTCAGTTATATCCGCCCCTCCTACCTGCAGGTTTATTTTAAGTGGCACGTATTGCAGCGGACCCGGAGTAGGAGTAGGCGGTGCCAGGATGACAGGACCTTTATATATATAATATATATATATATATAAATTTATGTATTATATACAATCATAATTCTTCTGGCAAAATGGACTACCTTCCGAAATTATATAGGGGAACCGCCGAAATCTCTTCGTAATGGTTTTTGTTCTACCAACGTTTATACAGTATCACTCCTATATATACACCTGCCCGAAACCTTTTTTTTTTTTTTTCAATCGCACTATACTCCATCATCATAATATTACATATTATACATCACTACCGACACCGTTGGAATATATTATATTCGAAAATATATAATATGCATTTTAGGATATATAATGTCACCTCGTGTCCTGCAACACAATAACGGGCTTAATTACTCTCAACACGCATATACGTATACATATACGTATACTCGGTTAACCGTGACCAGATGGTTTGTGTACCGGAGGGCGTACGTTATATAGTGCACCCTTTCGCCAGTAAAAAAACCAAAATATGGAGGGGAAGAGATAGGACCACCACGCGACGATCTACCAAAAATCTCGCGCATTGTGTACGAGTACGACGACACACTGCACGCACACGACAGATTATATATTATACAATAAAATTCTATCTGGTAACGATGAACGGTATTATTTTATTTTTTCAATTAAATAAAGGAAAACCCGAGAAAAGTACATAATTTGAGCGTTATATACTCTAGTGTCTATAGACTAAAAAAAATGAAAATGATCGATTTCGAGTTGGTTACAAAAAATATCAAAATCCTTCAAGTTTATTACGATGACCCATATAATATGTAGTATAAGTGTACCTATTATATTATATCGATAAAATTAAAGGAGATTAAGTTATATCTAAAATCAAAATACAGTTGTAAGTCGATTAAATTTCATGATGGGGGAGGGGGGTGATTGAACATCCTGAATCCTCCCCCTTGACACGCCCCTAGTGTACTACTATAAAAAGTAAAAATGTAAAAAGATTGATCTACCCCGCTTACTACAATATACTGCAGTACCTATACAATATAAATAATACTACCTACTATATATTAGGCATATTGTATATATTATATTACACAGTGTAGTAATATTTCAAGTTTTAATAGAAATACTCTTTAACTGAAATACGTATGTTCTTTAACGATATATCATTATCAAAATTAACGTTATTATCATTCTTTTATTTATTTATAAATAACAATTATATTAATTTATTTTCAAACAAAACTATATTATTTATTTATGTAAATTTTGAATAGGAAATCATTGTAAATAATACATTTTTATCATAAAAAAATGTATATAACATACAAATATACCTATAAAATATACATATATATTTATTTATAATTAAATCTATACTTATTTAATATATTAGTATGCAATGAACTACGATAGTATAGAGTTGACTGTTTTAAATAAAGCTGATTAAAACGCAAATAGAACAATGATTTGTTAATTTATTTGGTTATCAAAATGGAATCTTATATAAAAAAAATTGCATAATTGTTTTAAGACAAAAATTAATATTTAAACATCTTTAATTTAAATTTCGCATTAATATCTATTTAATTTATACCATGTTTAAATAAAAAATTTAACACATAAAACACAATCCTGTAACTTGATTGCGACTTTTATATTTGACATATATTATAATATATTTTTGCGAAGACCACATCACATGTATTATCTTAACTCCAAATTTTAAATTTGTTTACTAAAATTTAATACTTATTGATATTTTATTGTTGTTAAAATAAATAACAGTTAATTTAAAATTTTGAAATAGATAAACAACGAAGATAAATAGAAAAAAGATAAGATGAAAAAACTTCGATAACCATATATTCTATTCACATTATATAATTATAGAGATCGGAAGTATGTATTTGTATGTCTATAATTTTTTTGTATTTAAAATAACTACTAAATAATTAAGTATTAGGAGTTTTAAAATATACAATTTTGGTGATTTTTGAGTAATTTTACGAGTTTTTGGTGTACATATACCTATTTGAATTTATAATGCATATTTAATGATTACCTAATGATAATTATTTGGATTTAATAATTAAATATGTACATTTAAAATATTTACTTTAAATGTCTAAATATTATGTTACAGTGCTGTGTAAAAAAAATAATAAAATTATAAATGAATAAAAATGATCATGTACTTATTATCTACTATAATAAAATTACATATATATATATATAAAGTATGTGCAAATGGAAAAAAAAACACTAAATATAAGTAGGTACTAAATAAAATAAAGTATAAACATAATAATATAATATAATAATATTTTGCTTTTATAACCGCATATTCAGAACATTTTTAGAGCATTAAGTTTAGAGACCCAATTATTATGATTATATATTTGATATATACCTACCACAATGGAATAAAAATTTAATACAATCTACTCGCGGTATATATATGCAATACGATTTGAATGAATAATTAGAATTTAATTAAGATACGATTGAATCGTATAACACGGTTTAAATGTAAAAAAAAAAAAGAATTAATTTAGCTTTTTTTCCGATTGATTTTTTCTTCCAACCCCGCAGAGTTATGACGATGCGAAAATATAATATACAGAGAGAAATAGCCGACCATCGTCTCATATCAAGATTGTCTCCTACATCACGTGACAATATAGGTGTATATACCCCATGTAGATAATTAACTAATTAAATAAAATATACATTAAAATTACAATTAAAATATACATTGTAACCAAACCAAGTATATAAATGTACACCCGTGGACATAAAAATAATTGGACGGTGCCCGGGTAAAAAGGAATACTTAAGTACATTTTAACAAATTATTTTTTTTATTATTCCGAATTCTCGTATATTTTAATAATCCAGGACCATTGCCATGAAAAAACAACAAACATTTTAGATTGATTAACAAAAATATTGATAAAAATTTTTAACTTTTGGATGTTTTTGAGTTTTTTTTTTTTTTTAGTTTCCCAAAAGTGGTGTTTTTGTATACCTACTTGTTCCCTTTAACCCGGGCACCGTCCAATTATAAATGTAAATATTTCGACGTGGAAACATCTAACGTTTCGTCAGCTCTCAAAAACGTACACACTGCAGTGCAGCGCTTCCGTCCAGCCAAGTCCAGCCATGTTGTAAACGGAGAGTATTCGCCGGCGTAAGTTATAATTACATGAGTCATTACGTCGAGTATACACCGACACGCAACATACTTACGCCGAAGATACTGGTTTGTACACATATTTATAATATCGCGACTAATTCTCGCGATGCACAAACAGCGTAATAATAATAATCATCATCATCATCATCATCATACTCGGATTCGAATTCAAATTAATATTAATTTTTTTTTTACGATTGCAACTCTCGTAAAAAACTATACAATAAAATATGTAAAAACTGGTTTCTATACGTACATATATACACATTATATATACTATATAGGTTATTTCAGTGCCAAATGGTGTTTATATGGTAGATACTATACATATTACATATACATATATATATATACATATAGACGAGGGCGGCAATCGTTTTTATTTTTTATTTTATAATATATCGTTGATGATTATTATAGCCCCAGGGAGTTTATGTACGAGGAGGGGGAGCAGTGCGATCGGAGAACTCAATTGTATTCCGAAAACCCTCGTGCTACTATATAATCTAGTTGCAGGCAAGACCCCCTTTTCACGTCTACTATATAACCACTCTGCACCCTTATTTCCAAATAAGGCTCGACGATGACTTGGCGTTGTTATCCGTTACAAAACTTTGACGATACACCCTAGAATTCGAATTAAATGTCGTATTATTAATCATTAATGTATCCCAGACAATATATTTTAAATTAACATGCGATTACTTATATATACATACTTCCAACCATGATAAAATAAAGAGGTATGACTGCAACAATTTCATTTTGATGATTTTCTGCGCAAATATGGCGTATGGCATGCTCCACTTCTCATTGGTCAAAAAATGATCATAACTCATAAGATAATTCAAACAATCTGAATTTGTATTAGAATATTAGAATCTATATTAGATTAAATAACTTAAATATGAAAATTATGGACATACATAGGTACATACAAAAGATAAACGAAAAAAACCAAAATTTATAAACTAATATTTTATTTATTTATATTAAATTTTAGTACGTAATATTATGTTTGTTAATATTTATTCTATTCTGTAATAAGTATACGGTTAATTGATAATAAATGTACTGATAAAGAGCAAGACGGCAGCCATTGTATGCGTATCAAAAAGTTGCGGACATACCTCTTTATTTTGTCATGCTTCCAACGTTGGTCGTTTTTGCTACCCTTAATTATCGTAGGCATAAAAATATTATGTACATTTTTACAATAATTATCGTACACATAACCGGACGCTACAGAAAATGTGCGCGACACACTACGGCTATACGGCTATATAGGTACGTTAAATAGAAATTATTCTGCAGCGGTCAACGAGACTCGCGCGAACACGGTATGTACGCATATTTGTTTTTTTAATATGTCCACACGCAATCGATTTTAATAAAAAAAAAAAACCAGTTTTATAGCAAAAAAAAATTTAATATGTTTTTATAAACCTCCAAATACCACTTATTGGTCGTCGCGTGTAGGTATATGTACGAGTATATAACGTTTTATTGCACCAAAACGAGTGGACAGATATCGTCGAATAATGTCAAATAGATATTTTAATTTTTTTTTTTTTCTTAGTCTTAATTTTATTATTCAAAATATTGCAATCGGAACAATATACGAATGGCAACGCTGCGTCATTTCTGGAGAGCCTCGCGGAAGGCTGTATAATAGTGTAGGTACGCGCGCGCGCGGGCTCGCTCGCTGCTGCTGCTGCTGCTGCTTCTGCTGCTGCTCCTGCCGCTGCTGCTGTTCGCCTGACCAGGTACTATGGCCGACTGCTCTCCGTGGGAACCGCACGGACCGTGCCCTTTCTCTTCAAGAAAAGCCCCGCAGCAAAATTTAAAAAATAATAATAACGTAACATAACATATTCCCAATCGTTGCCATTTTGGTTTTTCGTCTCATTATCTGCACCATGTAGTAGGTAATATGTATATTCGCCGGTAATTAAATAAATAAAAAAAAAATTACTAAAAAAAACTCAATATTATGCGCATGTATTACCATTTTTAATGCGCTATATAAACAAATTAAATGCGAGAATAACGAAATGTTCTGAGTTAATAGTTAATTAACACGGACAATTAATAAAAACATCAATATGGAAACTGACTAAGACGATAATACTGTATAAAAGCCAGAAGAGACCTATTTCAGGACATTTAAATTTATTAGGTAGGTATATTGGTATAAATAAACATGACTGATGAACGGTAAAAAGTGATAAATATTTTTTGTCGTTCCGTGAGGCAAAATATTATTTTATTTGTTCTCTGAAATATATATATTTTTTTTTTACATAATCATCCTTCCAACTAGTCATCATTGTGTAAAAATAAGTCGTTATTTACTTAACTAAAATTGAACCACAGTTATTTCGTATATTAAACTTTTTAACCAGTTATAAATGTCCAACATTGTCGATTTTTATATAGGAAAACTATTATATACCTACCTACTTCTGCTGCAGTATATTGTATAGTCGTTTTGAATACGAGTCTCGCGAGTTAACGAGTCAACAAAAGGCACGGGCTGCAATTAAGGCAGACTCTGCTGCTGCTGCTGCTGCTGCTAACAGTAAGACGCCACTGTTCGGATTACGTATACCAGATTGATTTCGAGGACAATATAAAAACATCGGGTTTGAAGAACGTTAAAAAAAGCTTTTACGAATTATTATTATTATTATTATTATTATTAGTATTATTCCCTTGTGAGAGAATCTTTTTAATAAAATTTACCACGGCGGGTCTAGGTACATCATCATAATATAATATAATATGCATATGAGTTTTTGTCATTACCGATTTGACTCGCACACATCACTCTATACGCATCCCAAAATGTAAATCGTGTTGTTGTTGGCACTGTTATTAGTAGTAAAAATGTGACGTTTTTTTCTTTCTTTCTTATTATTTATTTATTATTATTATTATTTTTTTTTTTTTTTTGTTAGAGTTACCTATTAGCTCCCACAATACACCGTGCATAATGTAATTTCCATCTCCCACGAAAGAATGCCAATCATACATAAAACTCCCGGAGTCGCCTCTGGTCCGCCGGACCCGCGCACGATGTCTCCAGTCGGATGACGTCATTTTTTTCCCATTGGAAATACTATCCATAATCAAATGCGATCGTCAAAATCGTATTCAGGACTGTAAAATTTTCATATTTCGAAAAATTCGTCGTTGTGTACAAACAACGTATTACAGAGGCTATAACCTGTCAGTGGATCATCAATGGAAACATACCGATAATTATTTTTTCCCACAGAGACAGGGATGTTGTAAGGGGATAAAAAAAAGAAAACATTCGATTAACTTGAAAAAGACACACAAGAGCACACGATGCACACATACACAAGATAATCGATTAAAATATCTTTATATAGCCGGTTTTTCTTTTTGTCCAAAGCCAGGCCAATGTAAACAAGAGCGCTATATGTGTGTGTTTTTACTCCGCTGCATCGGCGCCCGTGACAAATTATATTATCTTTGGTCAACGATCTCCTCCGTATAGATCATTACTATAGATCATCACGTTTTACGACCAAAAATCCAAGGTTGCTCGCCCACGCCGCCGCCGTGCAGAGCGATGATTTACCGATCTCGGTAGGGTTTTGGACACGGTCCACGGTATATATACCTATATAATATATGTATATACTATGTGTACATAAGATAATATACATATAGAACGAAGATAATTATTAATATCCAGGAGGAAGGAAAGCAAATGGTCCACAAAACGTGTTCGTTTTATACCAGGTATATACATATATTTTTTAATTTCTGGTTAGAACCTAGAGTGAATTTATAAAAAAAAAAAAAACTAGCACGATAGACGAGAGACGCGATCGCATTTAAAATATATATTATATACGAGTATATTCTAAATAATTTGCGTCTACACATGTAATATTTCGAATACATATATTATGATATAGGTACTATATACGAATTCCATTCAATGTCGGTATTAAAATAAACATGTTCTAGAATATAATATATATAAATACCTACAAGATTTGTGCATGTGCAGTGTGCACCGATAAAAATACTATACCCATTGATGTAATAAGAGGTACGAGTAGTGTGCGTTCTTCGGCCGAAATATTATTATCATTCGGTCCCACGGAAATTAATGATAAATCGTCTCGAACGAATATTTTAATATTCAAACTGTATTTCTTTAGGTACCTACCTAATCACAAGCCTATATACATATAAACGTATATTTGATTACATGTTTATGGTAAATTATATACGCGTCTTATCCTTCTACATACTTGCGGATCAAAACACAATAGACAAATGTAATTCAATTTTAATATTATCCATTACCGAATCGTCGTCGGACTTCAGAATACATCGAACTGTTCAAACAATAAAATATACCACATGACATCGAATATAATTGAAAAATAATGATACCATATTATACATATAGGTACGTCTGATTTATATTAAACGTATAAAAAGTAACATACGAGTACGTCTATATGAGTATTATCAAAATTATATGCATATTGTTTTGTACTAATCTCTGTAAATGGTATATATTACGACATATACTCGTATATGATATGGCCAATATCTAAAGGTCCATTATTACGTACGAGTATACCTACTATAATAATATGAAGTTGGAAACGCATATCTATATTACATATTCTATCTACATAATACATACCATAATAAAGTATAATATAAATACTAGTTCCGGAATGGAAATTGATTTTATCGCGCATATACGGGGATGTAAAATCAACATCAATAAACGCGTACGAATTTAATAAAAAAAAAAAAAAAATTTGAGCAAAGATGGAAAAAATAATTTCTAGCGCCTATAAATATAATATAACAAAAAACCATAATTATTATTATCTATTTTATAATGATGACTATACTATAACATACAGTTGAACGGTATAAAAATTAACAATTATCAGATCGTGTTACAATAAAAAAAAGAACAGAATATATACTATATTATGTTTACATATACACACAATCATAAACAACTCGACTCATATAGTTATTTGTGGTAAAAAATTATTCAATGACATGTTATTGTATAATAGTATTTTAAATAAAATACAATCGAATATTGTTTATTTTATCGATCCCTCTGCACAGTCCAAGCGTATTTAAATAGGCTAACAATTTGAGTGAACTCTATTATTATAATATAATATAGTCAGTAGGTATAATATTCTAAACAACACGTTCGGTCAACGACTGTTCTTTTTTCTGTTCTTTTCTTAAATACGTATACCTATATAGTATTTTTTTTTTTTCACAATCGATAATAATTAACCGTGAACCGATTTTCGAGCGGAATTGACCGACCTCTCGGCATCATTCGTGAGTAAACAGCACGCATCAAACAACGAGGACTCGACGTTTAAAGTATATAATAATAATATGCTAATTGCTGTACTCACTTGCAAGCGTATTCTCCGGTCTTCTTCATGTAACACGTACCTCCGTGAAGGCATGGGTTAGGCGAGCATGACACTATCCCGGTGGACCCTAAAAATGAAAATAAATATATATATAGGTACACACATAACATAATATAGTTAGTACGTTTTGTTTGCGCAGCTATATTATATATAGCGTAGGTACGTATATTATTTTCCAAATTAGCATATCTCTTTGAAAGAGTGTGCCTATATAATATTACATTTTGTTTATTCAGCATTTCAGAAGAAAAAAAAACCGAAGACATTCCGAGGCACACCTCTGTGCGGTCAAACAACACCTTCGTTATTATATCGTAAATACAAATATACCTATAATATAATGTGTACACATATACACACGGTTTTCAAAAATTCCCGTTGGCCCGACGTTTTCTTTATAGAGGTGCCTACATAGAAACGGACATAAAGGGTCGTAAAAGTTTATATCGCACGGACGCGTGAAAAGAGGACGCGCGACGTTTCGAGAGGGCTGAGAATTTATACGAGACCGGACCGTCTCGGAACGAATCGCAGGATACGTTCCGAGAAAGGGTTTGTTGAGAATATATAATATATAACGTGAGAAACCGTGTCCTGCGGTACGTCTTTATATGTATTATATAATGGATGTGTGTTTAGGGGTCATAAACATGACAAATTTTTGACCTAAATCCGTCGAGAACGCAACATTATTGTATATACTATTATATAGGTAATGTATTATAGTCGACCGGAGCCTAAAAGAGAGGTTTCTGTATACGAGCACGAGCCTCGGTGTAAACGAAAATGGAAATTTTGAAAAAATAAATAAATAAATAAAAATTAGTAAGAAAATTCAATTGCGATCCCTTTGAGTGCACGATATATATATATATATGATGAACTCATCCGGTCCAGGCCCGGACCGCAGGAAGTATTTCATTAAGCGGTCGTTAATTCGCCAGTCGACTGCCCATGATATCATCGAGGCGGCAGTGGCTTAATAGAACGAAATAAAAAAAAAAAACGAGTCGCGCTAATATATAATATAATGTTTATATCATGCGTATGTATACCTCCTATACGTATTATTATATATACGGACGATAATGCAAAGACAAAGAATCATGGTCGCAATTCAATTCACTCGGTCCAAACATAATAATATAACAATGCACCCAAGTGCTATAATAATCATTACACACACGATAGTCGTCGTCTTTTTGTTTTGTTTTTAATCTTTAATTTTTTTTTTTTCCATCGTCATTACTATTATTATTATTATATTTTTACCGTTTTTGCACACGCTGCAGTTGATGCGAACCGCTCTACTGCTACACACTGCAGTTTTGTGCAGATATATATATTATTGTTTTATTAAAAAAATCTATAATATTATAAAAAAAATATATAAATGAAAAAAAAAAATAGAAAATTATCAGAGGTTACACATTCACACATATTATATAATATCCACTACACGTTGTATGTCTTTACCTAGATACGTGTGCCTATACAATATATACTATATCTAGTACATATTATTATTATTATTATTGTTGTACACCGATATGACCGACGTCGTGCAATAAGCGACCGGATTGAATATTGAACTTGTGTCGTATACGATGTAACCGCATATAATACGTAAAATAGTAAATAATACAATACGATATTATTATTATTATATATAATATACAAGAAGGGCTGGCAACATGGCGGATGGAAGTCGGATATACACGGATATCGTCGAAAACCTTGGCTATTGTGACTACCTGTTGAGCTGACAACGACGATTCCTCACACACGTGCTATCTACCAAGCCAACCTATGTGGTTTTTTTTTTTTGTTTTTAAGTTAAAACAAAAACGGATTTCGGGGAGAGGCGTTCAGAAAATTTTACGAAAAGTTTTGGTTTTTATTATGTATTTGGAGCTTTTGGTGCCCCCAAATATATATAATATAATATTGTCGTACGGACATATTTTAAACATAAAAATATAACATTCGAAAAACACAACAATGTGAACGTAATTAGTACAACTCAAAAGGCTACAGCAATATAGTATGTATAAATATATACGCCTTATATTATTTTGTATGACTGCTTTAATTATTAAGTATATTTTACAAATCCAAAAAATTAACTTCTGACGCGTTACCTGGCGGGGCGCAGTTAACATTAAAATCCCAAGTATACCAACTAAACAATAAATCGAAAAATATTTTTGTACAATTACTCAAAAAAAAAACCGATAATAATAAAATTATGAAATCGGTATATTTTTTTAGTGCCTCTTTAAAAAGTGATGAAATTAAATGATACACACGAATATTTAAAAATAGAACTAGAAAGTCGTCTTGATTGAATCTAATATTGCATGAGCACTGGTGACAAATGAAGTCTTCAGCAGAACACACACGTCGATTATTTTTTTTTTTAATTAGACAATTAAACTATAGAAAATAATAAATAATATCGTACAAACTCGTTTGTCGTTTCCATTTTTTTAACTAACTATTATATAATAAAGGTATACGATTTATAAGAATAATGTAATATATATGGAGATGATAATTAATCATTAGTTATGGAAATTATTATTTAATCCAGTTCAAAAGATTTGAACAGAGTATATATAAGTGGATTTTTTTTATCTAACAATATAATATATTAACATAGGTATACTATATTATATTTAAATTAATTAACACTATTTGTAAATAAATAATAATTTAACGATCGTGTAATTTGAAGTACCTACTTATTTATAAAAACAACTCGAAAATCGAATTAATTACGAATATTTTCAATGTCAAATAATAATTACTTAGGTACCTATATAGGTTAGTTTAATAATATAGTTGGTGAGAAAAAAAACGTATGGTTTCTAGGGAAGAAATTTTCTAAATTGTCTTATATATCTACACCATTCGACTACAAAATTTAGAAAAATGTTAATTGAATTGGGTACAACTCTTAAACTCAGACTTGGCGAATAATTCTTGGGGGGATTGTTCCCAAAGAACTCTTCCGGCTCCCCCTATATGGCTAAGTCACTATACATACATATAGTCTGAGAAAATATCTAAATTATCCAATAAAATAACATAAAACTTGAAAACTATATTATAGACTACCAACGCGATTTTAATCCGTTTCAATGACATGCGTCCGGCGGGGAAGCAGAATACTTTCAGTGTAAATATGGTAGATTTGACAGGACGTATAGTAAAATCAACTAGTGATATTTGTGTCAGACTTTCTAGACTAATGCCCGTCAATCCATGTATATGATATATACTTTAGATAACTGATCGATAACACAGATATGGTATATAGGTATGACGTGCTTGGTTCTTTGGCGTTTGACTTACGACTAATATATATTTATATATTATATAACGTACCTATATATTAATTAGGTATTTAAACATTTTGATTTTTAATAAAGTTGAGCTTGAAAAATAGTTGTTTAGGTTGACATTTTGAAATATGTAGTTCGAATCTATATATCTAGAGTATAGTATTTATATTTGGGAACCAAAAATAATATAGGTATTGTCTTTTTCGACCGAAAGCAACTTCTTATACCTATAGGTACAAATACAGTATAATTATAATTTCAAAATTATACCGCATTCAACCGAGAATATCCACTTGGGTTCAAGTTAGGTTGGTAGTTTTTTATTTTTCAATGTTGGTAAAATATCAATGAAAATAATTATAGACAAATTAAATATAAGTACTTAATAAATAATAGGTACATATCAGTGAATACTGATAAGATAATATATATTATATATTTACTTTTATATATACACGATAAAAAAATCATAATATTAATTAATATAAATATGTATTAATATATAAAACATATATATTTCGTATATTTCAATTTTTTTTTTTTCGTTATTTTTATAAATATAAATACTCAGTAGTTTTCTAGAAATACCCCTCAAATACTATAATATACCTACGGAAACCGCCCAGCGCCCATCCTTACAATGTGTAAACAACATTTTTATTCTGGATTTGGTTATTTTATCGTTTATAATAATTAATATTATTCGATATTTTGTCTTAAAAACGATAAGTTATATTATCTACACACCTGCCCTTAAAATAATATACCTAATATTAAAATCAACTTTATAGTCACCGAGAGAACTTAAATTGTAAAATAAGTTCAAAATAACAATAAGACCAAAAGGATTTTTCAAAAAAAGTGTCAGTCGTGCCTAAAATTTAACTAGTCATTAGATCTCAATTATCATAGTCAATCTATATCGTTCAAGCGATCCGCGTTATTTTCGATAAGTACGACAAATTAATAAAATCGCACCGTCACTGCCTCCGTCGACTGATGGTTCACATACATATCGTCAGATAATAATCCGATCGCCTCCTAAATTTAGGTAACAATGAACTTATTTATTTTACTATTAAGACATACGATTTTTATTTAAAAAGATAGGCTAAAGACGATATTTTGTATGTCCATTAATAGTATAAAAATATTGTAGATGGAATCTAATACAAACGCTCTTCTCAATAATTTCAATGTAGGCACCACAATATAATTTTTTCATCTAAAACAGCATATTTTATTTTTGTATCCCTAAAACATTTATAATACTAAAAAAAACATCTCTTCCCCGACTAGTACCAGGGGCAGAGTATCTAAAGCTCGATCACACAAATTTGAATTTTTTTTAAATTATTAATTTAAAAAATTTAAAAAATTTAAAGTATACTTATTTTTAATTTTGTATTACAGGTATGCCTACTTCGTTTGTATCTTATATATATTTACTGCCAGTCATATCCGTCGAGAGAGTCACTACTCACGCCAACAAACCCCACTTTCGGTTATTGTTAAAAAAAACAATAGCTCTAATGAGGGTGCTACCTATTTTTTATAAAAAATTATTTAAATTTATCCATAGATACATTTAATAATAAATATTATCAATGGGTAATAGGTCAAATGTATAATGTATTTTTACAACATTCTAACAGAGTTACATTTGAAAATCGTAACTGAGAGAGGATCCAGAGGTCCAGACCGCCTCCGAAATGTTTAACAATAAATCGAATATCAAAATTATTGTGATTTTGAAAATGAACTAAACAATTTTGAACTTCCTTCGAAAATTATATTCAGCCTTGTATATATGTACCTTTATCAAATTTGATTAGACGTTGCCTTGATGTGGCCCAAACCAAAATAATTCGACGCATAATACGATAACCAAGGAGGTCATATTATTTTAGTTTATTCCTAATTACTGGATTTACTTTCAGTTTTCGACCAAAACAAAATTGATTATTTTAGTATTTACCTAATATTTAAGTACCTATTTATATTATTTTTGTTTTATATGAATAATTAAAATTTACAATTATTAAAAAAAAAATTCAATAAATAAAATTGGTCCCTAATAATTAAATTAACTACCTACATTATTATATAATCATAATAATAAAAAATAGTATAATTAATAATATATTTGTTAGTATCTAACAAATAACAATATTTTAAATTATAAGGTATAATATAGATAGTCTATTCACGTTATTATTATTTCAATTAGGTACGTACCTATAATAATTGTATTAATTGAAATACCTAAAATCTATTATAAAATTATAGTTGATTTAAAAAAACATATTTTCAATAATACAGCTTCAGTGAAACTTTCCTAGACTCTAGAGCTACGTTTCACTCGATATATTGTAAAACAGACTTAATTCCAGCTAAATTTGATACAGGATAAAAAGGAATAACAAAAAATATCAATTCTTATAATTGTTTTACTATATTTCGGATGAGATAAACACCATAATATTAACGGAATTTTTCATTTTATTTCCGATTTGTTTAACCATTACCCAGGCTATTACGGCATTACCTTATATTGTACCAGCTGTATTACTATGGTTGGTCACATAATTAAGTTTCTTAGATACAAGATACATTGAAATGCAAGTATACTTTCTGATTATGAAGCTATGAACATAATTGTGCATTTTATGCGATTATAAACTATTTTATTATGACGCTTTATTTTCATTTGCATAATTTATACAATATTTACCCAAATGGATATAAAATGTTTTAAACCGTTCTTTTTAAAAGCAACTAAAAACTGCTGGAAGATAATAATTTTTGAAGTAAAAAATATTAGGTAGGTATATGATTCATTTGGATAGTTGTGTAATTACAAAATACAAAAACACGTTCATTTAAATATTAATATAGTAGTAACAGAGATAGCTGATCGCTGATCGTTGTTATATCTATATTATTTTTGTCATTTAAAATAGGTACCTTCGGCCTATTAAATATAGATAGTACCTACTTTAATTTTAAGTATCTTGTATCTTTAATATTATGTATACCTACTTATTTTTAACACTTATAAATTAGGAGGGGGTGGGGGTAAACCATATAATAACTCACTATTGGATATTTTGTAGATACACCTGTTGAGTTCAGATTTTCCAACAGACACATTTTAATATTATATTATTTTAGGTATATAGTTTGGAAAATAATATTTTAATTTGGAAAAACATTTGTTTTTGTTTTAGCCCCTCCCCCTTTAATTTATATTTCTACGGGCACCCTTTCATATATATATACTTAGATACGTAAAAAGTAGGTATTTGTAACAGATTTAAAATTTTAACAATATTCCAGTATTCGACTTCCAAATTCCAACGTACCAAGTAATTATTTTCAATATCACCCAGAAACAATACCAAAATGTTCAAAAGTTTTAAAATTTTGAACCCTTTGAAATTGTATCATGCATCAATATTGTATCTAGGCTAGTATATCTAGACATGTGCATCATATGCGGGAAAGCAAGAGGGGCACTTTCCCCCTAAAAAAATTAACTCAAATAGGTACCTACTACGAAATTAGGTAACTGTGAAACGTATATTTTAAAATTATCTACCTAATATTTGAGATATTTATGTTTGCAATGTATAATACTGTACCTAATTCTACAACATTTATAACCCGTGTATCTATAAAATCTATTTAAATATTTTTCAATATGTATCTTGCAAGATCTATTATTGATAAATTTTCCCTATATACCTATCTTGGATATATGCCCATTTGTGGAAATCGGATTGAATTATTGAGAAGGGGGCTAAGACTATATTCATAATAACTAACTAAAACGTTTCCCAAATTCAATATTGATGTTAATTTAACATCACATTGACGGCAGACTTATAATGAAAATAACTAATAAATCAATAAACATAATACAGAAAAATAAATAAATACGAATAATAAATAAATTATAGACTATAGATTAGAAAAAAAAAATCATTTATTATTTGAAACTTATCAAAATCTAAAACGTAAAATAACACTAAGCTTTTTTGTTAGGTAGGTACTGATATAATAATATCTATATACTTCAGCTCCTCTAAATCAGTAGAGCGGTTTGTCACATCGATAACGAATACAGAATTATTTGCAGAGTCTGTGTGTTCTTCCACACAAACAGATTCATTATTAACATTTCCACATTCCAAAACGAATTCCATCCAATTTATCAATTTAATCGATAAATCGAAACAAAAATAGATATGGATTTATGAAAACCAAAAATTTTTTTTTTTTTTTACTAATTGTTCTCATACGTCTCTTAGCAAAAGTATATCCATATAAATATACATTTAAATACAATAATTTTCCAAACCATTTTTGAGCGGACTTTCAATAATTTTAGGGGGCTAAGCCACTCAAGTCCTTCCCGATTTCCGCCAATATATGTATCTTACCTAGAAGTAGTACAGTATACCTACAGTGACTACTACCGATTCCAGAACCGACCCAAACATATCCTACACCGCGTGTTCGCGACTGTTTTCGCGACGCTCCGCAGGAGACCCACTTGTTTGGCGAACGCGTGTTGGGCGGACGCCCGAAAAACACGGTGTATAATATATTATATTATATAAACAGCTGCCGCGAGAGGCATATACGCGGCAGCGGCGGCGGTTACGGCTCACATACCGGACGGAGGAGTGAGAACCGGAGAGAGAAGGAGCGATAGAGCGAGAGAGACGGGCCGTCGTCGCCGCAGATGTTCCGGCGGACGAGCGAACGGCTCGGCGGCGGGTAGGGGTTGTTTTGTGTGTGTGCGTGTGTGTGTGTGTGTGTGTGTGTGTGTGTGTGCGCGCGCGTCGCACGAGGGTTTTTCGGGGCGCCCCGGCCGACCGTGACGACAACGACAATGTTCACCCGGCTCTCGTGCGGAGGACAGGGATACCCAAAGCGGCGCGACCCACCTAGGGGACAGCAGGAGGGGTGGACGAGAGAGACGGGGAGAAAACCGTTACGAGACCTGCAGGGTGGAACGAGGCGAAAATCATCGCGTACATGCAATGCGGGCGCGCAGTTTTATGCATATTATACGTTTAAGAAAAATGTACGTGTGCACGGAAAGAGGAATAAAACAAGTTAGGGGTGTATATGGCAAAAAAAAACTTAGAAAATGAAAATATTTTTTCAACAATTTTGTATAGGTACCTAGAAAAAATTGTACACATATACCTATATAGGGTGTAGGTATATCTACTACACAATTTTTCAATGACGCGATCTGACGCGCGCAAAGTTTAGTTTTATTCCACTAACTATATAATATCTAGTACAAAGTCTTACGAAGATTTTGAAATGCACTTTGTGATCGGAAATATGCGTGAAAAATATCACGATTTCCTAAGACGGAGATGACAAAATTATTTACAATGGAAGGAAGACTTTGCGACCAACGTCTTTTTACTCGATAGATTTATGCACAAGTCTCGATCGAGCCCGCGCGTAAATATCACTATATCAAATTATACAAACTATGCACAATAATAAAAAAAGCTATAATTTGATGATATGGACTAATGCGCGGTGTTTGGTGTGGCGTGCGATTCAGCCGCCCGCGCCGCAGCCGCCGCACACTAATTTAAAACCAATGGACCAATTTTAAATGGCCAATATAACCACGCGTTCCTCTCGGTTACGCCAGCACGTCACGGCTGCGATCATCGTAAGTTAATCATCGAAGACTAATGAAATTTACGTCCATCTCGACGAAAATACTGTGGCTTACATTTGGGAGAAAATTCCGTTTTTAAAATCCTCTTTTCATTTCAACAAATTGATCGCTAAGACCGGAGAAATACGAAAACTTTAGGAGTTCGGGACTATTTTTTTTATCACTAACTATCCATTATTCTAAATAGTTGTTGTCTACTGCAGCAAAGTTACCCCTCGTTACTATTTTTCCAATCTGAGCACTGGTTGAGAACACCTGAGAGAAGTATAATATTATGTTATATTATATTATTATATATAATTTTTTTTTCGGTTACATTGTGGTCCAACTGTGCGATTAAAGGTACCTACTTCATATAACAGCCGCTGCCGCTGCACACACGTCGATCTTCATTGTGTGCCGACGACAAGAAGTATTACCTACCTATATAATACGAGCACGCACACACACACACACACACACACACACGTACACACACACATATGCACGCGCCCTCGCAGAGGCCGATGTCCCAAGAGCGACTTGTTGATCAACGTCGTCGTCGTCGAAGACGATAAGAAATAATAATATAATCGAAATAAATTATAGATTATATTAATATTAATATATTTTACTAAAAAGAAAGGAATAAACAAGGCCAAAATATTATAATAATAGGTAGGTACGTCATAATAATGTCATTATCATCGGATAATGACTATAAGTCAACAATTAAAATATTAAAATAATATATTTTAATAATAATCGTTTTAGGCCGCGTTCCGAGATTTATATTGTCGTCATAATACGTAGGTAGGTATATTATTTTAATAATTTAATCTATATCACGTTGTCCCCAGTAAAAACGTCAACAAACAACATCGTAATCGCATTTTTATCATACGACTAAATAATTATAGTCAGATAACGCGGCAAAGTCCGACATTTATAGGTATTTATTAGATATTTAGGTAGACAAAGGACGTAACTGAAAACGATTTTTTAGTTAAATGATTCCACCTAGTATTATGATTGATATTCAATCAAACCTCTTAAATTACGCGGTGTTCTGGAGTTTAACAAAAAAAGTTTCGTTCGAAATCGTTTACCGGAAACGCGTCTAGTCGTCGTAGCCAGCGTTTAAATCTCTTGGGTCAAAAGTCACCACCGCGACCATGTTGCGTAACGCCCGTCCGTTACCGAACGACAATCGCCAACGTGTAAACAGACGAGCGATGAGAATGATATAGGTACCTACTACTTAACCGTCAACGAATATGTATAGATATTTATTTCCTATGGGTAAATCGCCCACGTAGAAATATTTCTGATCGTTTTCGAGTTTCGCCCAGGAATGTAAGGCAACATGCAAGTAGAAAAAAAATCGCATAATAAATCAAAGAGACGGGGACCATTATAAAGGTTCGGGGAGCCGTGCAGCGCGTCGAAAGCGATCTATGCGGTGACAAAAGAGTCCTATACCTACCTACTATATGCCAGGTACGCAGGGCACACAGTCTTGCAAACTATTGGCGACATCGATATAATACCGGTATAATACACATACCTAGGTACCTCTCATCGGTACGCGAAGTTAAACATTCGTATTTCTATATAATAATATTATTTGAACGATATTGTCCGAATTTTTTTTTCGGTAAAAATTATTCGTTATTTACCTGAAGCTCTGTCGGGTCCCGCGGCCAGCGTCCAGCACGCCAATAACAAGCACGTACCGACGAAAGTCCGACCGGGGTTTCTTCTCCTCATTGCGATTCGCGCGCGTCCGAATTACTTGCCGCGGAAATAACGTCGTAATCGGCGCGCACCAATATACCTACTCGATGGGATTAACAACTACGGGAGAAAGAATCCTCCGAAATGTATCCAAATTCGATACGGCACGTCATGATCACACCGTCGTCGCCGTCTCCCGCATATTTATCACTTCTCGTCTTTTTTCGCCGTGTACGAACAATAAACAAAAAACAAAATGGAAAAAAAAAATACTCGCGACCGGCCGGCGAACTATTGTAAACGCACTGCTCCGACACGACAAATTATTAGGTATATTTAAATATTAACGATAAATACCATTAATCGTAAACTAATATCAGATAGCAAAAAAAAAAAAAAACCCGATAATAATATCGTAAAATGCGGCTCGGACAACGACGACACGGACCGCACGACGGTTTATTCGAAACTGGCCGTCGACGATCGGACCGCCATGAAAAATACCGATGCCGTATTCGTACGCCACCGCAGGACGGGAGCAAAGGACGCCGGACGGGGCTAGAAGTTTTCCGATCGGATTTCCCGAGGGTTTTCGGTGAAATTCGATTACGAGTGGTCGTCAAAGTGGTTCTTTGGAGAAAAAAGCGAAAAAAAACGGGGAAAATCACGCAAAAAACCTATGAAACCCGTGGATACTACTCACCTACCGGGCCGCGGACTGGTTGTGTTCCTTTCTTCCCTTGGGCATCGTATGTTGCGCCGTCTGGCGGTCGATTCGCTCAACGACAACCACCTGCTCTTTTTCGGATCCATTGGTAACCAAAATATTATATTACGACCGTGTTTCCCGTCGCCGATAGTAGGTATACGCGATATTTTCTACGACGTCCCCACCGCCGTCACACGTGGTGAATTCAAAATAAACTGAAAAATATACGTATAGTTTTATTATCACTCATTTTCATAGTAATATTATACAGGCTAAAATTTTAATATATTAAAAACATGAAAAATTAATTTGTTATTAGTAGTGAAAAATTAACTAAACAACAATATTGTCATAAAACATTAAACAATACCGCGAAAAATTTCCTATAAATATTTTTAAGTTCTATGAAGTTATAGTCAAGTATTTCGAATACGTATTCCGAATACTTCCAAAAAAAAGTATTCAGAATATAATATATAATATACCTATGTTGTATATATTCCAATACTTTATCTTATTTATAATTTACTAAATTTAAATAATGAAAATATTTAGCAATAATATTATTTCATCGAAGGGTAAAAAATGTGTGCTTTGGGTGTTTTAATTAGGTAATTTAGAATATGAATAAACAATTTACGTTGAAGTCTGCAGATGGAAAAATACCAAAAAAAAGAATCACAAAATGCTTATAGAAACACATAATAGTACCTATACATTTTATAATATACGAATAGACGTATATACTTATACGGACGGATGTTAGGAAAAACGCACTATAACTCTTGGAGTGTGTTGATTTCTTGGTTTCTACTCTCTATTGGCATAGTAGCTATGACTAATAAATTGTAAGGACGGTCGATTGTCAAATCAACAATATCTAGTAACTATGAAAACGAATTGTTAAAGAACAGATTTAAACGTTAAACGAAATATAAAACCATGAAAATAATGACAAATAAAATAGGTACATAGAAATAGGTAATAATAATGTTAAATAGGTAATAGGTAATTAATAGCAAACAAATCGATAAACTATGACCGTAGTAAAATAAAAAGTTTGAAACAGTTGTTTAAAAATTAAGAATTTGAATGTACCTAGATAGTAATTATTATGGTAAAATAAAAATGTTGTCGATTATTATTTTTATATATTACACGTTATATACACTGAAAATAATAATAAAAATTGTAAAATGAATAAATCGATTTGAAAAATATATTATTTATACCTATATAATAATAAATATTTAAAATAATAAAAAAACTGAAAAAATTAAATTTAAGACCTATACTTGAACTTCAATAAACATTTTTTATAAACAATAAATATATATATATATACTAGCTGAATTACCCGGCGCTGTCCGGATAAGATTTTTTTGTTTTAAATATTTTTTTAATCTTTATAGAAACAACATACAACATGTATAAGTACAACATAACAATCTTATGCAACTTCGTTTGACCCAGTGTTTAGTATTTTAAATAGGTATTCTATTTGCTTAATACATTTTAATAAAATTTAAAAAAAATATTTTATATATTTACAAATATATGATTATATATCCGTAAGAGATGGGATGGAAGGAAACATTAAACAGGGAATGGTTCCTTGTGGAATGTGAGGAAATACGGAATAATACAGTGGAGAGTATTGTTATAAAATAATCCCTTCAAAACTTCTAATCAAAAATATATTTTCAGAAAAATTAAAATAAATAAACGTCATAGTAGGAATAAAACCTGATTTATGCAGATTACTACAAGCTTCGCTCAAAATCTAAAATTATTATTATCAAATTAAAGCTTCTACTATTTTTTTTTTTTTATTAAAATTGTATGATAATATTATACGATATTTGTATATTATATTATTACAAAATACCAACTATTCGTAAATATTATTTTGATGAAACATGCTCCATTGCTCCCGGATACTATTGATAAATGAAATATACATATACATACGAGTAGGTATTATATAATTAATTTAAAATAAAAATAATAAAAATTTAATAATTTTGTGGTCATACCGAAACCAATCATAAAACATTATTATATTATATTTTATTCGAATCCAAATAGAAATATATCAAACTGAATATTTTATGTCGAAAACTATTTAGATCAATTTAAAACAGATTATTATTCAAATTAAAAAACATCTACAAAATTTATTTATTTATTTATTTCTATTCAAATATATTGATGGCTTATAATACAATAACAATAATAATTTATGATAATATGATATCTAATAATAATTACTTAATTCTTATAAACAATATTATAGAATATTTTTAGATTGCTTTAGAGATTTGTTTTCACATTATCATTTCGAACCGAACAGTTTTTCACGTTAATTAAATAAATAATTTTACCCTTGCTGCTGAAGCTTTTTGTCTTTAAAAATAAAAAATATATAATATATACAGGGTACAGTATAGGTACAATGTACATACCATATTATATAGAGTATAGTCAATACTATACTTTAATTTAAAAAAAAGAACTATAATATAGCCATATAGACATATTAAAAGGTACTTTTTTTCAATTTATTTTCGAGACTTTTTTGATATTTAGTTTAAAAATAACTAACCCTATAAAATGAATTTTAGTAGGTAATAGGTATTTATTATTAGGTATTATAGGTAATACTTTTATTTATATATAAGGCCATATTTGAACTTTATTTTTGGAGGGAGTCCAAAATATATTTTATAATATTAGTACATTTTGAATTTATGTTTATCCCTCATAGAGCGATTTATCGGTTTTTCGGATTTTGTAAACAGATTTGAATTTATCGACATATAGTTAATATGTACCTAATATTATTTTATAATTATATATTATAATTATAAGTTATATAATCGATATTTTTTACATTTGTCAATGTTTATATCCAATATTTTAATATTTGTCGGACTAATATTCAATGATTTTCTATTTTATAAAACTATTTTAAGAAATAAATATTAAAAAAGTAAAATCTCTTTTTCTGAAATTTCCCAACCCATAGTTTTCAAAATATTTATAGCTTACGGACTCAATCAACGTAGGTATATATATATATATATATTTTTTTAATAAAATTAAGATTACTTATTTTTGGCAAGTTCAAAAGTTAATGGTTTGAAACATTTATTTTGATAATATTATAATTTGATGATGCTTAGTATCGATTTTTTTCCGCATACCTTGTTTTGACTAGTTTACCGTTGCATTTAAATCACAATCTATACTTGGGTAAGTATATGTTTTTTTTAAAAAGAGTTATGATTCATTGACTGATTAGTTATGATTAAAATTATTGATATTGATGCTAAAGCCACTACCTAGTTTATATAAAAAATGTATCAAATGTTGAAAACATTTTGGAGGAAGTTCGGACCATCTCTCAGATACGGCCTTGTATATATATATATATTTTTTTTTTTTTTTTTCATTAAACATTTCGTTATCAATTTATGTAATGGTGTATCTTACCAATATTATTAAACATATATTAATACTATCGCATTAGTATAACGCGTAATATATAGATAGGTAGGTATATAAATTAAATATTATATTACTTAAATTATGTATCTTTCAAAAAAAATGTACAATAGTTTTTTAAATAATAATCCTACTCTCGCGTAATTATTAAAATAGTTTACATTTTTAGGAATTTAAAAATTCAAATTGTATTCAACTTATTCAAAAAAATAAAATAAATTAGACATTTTGTAAATTTAATTTATAAAGATATTTACCATTTAACTTATTCATTCTTTAAAATATTGAAAGTTTTCAAAAATTTAAATAATTTTTTGATTATATCCAATAAAAATTGCTGTATCCGATATCTGCTATTAAGTATTGATTTTTTCTGTGACAATGATGATGTCTAACTCTATGACATGAAATACGTACTATTTTTATTATTAAAACCAAATATTAACAACATTTTAATACACATTACTATATTATTATGTTAGGATATAAGGTTTTAATATTAAGGGGACGTTGTACCTGACTCAATTAATTTTTCTGACACATATGCAACGTAGTAAAATCTAGTTTTGTATTTCAAATTTCATGAACAATTGGTTGATTATAAGATATGATGACAAATTATTATCATAATTGATAAAAAAACATAATCTATGACATGTAAGAATTTTTTTTCAATAAATATAATTTCATGTTTTTTATAAGTGTATAATTGTTTAAAATTTAATTTATTGAAAATATAATTGCTACATGTCATAGGTTGTATTATTTTTATTTATTATGATAATAGGTCATAATATCCTAAAATCAACCAATTGTTCACGGAATTGGAAATATAAAACCCGATTTTACTATGTTGCACGTGTGTCAGACAAAGACAGCTGAGTCGGGTACTACGCCCCCTCAAATTAATCAAGTATTTCGATTTATATTCATGTTTTCACAAACTTTAAAACATTATAAAAATAAATGCCTGAATCTCGGTAAAAATTTAACCAGTGAAAATTTTCTAAAAAACCTATTTTGTTAATAGTTGGTTAAAAAAATTTTTGAAGTTTCTAAAAAATGTAATTAAGTCAATTGAAAATACATTAATTATAATTTTATTTTTTTTATCAACCCGTATATATTGATTTACATTTACAGCTATCCTTTTCCATTCTTCACGGCCACTACTCATGTACCTGAACTTGGCCCACCCATGACGCGATACAGAGTTTAAACCAAAACCAATATTTTGCAAGTAATTTGCAAGAATTTGCAAGTCCAATCCCGAAATTTGCAAGTTAACCCTTTCCTGAGAAACATCAAAATATCTAAAGGTGGGCCAACTTCATGTAGCCCACCCACTTATCGATATAAACTCGAAAATGATACCAAAATATTCCTCGTAATTTGCAAGAATTTGCAAGTCCACTAACGAAATTTCCAAGTCACCGATACCGCCACAATGTCCATTCAATGTTCTGAACTTAGCCCACCCAAGTTTTGCTATAAGTTCGAAAATGATACCAAAATATTCCTCGTAATTTGCAAAAATTTGCAAGTCCAATTCCGAAATTTGCAAGTCACCGAGACCGCCACAATTTTCATTCAAAGTTCTGAACTTAGCCCACCCAAGTTTTGCTATAAGCTCGAAAATGATACCAAAATATTCCTCGTAATTTGCAAGAATTTGCAAGTCTACTCCCGAAATTTGCAAGTCACCGTCCTCCATAATGGCGTTTTAAAGTGCTGAACCCGGAATGGATTTCTAATTCCCCAAATATATGTAAATGTCCGTAAAAAAATGAATTTACGACCTACAAACTTCAAATATTCCACATAATTTATTTTTATTTTTTTAATTTATACAAAATCCACAAATTTACCTCAAAATTACGTCCATATACGAATAGCATTTATAACTACAAATTCTGAAAAATAGTTTAAATAATATATCCAATGTCAATTGTCTTTCGATGTAATAAAATATATATTTTATGAATAATGATATATTGGTATTAGTATAATATTCCTAAATTATATTTATTTTAAATTAGATACCGATAAATACGAAGATTAATCGGTAGTTTAGTACAGTTTTACACGTCTTAATATTATATTAAAATAGGTAGGTAGGTACTTATATTGTATAAAGAATGATACGGGAAGTATGTGTATTATATGGGTATATAATATAATATATTTTCAAATGTGGGTATATGGGATATTCATTTTTGTGACAATTAAGTTTATAGAAAAAATTAGTTTAACATAATAATCGTCATTTACTATCAATTTTTGGTTGAGTACAGTTGTTTATGACAATAAGTATACAATATACCTACCACATATACTTCAAAGTTGTAAGCTCAGCCCACCCACTTTGCGGATTTTAATTGCCGCTTTAATCTAAAAAAATATAATTTCAAAGGGACGAATTTTTTAGACGGAAAAACGCGGCACATAAACGCCGTGTATGGCCCCAGCCTTAGACGGAGTATATATTATAATACGATATTATGTTATTTTAATTACCTTAGGTATTACAGTTTAATGAATATTTGATTATGTAAATAACTGCTTATTTATTTAAATAGAATAGAAATAGAAATATACATATTT
>JAIPRL010000117.1:0-52884 GCA_025469235.1 Pemphigus obesinymphae
TCCATAAACACCCGATGTCCTTCACAGGGGACAATCTAATAACTCGTTGAAAAATGGTCGAAAAAAAAATTTGAAAACAGTTTTGGTTTACTAATGATCCACTGATTATGAATTAGCTAAAAAAAAAAAAAATTCTAACCATAAAAAATTAATTCTGGGTCTGAAAGGGTTAAGCCCTTCACGGATAATAAAGATTATTTATTAGGTACCTATATGATTTAATGAGATCAACTATTCAACATTTTATATCATGTTTTTTTTATCTAAAACTTTTTATACGATAAGAACAAAAAAAAAAAAACATTCGTTTTCGTAATTTCACGATTTTTCCAAAAAAAATTTACAATTTTAACAAATGTTAAATAAAAATTAAAACCTGCGTTCCCTGATAAATAAATTAAGGGGTACGCTGTTAAACATGAAAATATGAAGAGTAGCTCCGTCTCCCTGCGTCCCTCCCCAAGTCCACCACTGGTTACAACTGTACAGTACGAACAAAATTCTCGCGAGTTCGTTAGACAATTCGTACCTATATCCTTTGAACCATAAATATTTGAAATTACTATATTTATTCGTATATACAATTATCAAGCCGGGTGGCAAGTTAGCAAGAATGTTTAACTATAGTTCGAGTTAGAATATTCAAAATAAAATTTTATCTAGTTATATATTATTTAAGTTATATATATATGTATATATTTAAGTAGTCGATGAAAACCCTTGAGTTAGGAAAAAGTTACTAAAAAGTAAGTTATTATAAATAAACAATGTATTATATATAAATAATTTACATAATTAGTATACATATATATATATATATATATATATATATATATTATGATATAGTACTTATTTTTGAACGTTCGAATTTTCGATGCAAGGATTCCTCCCTCTTTTTTCAATGTCATGAGAAAGGAATTTGTGTTAAATTTGGTAATAAATAGACTCACCACCTTACTGTGCCGAAAAAAGGTTTAAAGAGGCCAAAATAGTAATTTTATGATTTTTTGAGTTTAATTAAAAAATTATAGCACTTAGCATAAAAATATGAACATACCTATCTATATTTTAGATATGGATATTGTTTTTAAACATTTTTTTTTTGCTGTTATTAGTATATATTATAAGTATATTTTATGAATAATTTTTTTTTAAAAATATCTAATATAATATAATATAATATATAATATATATATATATAATATATTCTAATATTTATTTTATTATCCAATATATATTATGTTGATACAAAATATTTTTTTAAAATCAGTTTTATGTTTAAAATGGCATTACCTAAATGTATTCGTTTAAATTCTTCATAAATGTGTAGGTAGTTATTTCAAAATTGAATTTAAATAAATATCATTGTACGTGTTTAATATTTATTAAATAAATATTTATCTCTATTAAAAGCTTCATAAATAAGTATTTTCTGTACGTAAATTTTCGACCAAAAGGAACTTTGGCGTTGGTATGATATTGATTAGAATTCGATTTTTCCAGTAGTTTCCTTTGGAGACAAGAAAAAGTTACATACACGTATAGTGTATATATAATATATAATGTATACATATACAATGTATACACTGTACACACATATGTATACTATACATAATTATACCTAAACACTGTAATGATGTATAAGGTTCAAGCGGTTGAAATTTGACCAATGCTATTATGTTAATATTTATTACCTATTATTCATTGTATTTGTTGGCTACCAAAGTGCGATTTCTGTACATTTATTGTAATTAGATAAAATGTGTATATCTAAAATTGATTATTTACTCGGATAATGAGTATATAATATACTGAAATAATATATAGGTAATATAATATCACACTTGGGTAAGTTGAACCCGCACGGCGTCACCTGTGAAAAAAATTATAAATTAAATGCCCTACAAATTGCAATCGAGTTTTTCGTAATAATATTATTTATCGATCGAAAAAAAATTTTATATAATATAGATTTAATCTGGCTTTAGGATTAGTTATAAGTGATATATATATATATATATATATATATTAATGCTGTGAATATTAAATTGTTTTTGTTTTTATTGATACATCTCTTTATAAACGTTAGTTTACCGCGTTAGTCGTTCTTCCGTCAGGCGCAAGGTTGACTAAACTGCCAGGTGAACTCATTCTGGAGCATTTCACATAAAACTGAAGCAGTTTTGGCTCAAGTCGATCCCTGCCAATTTTAACGACTGCCTTTGCCACTTATTTATAGTCATAGCAAAAGATACCTTGAGAGAAAATCGTAGTATTTTTAGTTCGAAAGGACATGCTATTAATAAGTGTATACGCGAGATAAACGTTTCGCAACATCAGGATTGGAGTTCCTAATCTAAGGAGTAGCTTATGAGCTGGGAAACCAAGAGGATTAAACTCGCCAGTGTTATTTTTCACGGCAGGGTGGGGTAATAAGACACAAAAATACCGGCAGCATTGAACGTGTTAAAAATAGTTATTATTATTATTATTATTTTATTACGATTAATCTAACATTATTTAACCTCCATACCATCCCCTTAAGGGTGGAATTTCGAAAAATTCCAAAGTATCTAGAATACTTTTTCTCATCTAAACGTATCAAAGTTCAGTCATGAATATATTAAGTAGGTATATATATTATATATACTATATACTTTTATGGTAATAGTTGTTATATTATTATTTAATTAAACTTAAACAGTAAACAATGTGTGTTTGAGGGGTTAAAATTATTTTAGATTCTGTGAGAATAATTTACATTGGAGTCTGACAGAAACGTTCTAAAACGATTTTTATAAATATATAATTGGAAATTTAAATTTTAAATTTTTTCAGGGAATAAATTCAGAGTATTTAAAACACAGTATTGATTACTTTCTAAAAAAAAGTATTTAAAAATTATTCCGAATACTCTATTCGAAATACTACCCAAGCCTGTTGCTTGCATGGAATAAAAAAAAATCTAAATATGTACTTATTTTTATCAAAATATGTGAAATAAAATTCAAAATATGCGCAAAATTTTTCATTTATTTTTAATTAGTTCATATAAAATTCGGAAATTTTTATTTTTATTTTTTTTTAATAGTAGGGGGGGGGGTTCCGGACATTTGCTGACAATTTCTGACAAGGAGGAGGGGGTCTAAAAAGGCCAAAAATGTGCTCACGTAAAACTTGAACGCCCCCTAATACACTGATTAGGTGTAATCCTGGGTAAATAATCTGTGATTGCATACCAATTTTGAGGGTTTTAAATTTTTATTTGTTTGGTTGATATTTTTTTAAATTTTTGTATACTGTATATACTTTATATACTGTACACATATCGTGAGATTGTAAAATTTTCAAATATTCAACTGCAATATTTATATCGGTATCTATATCATACCGAGCTTCGCTTAGAATCGTTTTCATTAAAGGTGGGTCGAACTCGAAATTTACATGCCAAACCGAACTATAAAGTTTATGAGCAAATCCAAACTTGAACCGAACTTTTAGTTTTAATGTTGAATGCAAACCCGAACCGGACATCAAACTTTAAAATTAAATAAGCAAAAAAAAACCATTTATTTTTTTTCGACCAATTATACGCTTTTACAACAAAATACTTCCTTGAAAACGTAAATAAGGCAAAAAAAGTCATATTTTTAATACGTAATTTATATATAAATATAGCTCGTCCAAGTTTGAACTCAAATTCGAACTCTTTATTCAAGTGCGGTTCAGTTCGAATTTTTTACCACTGAAGTTTGACTTTCGAACCCGAACTGAAATCTTAAATTTTGGTTCTTTGAACTGTTCGACCCACCTCTAGTTTTTATTATAGTTTTAAAATTCAATATATCCACCACCAGTGTTCTATATTATACCCAACTAGCAAAGTGCTTCCAACCCCTACTGACCGGATTTTTAAACAATTTTTTATCACGACACCGATTCACACATATTATATGTTTATTAATATTGTGATTGCCACACACAAATGATTTCCAGTAGCAAAAACATGTCCAAGAAAAATTAATAAAAAGCAGGTACCTATCAATTAAAAAATAAAAAATAAGATTTTTTGTATATACCTACTCGTAATTAATTAAGTACCGATGAACACCGGTGAAATTGTCGCAAACATATTGTATTTTATTTGTTTTATAATAGGTGTGTTTCCGTTAAAACCAGTTCAAATTGTCTTTTCGTTTGTTTTCGCAAACATGTTTTTAAACAAATGCCGTGATTACATAACAATTAAAAGTGATACGGTTAAGGAACTATATTTAGATTAGTGTAAAATGTAGTTTAACATTTAACAAGAGGACGTTGACCTATAATCTTTTAATGAAAAAGTCGCAATAGCATTTTTTATTTTTATATCGACTCACAAACGTGTTCGAAACACGAAACGAAAAACAAATCATAGCTAACAATATTATCCGGCGAGGCGACCTAGGTAGCATTTTTCGGGCGTATTAATTTTTCGAGATTTACAGTATTTGAAAAACATAAAAATAAAATGAATACATTTTTTCAACAACGCGTGTAATGCGTGTAAATACGCGCGTACCTAACGAAAATTGGCTACGGTATAGCGGTGGCTGCAGGATAATTTCGTTTTATACGATTTATTTTTTTATTCCGTCTTTCTGCTCGGCGTTGTTTAAAAAATGAAAATGGTATCGATGCTTTAAAATCGTTATCAGCTATACCTATATTATAAAGGAATCGTCGGATTTTCACATTTTTCGGAAAAAATTTCATGAAAATCGTCTATATATACATACGAAATCGGGCGGCCCGCGTACACGGTGCTCACCGATCTGCAGTTGGACCGATTTCTCGAAAATCCGAACCCCTCGGAAACGGACGGTTTTTTTTCTCCTTTTTTTCGTTTTCGTTTTCGGAAAACCGATACATTTTATATTTATTTATGCGTCACGACGACGGCATGTGTACACGCACCGTGTACCTACATAATATTGTGTTACGCGTACTATATTATTATGTATGTGTACCTACGGGACACGGCCACGACAGGAAACGGGCACAAAACGGCACTGGGCTTATTATCATATTATACTGTAATAATAATAATAATGATGATAATAATAATAATAATAATGATAATAATAATAATAATAATAATGATAATAATGATAATAATAATAATAATGATAATAATAATAATAATGATAATGATATTATAATTGTTAGCCACTCGTGACGCATACGATAGCGACACGATATTATGCAGTCGGCGGACGCAGATAAACAGATAATACACAATAATAATATTATAAAAAGTGTCGCCTACGACTATAATTCGACGCGTTACGCCGTATCGTATACCACTTGCAGTTCGGACACGCGCGCGTACGCACCGCCGTCGGTCGGGATCGTTTCGTTGTTTTTTTTCGTACACCTTCTTCTTCCATATAATAATATATACACCGTCGCGTCTGCTCGCCACACCGGTCGACAGAATAAAAAAAAAATCGAAATCCATAAATAAATGTAATACCAATAATAAAAATAATAATAAATAAAACCGGTTTTCGGCCGTGATTTTATCATTTATAGGTAACCTATATATATAACCTATACGTACGCGGGTGGTATACGCATTTTACCGTATTGTTTGTCGCGATTTTACGTTTTCCGGACGAAAATATCGTTCGAAAAATAATAATTATACCGCACCCGTCTCACGGCGCCGCAACGCGAAACGGCGCACGCTCGCCGCTGACCAGTACGAGTTGTGAGCGCGAACCGCACGTGTCCGTCGGCCGTGCGATGATCTCGCTGGAGAACATACCACCAGGTATGTACCGCAAACGATAATAATAATAATAATAATAATAATAATAATATAATATATAATATAAGACGATATACGTGTCCGTCTATTGTTATGTGAGCGTATAGTATAGGTATAAAAATTCACCCCGTTCGTTTTTTTTGGTTTAAACCACCTTTTTACGTCATAGTATATTTATGTAGGTATATAAAAAAAAAAAAAAAAAAAAACCTCCCCCTATAGGTTATAACCACGACCCGGGTAACATTGGTGTACCTATATTTTATATATTATTATATACACGTAGTCGTATAATACAGATTATAGGTACTTTTTGGTCTTTTGTAGTCCACTCTTGTCGGAATTCGCGACTGTATACATTCAATAATATAACCTATATGACCGTCTCGCCGATTCACGGTTATTACATAATTCCATTTTGTATGATAATCTATAATAATATATACGCTTTCGTTTTTTTAAATTTTTTTTTCTGATATACATATTATATAAATTATACCATCATAATTTATACAAATTATAATTATACACGACGGTACCTATACAAGATACCTACGTATGGTCGGTCAGTTTTTTTTTTCTCACACAGACAATATATTAACCGACTTTGTCCGTATATTATACGTCTCGGGTCTCTAGAATCGTCGTCAGAAGGACGTACGATTTTCCCATGTATGTAACAGTGTGCCTCTGAGCGAATATACCGTGCATTTTGTGCGAATTAAATTGAAAAAAATTCATTATTCTCGTTTTGACCATCTCGAAAAATTTGCATTTAGCTATTATCAGGTAGTAGGTGCAATTATTTTATAATTAAACAATTTCATTATAAACTCAATGTCGATATCCAACTGCAGCACATATCCAAACCCTCGGTATTTATTCATTTGTCGACGGTGAATCGCTAAATTATTTATTTCGAGATACCACCATAGCGACCGCCGACCTGGATTGTCCAAATAGGTATACCGAAAATCGAAGGTGACTGCGTTGTGGTTTCGTTTTAATTTTATAATTTATTTGTTATTGTGTTATAATCGTATACGTATAACTAATAATTCATAAATTATCGTACCACCGCTGATCCACTTCGGTATATTCCACTGTATATATTTATTGCAATAAATATTTAATTAGATTTGTCTATTGATTAAACCAGACAGCTTTAGACTGACCTAATAGACCCACCTAAAATACTATTTATTTATTTTTCATCTTTGTTCATTTAGTCGTTCCATATCATATGAAACACGTGTGGGCATTATAAAAAATTTCTGCCCCCCCCCCCCACAAAAAAAAAGTAATAATAATATAATATAATAATTTGAGGTTTTTTCATTTTCACTCATGAATTCATGATTAATCAGTGGTTACTAGATTTTTATTTGTGAATATTTAGACATATTATTCTAAATTAGGTAGGTACCTATCTGTTTTTTTTGTTTATTTCATTTGAAAATATGTACCTATTGTTTTCGTAAAAAGTAGGCAGATAAGCCCGAGTTGTAATTTCTCCTATATGCTCAGACCATAAACCACCTATATAATATAATACTAGAAAATGGTTTTTCTATATATAACAATAAATTTATATGCGTAGAATGTGAACTATTTTTTGAAATATTCTATTTACAATATACAATTTATAACTTTTTTTCTAAGTTATGTATAATTAGATTTATTTCAAGAGCACAATCAGTAACAAGAACATTTAAAACAATTAGACATAATTGCAAAATACCAATTCACAAATATCATACATAATTAATACGTAATTAACTATTAACTACATCAAACCGTATATAAAAAGTATAGTTATCTATTATATAATATACTATGTTATAACATAGATGATTGTAAACGTATAAAAAGTAATTTTTTTAAACCTAAACAATCAGTCGTGAATTTAAAATTTTTTATTTTTTTTTTATAACGTATACAAATAATGACAAATTCTGGCTGTAACATAGAGCTGTATATTTCACAACGGAGTCGTGTTGTACACGCATACTAAAAAAATACCTAAAATACAAGTCACCGTGCAGTGTTCACATTATATCTACTGATAATGCTTATCATTAATACGATAAACGTATAGGTAGTATATAGTGTAATGTCGCGGATTATTTATATATAAACCTATCGATACAGCGCGCGTGCAGAGTTCCACAGCATATTAAATAAAATGAATACTATTAATAAACGTGGACGTTTTTCGAGTACCGAATAATACATTGCAGAAAATACATTATAATACCTACCTATATCTATTTGTGTGTATAGGTTGATTTTTTTTTATACAATTAAAAAGTTTTGTATAAAAATCGACCGTTTACCCGTCCGTTTGGATTAATGTCGCGTAAAAATCGAATCGAAATTCAAAATCGAATGACAGCAATAATGGCAATAACAAACGGTACAGTGGGGTAATGAGAATGACGGACGTCATGATTTGACCGTCTTTCGTCAGCGGTCCCATTTTCGTCTTTTAATGTTACTTAACATCCAGTAATTATTGGTAATAGCCAATGGTGTTTCTACACGTAAAATCAACACATAAACGTGGGGGCCGTTTACACGCGTGTAAGTAGAATATATTCGGAATATAATAATAATAATACTGGTAATATGTAAGTCACACGCCTTCGGTGCGTTTCGACATAAAAAAAACGATCCGTGCACTTTCTCACAAACCTAGCTGTGTCATAATATATATATATATGTGTGCATCGCGATATATTATATTTTACTCTCAGGTTTACAATATGGTCGTATATTGGACGAAAAACGTACAAAATTATTATCTCAGTACAATATGTAATGGCAAAATACACCCGTCGGAGGTTATATAGGCATTTTGCGTAGGTACAAAATATAATATGGGGTTTCGTACAGTAGTGTGATACACGTAATCACTGTCGTGCGTCATCCGAATGATAATATAACGTCTGTTTTTCACTAAAAAAAAACAAAAAAATATATATATATATATATATTACGCGTACCTAATGATTTTTTTTTAAATTTCATTTTATAATTCAACGAGTGTGTGGGGTGATTGTTATAATAGCTATAATATCACGTCTGTTCGCACGACACCTATATAATATTATGTATAGGTACCTACCGATAACCGGACGATAATATTGCACTTACCATAGACTGCAACAATATTATTATCGTACTCGAATATATCAAATATAATAATAACAATAATGATAATGATGATAATAATAATAATAATAATTGCTATTGTCTCCTCAAGGATGTCCGTGAAATAAAAACGCATATACGAAACTCGAAAGGATAGCTGTTATATTCTAATATCTGTAATACCTATGGGTAGGCACCTATCGTTAATGTTTAAAAACAGAATTTTTCATAATTAGGCGGGGAATTCATTTTTAATCGTTATTTTTTCAAACAAACACATTCAACGGTTTAATGTGTACACGGTAATTATGTATAAATAGAAACACCTTATACATTATTACGCGTATTTAAGTTCATTATAATTATATTGTTATATAAAATAATTTTGTATAACCGACGATCTTTATTTAACAGTAATCTCGTGAAATTGATACGGGACTTTTCAAAATCAAGTGCACTTGAATACAATATACGCGTGTTCTTCGAGATAATAGGAAATGTTATGTATCTCAGTGTAAATGTATAACTATTTTGAATTGAGTTTTTTTTTTTTTTTTTTATGTCTTAGTAGACTATAGAAAATATAAAAACATACATATTTCATCATTTTAAATATAGTAATCCTTTGTTTCACACAAGATTCGGGTAGATATAGATAGAATTGTTTAATTATAATAATTTTGATGCATAAATTAAGATTGCGCTACGCACAAAATGAACCAAAGTACGGGTGTTTATAAATTTGAAGTGGCTGTGATTCGATAAATTATTAGTGTAGTATCTCGATTAGTACATAAAAACGATTAAAAAATATCTAAGCTTAAATCGATTACAAATATTTCAAACTAAACAAAATATATAATATATATATATTTGTTTTTAGATCATTTATGTAATGCGAAATCGATTTTTTAAAACTCGTCATGGTTATACATTTGTGAATTTTGGGCTTGCGTCCCGTTTTTTAATCTCTAGCTATCTCGGCGTTTCGACGAAACTTGATAAACGCGATTTTATTCGGTATTCGTTAAATCCCGAATTTTAAATAATATAATATTTTTTTCGTTTCAGACAACAGTAAGAAATTATGTATTACATTGAACTTTATTATTAGTTACATAGGTATAAGTAATTAGTATTTAGAAACATGTATCAAAGAATAAATAGTTAAAATAGAAAATTAAAATTTATGTTTAGGGAACATTATCTATCGGAACATAATTTAGTCGGTAGATTAGATTTTTTTTTCCTAGTGTCCGGTCACTTAGATTTCATTTGGTTGTTACTGCTGCTAAATTTTCCTCTGTACAGTATTGCGGATAGCTTGGGCAGTTCGTAAGATGCGTCATATTTTGTTCTTCGCCATACTCACATGATCCTGTATTTCTCCATATTTTGAGTTTGTGCTTCGACCGGATTATTCCCATTTTTAGCCTATCAAGGGATCTTCAGGTCAGTTAGTTTCTAGTTTATAAACTGTGATTAAAGATTCGATTGGTACAGTCCCATCTCTGTGTTCATAATTTAAAGAGAATTTAATATCTTTATCTACGTTCTTTTTCTATATGGCTTCATATATTTTTATGTATTTCAGTTTTGGTTCTTTCCCAAGCCGCATTGATTTCCGACGATAATGTATGAGGGGGGACGTAGGGCGATACTGATTATTTTGGTGAATGTGATGGTTTTGTCAAACGATTATTAATATTTATGAAAACTAATTGTTACCAATAATCACTGCACTTACTATGCTATCAGTGACGGATCTTGGATTTGAATAAAAATATTATATGTAATGTTTTAATATTTTTTATTAACGCAGATTAAATTATTCGTAAAACAAACTTGAATTTTCTGGAAGACCGTACATTATATCAATTACTTCATCGGGTAGTACAGGTGTTGTCCTATGAACAGATATTACTATTATATATATACCTGACCTATAGAATTTCTCAAATAAATTTTCAATTGTTTTAATGTCAAAACATATTTCTCAGGGATAGCAGTTGAAATTGGCAATTCGCAAAAAGAATTTAAATCCATTTATGAATATTAGGAAAAATGTGTTTTTGTTTTGCCCACGGTGAGAGATATGACCCCCCTCCCCGTATATCTGCCACTGGACGCTGTAAATTCGGTTTTAAGAAAATAAAATATATATGGATAATTTTTGCAAAATTTTTAGAAAAATCCAAATAAAATGATTCGAATATATATGCATTATATTAAAAGTATCGTTATATCTGTTGGTAACAGTATTTTGGAAAGAACGACTTTCATGCGTTCACTGGTGAATCACACGCGAACGTCACACGTTTCTGTCAAATAGAACGTGAACGTGAACGACGTTCATATTTTTTATGGAATTTGATCTATTCAAATTAAATTAAAATATATTTATATTTGTCTATAAACCGCGTTGGAATTAAATGTACATTTAAAAAATTCATACTCAAAAGTCTAATTCCATGGGCCCGCGCGCTATAAAATGAAAACGATAGTCTCTACAAATCAATAATTTTTTGGTAAATACCTATGTAAGAAAAATGTATATTTTGTTAATTATTAATCAATAAAAGTTAACAACCAGATGAAAGTGTTAATTTTTTAAAAAACGTGCACGAATTAAATTTTTAGTGAACGTCCGAACACTGGTTGTTATAATATAATATAATATATCACGGCAGTCACAAAATGAACCGAATTATTTTTATATTTTTTGGTCGAACTTTACTTATTGCTAGAGAGCAATATAATTTAATTATAATTTGATTAAACATTTACAAAAAAAAAAAAATAATAAATAAAATGCTGAATTAAATTATATATAAAAACTTGAAGTTTGTATATATATATATATATATTTTTTTTTTCGAATACTTAAAATCTGCGATTGAAAAATAAAAAAATGTTTAAATGAAAATATAATCTTCATGCTCATCCATAGTAGTAAAATATTATTAACGGAAAATGTATGATTTTAGAGGACGAACGTGTTTCAATACTATGAATATGGATGTCTAGCACTAATTAGCATCTCTATATAACAACAGTTTTAGTTAATTTTTTATATATTATAATATTGAAAACAATGCGTCGGGAAATATGATGTTAAACTCTATCAAGTTAAGTGTATTCAAAATAACATCCGTAGATATGAATATTTACATTTTCGTAGGTATAAACAGTACACGTAAGTTTATTTAACAATATATAATAAATTTAAAATTCAAAAATTCAAAAATACAATACTTTTATAGATATAAAAGTAAATATATATATATATTACAAAAAAATAGCAATGTATACGAGTAAAATTAATACGTACCTACTATAAAAAATAATATGTGTCTATAGAGTATTGAAAAAAATATTATAAGTTACAACTATAGTTTCGACCGTAAGTCATCTCATCAATAAGTCATCAACCTGATGATGACTTACGGTGAAAATTAGTTGTTACTTATAATCTTTTTTTGAATACTCTCGGCACATATATTTATTTTTATTTTTAATAATATATTTTATAGAAATTATATGAGATTAAATTTTATACGGACTGATTTTCCGTACGTCCCATAAATTAAAAAAAAAAAAAAAAAGTAAAATATGTAAACACATATAACTATTAAGTTATGTGTGTACTATGACATCAATATTGTAATCCCAGTGCATATATGTTTATCGATAAATTGTGATATTTAAAATAATAAAAGAGGAGAAAATCACAAACTAAATATTTAATAATCTGCAGTAGGAGGTACCTATATATTGCAAAAATAATACACCTATACAATATACAATATTAATTATATAATATTGAAATACACCCATTGAATAAATGTCATAATTGATAAAATTTTAGCAAATTAAAAAACGGAATATAGTAAAAAGGTATCAATTACAAGTTGTTAATATTGAGAAAATAGGTAGATACAGGTATACAGTGAAAGACAACTCGTCTTTTATATAACACAGGTTTATAAGCATATTATACGTACGGCATGCTGCATAAAAAATTAATAAATTTCAACGCACATAGGTATACACCTCATGCTTCAATAGAGGTAATTATTATACATTAATTATATAAAGAATGACTTTTAAAGGTACCTATTTATTTTATTCCTTAAAATAATAGTACTTTTAAGGTTCCAAATTCCAATTATATGTTTAAAAAACTTTTTTTTTTTTTTAGTAAGTTTCCGTCAGACGTCAATTGTATAATATGTATATTAGAATCTAAAATAATGAGAGCCCCTAAAACACACATTTTTTACTGTTTATGTTTAATGAAATAGTAATATATACGCAATTACCACTTAATATTTTCATCATTACAATTTAGTATAGATAGATAGGTAAATATGAATATTCTAAAAAAAAATTTGTTATAATTTTTGTGAGTGAAAAATGTGTAATATATGTATTCGATATACGTTTTAAAAGTATTCTACCCAAGTCTGGCGATTAACTTATTAAAGTGGCGGCGCTAAGGGGGGAGGGGGTAAGACAGGGCAAGCACCCTACTCAAATTCGGTTTCGTCCCACCTTCGCCTAATACCTGTTTCAGGCCAAACTAAAATTGCTATGCAATTCATCGTAGTATATTTTTTTTTACGTGCACTGAATTAGATAATACACCACGACAGAATTCTCTCATTTTGTGAATACACCATTATATTTGATTTGATTTCGAATTTGATTATATATTATCAGAAAACGCTATAATAATATAGCACGTTCCATGTATAATTAATAAATTGAGTACCTATTTATGATACTAATTGATTATAAAATGTCAAAAAATCTATATATATATATACCTATATGATTTTCAATACTATATTTAAAAAAACCATCCAAAGTCTATTACACAATTTTTTCTCTCACTATAGGCTTGTCTATCTGATTTTTAGATATATAGGTATACCATGATATCGCAATTATATTAATTAAAAAAAAATCCAAAGTAATTCTCAGTGGTATATTATCCATTATCCATCCAAAAATACCTGAGGGAAAAATTATTTGATAAAAAAAACTCCCAAGTTATAAATAAATCAATATATATATATTAATATTATAATAATAATAATAATAATAATATATTATTATATTTATAAATAAATAACCGATAAAAAAGTATAATTTTATTCTGAACCCATTGTTGTAAACTGTATCATAAGGAGGGTCGATATTAAGTTTTATTGTCAAAATAATATAGTCCAACAATAATACATATGTAACAACATACGAGTATGTATATTTTTTTTAAATTTTGGTAAAAATTTTATAATAAAAAAAATAGTTTACTTATTAAGATGCTAATATTTTTCAAAAATAATTTTATTTTTGTAATCCACTGTTCCGATTATATGTTTAAAAATTCGGTCAGTAGAGAGTGGAAGCACTTCGCTCGTCGGACAATATAATTTTGGTGAATGTGTCAGGTTTCAAAGTAATGATAAATCTTGTGTTTTCAAAAAAACACGATTCTGAGCGGAGTATATATAAATTATAATTTTTGAAAATGTAAACCATTTATAGATGTTATTGAAATATAATAACACTAAGCTAATAATCAAAATCGATATTGATAAATGAGTGTTATTCCCGTTTTTTTTTTTTTTTGTGATTTTTGGTGGATATTTTCTTATACGTATATTGAAAGATTAAAAAAAAAGAATCGAAAATTGACCTTTTTAGTATACTGATTACATAGAATTTGGAAAATTGGTACACATGAAACTTTTTTACTTATATATCTTCTGGTCAAAAAGTTGCTCATAGACAAAATATTGTTGTTGTAAAATCAAGAAATCGCTGGATCCGATCAAAATCTAAAACAATTATAGTTAATTTAAGACAAGATTAAAAATTAATTTTAAATATATTTTTATATTTTATCTTATATTATACAGAGTTTTTTTTTTAACGATCTTTTTCTGAATTATGTTTAGTGTTTAATGAATATTTAAAAACGTTGCATTGTAGGGGAACTTATACAGTATATAAATTATAATGCTTACCAGATATTACGTTTCTTTAAAAATAAATATCATAATATTTTTAAGAATATTTTTATCGAATATTATTTCATAATTTTAAGACTTTACATATCATTTTATTGTAAATAAAGAATTAAAAATGTACACGATAATATTTTAGGAAAGTAAATAGGTATCTTTATGTATGTTTGAATTTTGTGTATCCAAAATGTATTATCATAATAATCGACATGCTAATTTTATATTTTTACCACACCGGGTGTTCCCTAGATATTAGTAATATAGGTATTATGACAATTTCTAATTTATGATTCATATTCTGTATTTGTATCTGAAACGTGTAAAATATCAAATTACCGGATAATGACCAGATAATGATTTTTAAACGGCAACTACAGATAATGTTAAACGTAGATGTCATCACAATGAATTAAAATTTTTCAATTTATTTTTTAAATAACTATTAGATATATCTATGTAATATTGATTTCTCAGTTTAATTCCCGTATATTGTCAATAATATTTTTAAATCCTTTAATCGATATTCTTAGAATAACCACTGAACATTAATTTTGAACGATTGTTTTTTTATATAAACGCCACCATATCCGTACGTTACCATTGATAGGCAGCTTTTTCCTTGTACATGAATCAGCATGTTATGATATTTAAATCTAGTTTTAAGACACTGAGTAAATTACACAATCATGTTCGTTTTCTGTGTACCTTTATCACTATTATGTTCTGTTGAATTCGGAATAAATTATTGATTTTAAACATCATTAAAAGTACGTGCTCAACTATAATGTCGTATATATACACACACGAATGTAAAAAATGCAAACAATTATTATATTTTCAATTATTTAATAAAACACATTAGTAAACAGTATAACCATATATAGTATATTACGAGTATATCCATGTATGAATAGGTAGTTAATTTATCAGTTATACAATATGTAAATAGCACATTACAACATTATGTATAGTATGTATATTGTATGTGTACAGCTTTAAATAAATTCAAATTTAAATTTTAATACGAAATAAATTAACAATCTGTATTTGTCTATTTGACTATATTTATTTATAATGATAAGTATTGATGTAAATTAAAGTAAAAGTTTAGTCAGCTTTCTGTTAGACATCCTTATATATATATATATATATAGGAAAGAAAAATGTACAATTATTGTAACCACTTTTACCGAGCACCAAAAAAATTATACTATTGTTACATAAATACCTATAATAGGTATACATTATTTTTTGCGGGTTATTATAATAAAAATAAAATTAAAAATAGTCGATATTGTATGAATACAAAAAAATCGGTACTTATTAGGTAGTATTTATGTACTAAGTATGTATAAGTAAAACTTTTGATTTTCAAATATGTTTGAACCTTATATTCTTGAATCTATTACTAAGAGGACGTTACACACTCGGTTTTTAAAAGATTTTGCATATGCAATTTTTATGAAAATTGAAAATCCAACAATTTAAAATTATTTAATTATATTTTAAAAGTAATTTAAACATATTCATGTGTCAGTGCCATTTTTTATTGTTGTGTTATCACGAAATTTGTTAAAATCACGTTAATACTCTATAACTACAACTTTTCTCTGTATCGGTAATCGTAAAGTCAAAATTTGTACAAAATACGAAAGATAGGAATATTTACTGTGTTTTAGTTTTTTCAAAAAAACATAATAATAAAAAACTCCATAAAGACCACTGTAAATATTCCTATCTTTCATATTCTGTATTATTAACATGAAGTTTTTTTTTTTTTATTATGTTTTTTTGAAAAACTAAAATCTGCGATTGAAAATCTTGAAATTTTAAAATTAAAAAAAAAATAAACTAAAAAAACTAGTAAATATTCTCGTCTTTCATATTTTGTGTAAATTTTTACACTCCGATTACTATTGTATGATTGTATGATTATCATTGCACTATAATAATAATTTGAGTTAAAAATAAAATGCAACTAGGACTGCATTTTTTATAATGATAATGAAACGTACAACTATATCTAGTAAAACAAATACATATATACTATATAAAGAACATGTCATCGAACTATAGATTTGTGCTAGAAAGCTTATCAATGTAATTGTTGGTGTGGGGGTCGTTTCTAACGTGGACTAGGTATGATAACACGAAATAGATAACACAGCGATTTCGTTACATCATATCAATGTTTAACGCCAGTAGCGGTGGTGATGCGAAGTACGTCACCCGTCATATTTTATTTGCTTTGAAAATAAATGTAAAATATCTTTTCAATCGAGGTATATGTAAAAAAAAACGATTAATGCAAAGACATTTTTTCTAATAATCTTTTATCACATTTTCGTTGGCAAAATAAATATATTAAAGTATTCATAAAAAAAAAGTGGTTCTCCACTCCGAACCTCTTCCCAGCTCTTCTACATATTTTTTTATCACATTTTCCCACCGCTTTCTTGGTCTTCCCAACGGTATTTTCCCTACAGGATTTTGTTCTATCATTACACGTAACAGCGGATTTTGGTTCCTCTATGCATGGTCAGCCCATTGTAGTCTTCCTCTTCGAATAACATTCAATAGGTGGTCATACACGAGAGGACTTTTTGACGGATTTGGTCCGACGGATTAAATCTTTAGGTCCTCGATGGATTTGGTCCGTCGGACTAGGTCTTTAGTTGTGCCCATTAACGTAAAAATGAAAGTCCGCTACTTTTCTCGGAGCGTATCCTCCAGCGGACTTAATCCGCTGGTTAGTGGAGGAAATCCGTTGATTTTTATGCTTAGGACCAAGTCCACTGGTCTTTCAAGACGTACTGAAAGACCTACAGATTCATACGACGGATTTCAGCTGATTTATCAGTTATCATTATTATGTTACGAGTTTTGTGTAAAGTAAATAATGTTATTTTATACTCGTGCATTTTAAATACCTACCTACCTATATAATGAATGAACATAACATAGGTACCTTCGAAAATAAAAAAGTTGATTGCCGCTGCAGTATTGATGGTCGGGAACCATTACATATCAAAAAAAAAAAGGAAAGGAAGGCGTAAGTGGATCAAAAAAAATGAATTTTCGATTTAACCTCTTTTATACGTAGTAACACTAACCAATTCTTTAGTTTTTAGGAAACTCGTCAATTCATTATATGCAATGGTTTTTAGATTTTTGTTTTTATATTCAACTGCATTTATTTTCCATAAACATGGTTTTAATTGGTATAGTTCTATAAATTCGGTAGTAACAGACCTACTCCCCTCTACTCCACTCATGATGTAAAACATACAAAATTTGAGCAATTTGATGTTTATCAAAAAAAAATGAAAAATCGTACACAAACTATTGATAAGTAAACAGATGATATTTTATGATAATAATAAAATAGATCCGGTCCGCCGGATCTGGTCCGATGGTTAGTGGAGAAGCGAGAGACATCATCCGTTGGACTAAATCCTTGGACACCACACACTATAGGACTTTTTAGAGGATTTAATCTGCTGGAGATCAAATCCGTCAAAAAGTTCTCTCGTGTATGGCCACCTAATATGTCCGAACCACTGTATAAAGTTTCCAGCTGTTTATTCTTTCTTCGTCTCCACTCCCCTGTTATATCGTCCTTGGTTGAGCCATATATTTTTCTCAAAAATTTTCTTTCAAAGACACGGAATTTTTTTTCGACAATTTTTCTAAGTGTCCAAGTTTCAGATCCATACAATATAACTAGTATATAATTGTTCTTCTATTTTTCGCGACAATGCTCTTGAATTTAGTAGTTATATAATATATAAAATAGGTTTTTATTTACAAACACATTTAGAGAATGACGGATCTGCATTTTTCATTTTAAAATTGTTTACTATTTTAAAATTCATTTGAAGTTTCGAAAAATGTTAACATTTTGAACGCAAATATTGAAATTTCTTATTAAACAAAAATCGTTTTTGAAAAATGCCTAGACCATTCCCTCGTAATTGTTATGGGAAATTCGAATATATTTTCAAAATTAAAATTGATGTATTCATTGTGATGTTCTGATGGAATGAGTATCGTCTAATTGATTGAAAAATTTACATTTTTTCGTGGTTGTAAAATAGATCACTGACATGTTCACGTGGCCGTTTGTAATGACTCGCCCCGTATACTTTCGATACGGGTTAATAAAAATAATATTATTATTGTTATTATAATATATCCTTATGTGGATATGGTGGAAGAGGTGGTGTGGAGGCTTCTTAGTATTCTAGTTTTTTAATTAATTTAACCATTTTGCGACACGGGAAGGTGTTGAGCACCTAGTGCAAATTTATTTCATAATAATTTTACCATACCACTTAAAAAAATCAGAGGGTGTACCTATGGGTACTCGTTTTTAATTTTTCAAGTACCTAAAGTTTTTTGGATCATATTGTTATTATTTTAATTTTATGTACTATAGACTTTTTATATTTTATAAAATCAATTTTACTATGCATAATATTATACATACCTACACGAAGTATTAACTGAAATTATATTACAAGTTACTGTAGCATAATTACTTTTTTAATTACTTTTTCCTATAACGTATAAATATAATTAAATTACTATTTTATAGTCATTGCATAAAGTAACACGATATTTATGAAGTTACGCATTTTTTATGACCAAGAAAATAATTAAGTCATTCAAATCTATAATAATACGTCATTGTTTTTGGATTGTACAACCCATATCATGTTTAATAATATTAAATATTTAAATTATTATGATTAGGGTGTGCATGTTTATGACTTTTTTATAGATTTCCTTTTAGTCGCACACTTTGCAAACCAAATTATAAATTCGTATGTTAGGTATGACAGTTATATTCATTTATATTTTGCATATTTTTGCATTTTTATCAGTTAAGAAAACACCACACATGTGATTTTTTTTTATTGTAAAAAAACCGTTTTACGAGAAAAAATTGTTCTCGTCTGTAGTTTTAATTATGAAACCAAATTTTGACATAATAATTTATACAAAATTGTCCGTGTTTAAACGTCGTTAATAAACTTATAAAAACCATTTTTTGAAGGATTTTTATAGATGGTATAATATCAGTTGTACTTGTGAAACAAAAAAAAAAAAAAAAAAAAAAACAGTAGAATACAGTAGAATACAGATAATTTTATTTCTAATATTGTGTATAAATTTGGTTTCCTAATTACAACTACAGCCCGAGAACACATATTTTTCTTGTAAAAGGATTTTGTTAAAAAATATCGTAATTACATAACAATAAAAGGTAGTATTAACATGGACCTAATTTTAATTTACTTTTAAAATATACTTAAATATTTCCAAATGATTAGATTTTTATTTTTCTTTCGAATCTCATAAAAATTGCCTATTCAAAACCCCTTACAAATCAGATGATGCTACAAATTCAATTTTTAAGGGGTTCTGAATAGGCAATTTTTTATAAAATTTAAAGAAAAATTTAAATCCAATAAATCAAAAATGTTTAAATATATTTTTAAGTAATTTAAAAATAGTTTGTGTCAATGCCATTTTTAATTGTTGTAAAATCACTATATCATAATATATTATTATTATGATCAATGTTTTATAAGTAATAGCTTATAGAAATATAATTGTAATCAATAGAATGATAACAATTATTGTGGTTGAGATTGATAATAATCGAAAAATATCTTTAAGTCTGTAGTTTATACCTTTGTGAAACTGTGAATGCGTCTTGCCATAGTGACAATTCATTTGGAAAGAAATTTTTTTTACCTTGTAAAATATTCAACCCCACTCCCCGATCATATAAAAATCCTAGCTACACCTCTGACTTGCTATAAAACTTCTAAGATAGAACCATAACTTGTATCTATAGATAATTAATAATATACTAAATAATCATGTCATTATGTACTAAATATTTTGTACAGGTACCTCCTACTCCTAAAATAAAAGGTAAAACCAATTATTCAATCATTTATGTACATTAGATTTGAAAATTTTGTATACTTAATATATATTTTTTAATTTAAAAATGACTAAAAACGCTGTTTCAAAATGATTTTTTTTTATTGATATTTAAACATGAAATTTAAACGAAATCTATGTTTTTTTTTCTGTCGTTTTAAACATTTATTAAAAACACTTTATAAACATATATATAACAACCCTGGTTAAAAGTGAGTATGTGAAGTCTGAAAATTTGTCATGTCTATGAACTGTGAATTAAATTAACGAGAACGATAGTAAAAACGAGTGAAACTCTTACTATTATTTTTAGTTATTCAAAATGAGTAACTGTATTTGTAAGTACGTTACTTTTGAAGTAATTCAGTATCTAAAGTAATTTGAAAAAAAAATTTGTGAGTTTATATTATAAGAATTATTTATTTCCCGAACATATAAATAAAACAAGAATAACTTTATATTATAATTTATATAATAACCTTCCCATAATATAAATTAAAGAATATATTAGATTTCCTACAAATAAACAATATTTAGGTAGGTAATTTGCAATGAGAAATTTCCATTTGTTAGAATTTTAAAGAAAAATTGTAGGTACTATAATTAAACATTTTTATAAACTTATTTGTTGTTAATTTTAATAATTATTATTTTAAATACATTTTAGTATTTTCAATAATATTTTATCAATATTTATTAAAAATTTAAAAATAACAGTATTTTCAAAAAAATAATAGATACTTAATTATACCTGTATATCTCAAATGTTTTATTGGCTCACAAAAAAAAAGATATTAACTTAAAATAAGTTAATAAGTTATTTTGTTCTATTAACATAACTTAACTGAGTTAAAAAAAAAAAAATCATTAACTTGCCAACATTGCTTTTATTTAATGTAATTGAATTACTTTTTAAAATAAATTTACTTAACATTGTAGTGCAAACGTCATGATGTTTCATTTTAGAATTAACTTTAACATTCACTTATAGGTATACAATTATTTATTATAAAATATGTATTACAATTACATTAAATTGCCAAGCATAAAATATATAAATTAAATTTTCTTAATATTCAAATTTCCATAGTCGATCAAATAATTAACTAAACAGAAAAATAAACACTAAATACGAAATAGTAATAAAAGTACTTAAATGTATAACAGTCATTGTTACTATACTGAATAACTAAAATTCTATACTACGGTAGAAACTATTCTGGTTAGTTTTACTGTAATTATCTGAATTATCGAATTAATTAACGAAAATTAAATTGTATTTTTTAGAAAATTTGCCAATCGTTCCATTGTCGGTTTTCTATTAATTTTCGACCATTTCCTGGAAGCGGTTTTATAACTACGTGAAAAATCAAAAAAAAAAAAAAAAAACCAACAACTATATTAAAATGTCCAATTTATATATATACACAGAGATATGAACAATTAATACAATATTATTGTAAGATTATTCTATAAGAATAGGTAAAAATCAATGTCAACAGCTTTACGACGGCGATAATATTATTGTCTACGATTGAAAAATGTCATAATGTTAGGTGTATATTTCAGCTCTTGAGATTTGATTATTTTATTGTTCATATATAGGTTTTTTATTACCGTTCCGTTGACTAAATTAATGTCAATATTGTGATTACTTGAGTATGCAAAATAGGTACAATACTTACAATGTTTCTACAAGTACATATTATGTCACCTGAGTAATTTTATTTTCTAATGTATCGTATGATATCAAGGAGCATTAAACTTTAATAATATATATGTACGTAGGTACCTATCTATATGTATCATGTTGTTGTAATGTATATATATTTTTTTAATGAATAATACGAACGTTTAATTCTCATATGTGTTCGTGTATGCTTATTATGATTTCGAATTGGTGTTTTAAATGATTATTGTCTTGGATTATTGTTCCGCGACGGATAGGCAACATATATTGCTCCGTGTAAATTGCCTAAAAAACACTCCTTATAATTCATACAATATGAATATAGCATAATAATACGCATTATTCTGTACGAGGACCGAAGGGACGGTTGACCGACGTCATACAACTATATCAAACTCAACGTACGAAGTGCTTTCCTGTATATTTCATATAATAAATAATGAATAGAAATTTAAAACATTTATAATGTTTTTAGCTGAAGAACGACAGTTACGATGTAATAATACTTGAGGGGAATAGTCGAATTGCACTTGTTACCTAAATAAAATGGGTCACTCGAGTCAAAAACAGAAAAATGCTCGAACTGCACTCGAGTCAAAAACAGAAAACGGTCGAATTGCACTCGGGTCAAAAAAATGATATTTATAAATTTTATAACACTCATTGTTCTTTCCACTTACAGGCTTGACAGGACTGACAATCATTTTAATCATTGGCGTGTTTAAAAATGAGATTTTTTCATGTATATAGTTAAAAAGCGTTTTTTAATTTGTCAAATTATTACTATTATTATTCAAAATTATTTTTAATTTCCTTTTGTATATAAATTATAAGAAACTAAATTAAAAAACTATGTTTTGGTAATTCATTTTTGAGCATATAAGGTAATATATAATAAAATAAAATGGGAAAAACCAAACATTAGCTTTCTTGAATCGAGCGCAGTTTGACCATTACCAATTTTTAACCCAAGTTTTTTATTTTTAACTTACACGTGCAGCTTAGTACGATTCTATTTTTATTTTATTTATTTTATTTTTTTTTCATTTTTAAAAGTTAATATCGTATAAAGTAATATTTTTAAAGGTCACATTGAAATATTATATGTTTTTAATTATATTTATATATAAATCCGAAGGTTTGTTTGTACGGAATAGAAACCCAAACAATGATTCAACGGATCAACACTATATTTTCTAAACCATGGTCTTTGTTTTCCGGGACAGGTTTACATTTTGAAAACGATCCGTCGCCGTATAATGAAGTAGGTAATCTGTAAAAAAAACTTTTCGGTACAGGAAATTGGATTAAATGTTTTCGTCAATATCCGTACAATATCCATTGTATTGGCGTGATTTTCGGGAAAAGTCATAATAAAGACCTTATTTTTTTATTTTTTTGGCCTATAATATAATTAAATATTTTTATATTTTCATTTTGCCCATTACAGCCACGAAAAAGAACTATATACCTACCAATATGTACATATTTCATTTTTTAATTTTATATTAGTGGTAATAATATATATCTGTACTCATATATACTCGTATATTATTGTAAATAAATATAAATATACAAATTTGAAAGCATATTTGTATCATTTTTAATGCATAATTGCATATTTCTAAGAACATACTTCATAGTTTTTTTTAGAGAATATAGATCCATTCTCTAGTCATAATTATGTAATAATGACAAATACTATTTGTCATAACTTATTGATATTAAAGTGTGGAAAAAATGGATACATACGTTAAAATACAGTATAGCTTATAAACTTAAAAACATATGAATAGACACATAATGGTATTTTTATATCGATGTTTGTCACATACCTAGGTATAAAAATAAAATACACGAAACAGTCGCCAATATTATAAAAATATATACACGTCGGAAACTTTAAAATATTGTTCATTTATAGATCTGTTAGATTATGCCGTCGATTTCGTGATAACAACAAAACTCAAGGATTTTTGTTGCCCGAAAACATGCACCAACATTAAAACAAATTAGATATGTACTTATACAAACGTACCTACCATAAACCAAACGAAAATAAGTTGTTTTATAGAAAAACATATTATTACTACCATGTTGATTTCCCGCGTGCCTTGGAATCAAACATAGTCAACATACTGTAAACCGCAGACATTAACATACGAAAACAAGTATCGACAACAATATTTTCATGTGTAATCATTGTGATAATTATATTGTGATGATATTATATCTTGTTGACGAATATAAATGAGGAATATCCTATAAAAAATTTACTACCGATATTAGGCAATAACCATTGGACAGGTAAATTATAAAAAAAGAGGAACTATTATAGGAAGTTGGATGACGCAGAGCACTATATAGTAGACGATCTCTAGACGTTACAAACAACTCAAGGGCATGAAGTTGGATTCTATGCCCATTACCCGCCTGCATGCCTATATTGTACATCAATTTGAGATGAAAAGGTTTCGAGGCTTGGTGCCAATATCTTAAACAAGACCTGTATTTACACATAAAACCGTAACTCAGAATTGAAGATATTTTTATATATTTATTGTTCTTAACCTATAAACAAAAATTTTGCGAATTCACATAACGGTGCGGAGTACTATATCGTGTGGTTCTTTCCAATAAAAATAAATATACATGTATATATTATAAAAACTAACATGATAATATACATGTAAAATTAATAAATATTATAAAAAAAAAAACATATATATAAGAAAATGTGCATAGAGACTAGAGTATATTCGTAAAAGATTATGGGTGACAACTAGTTTATCTAATATTAGACAACCATGCGTCATTTTCTAACAGCAGTTTTAATATATCTTTGTTACTATTATATTAATCGTTTAATAATATGTTTCTTATTATTTATAATTAATATATTCTAAATGTTACATGTATTAATTTTCACATTTTTTTTTTGTAATACTTTTTTTATTGTTTATTCGTAGTTTGATAATGACTATTACGGTGGAAACTAGTTATTACCTATAATCTTTTTACGAATACTCTAGGCACATTATCTTTTTTACATATTATTATTTTATAATATACATAAACTTGAGAGGTGGGTCAAACTCAAAATTTAAGTATCGAAACGAACTATGAAGGTCGTGATCGAACACAAAGCCTTATTTTTGTAGACGAATATATACTTCCTTGAAAATGTAAATAAACAAAAACAAAAAAAAGTCGTTAGGTTAGTTGGGACTAACTCGAACTCATTTGAAAAAAAATATTCGAGTTCAAATAGTTCGTCAAGTTCGAACTTCTCCTCGAATCTGAACTTCTACTATAGTCCCAACTCTTTGATCAAGTTCGGTTTAGTTCAAATTTTTACTATTTAAATTCGATTTTTGAACCCGAACCGAGTTATGTAGTCCTTGACAATAGTTACGTGTGACAACGATATACATTGTCCAATTGATAATCATATTTTATAGAATTTTGATTTCATTAAAAGGTTATTCTTACATTATTTTACATTTATCAACATTTAAAAATAAGCCATTGCATGATACCTAGCTACACATTTATTAAAATCATTTTGTAAAATTATGCAATCCTCCATCGACGTAATATTAAAGAACAACTTAGTATCGTCAGCAAAATAAAATACGACAAGGGCTGCATCCTAGTTGGGTCCCGGCTTATTTTAGGTACTATACTAGTTGGATCTCCAATGTTTTTCGGTAAATACTACACTACTTTTATATTCATTCGTTAATCCTAAATTTTGAATTTTCCAACTGTGTCCTAAATGGAATCTATATCCTTTAATATTTGTGTTCGGCCATACCAATAAAATGGATTACTTAATAAATGGCTTCTTCAAAATCTGCATAAATTGTTCGAGGTAAAAATTTCAAATTAAGTTTGTCACATTCATTACATAACATCGGAAAAGTTCGAGTATAAATATCTTTTTGTTTATTTGGGAGCAAACAAAAAATAAGAGGAATATAGTGATTATTATGTATTGTATGTATTGTAAACATTTGTGAAAATATTTTTAAAATGTATTGTTATTACATAAAAATGTTAAATTTTCAACTGTACAAAAAATAACCATGTTGTATTGACCATCATTAACTAATAAAAAATCTTCTTCTTGGTTCGTTTTTATATTTAATGCGTTCAACGTTTTGTGAACCTCGTCTAAACTTTGTAGAATGTTTGATAGAATACTTTTTCTTGCACGATGAATACTTTTTTTTTTAATGTGTATTAAGTGTACAATCGTAACGCGTTAAGGTATTTATATATATAAATACCTTATATTTTTTTTTTTAATTCATAATGACGTGTATTAATTTAGATGGGTTTTTACAGATATCATTTTGAGATTTTCTCTTTAAACTGTTTAGTGTCTGCTTGTTTAATATTTTTTCGGAATCACAATATTATGATTGTGTGTTAAATTTTGTTCAATAATTAGATTATTGTTATATTTAAAAAATGACTTACATGTTCTCTGAATAGATTCAATCGATGAAATGAAAATTTAAATCCTTCTATAATATACACTTTTTACCCTTTTCACTGAACATAACATTACAATCTTCCATAGTGCTGACTATCAGTACACATAACTACACTCTCTATACACTCACTGTCAATATGTAACTAACTACAGTCGTCGACTGATAACTTGGCAAAGTGGTCGCGGTCGCGGTATCACCGTGCCGGGTAGTTTATTAATATGATAGATGTCAAAATTATTATAAAATATAGTATTATAGTACACAGGTGACAAAATTATCAAATATCGATTATCTGGAAAATTTTCTGACGGTGACTAACTCAATAATATATCAATCAATAGTCACTTCAATAGATATTTAATATTTATTTCTGTAAAATTAAAAATATATATAGGTATCTAATATTTTTACGTAATTATTACGTTTATTACGTACCATTTCATTTTTTTCCCTGGCCTACATCGGTAAAGAAAAAAATCCGAGACCCAACTAGTATAGAACTAAAAAAAAAAAAAAATCCGTTACTTAACTAATGTGGCACCTAAAATAATCCAGGACCCAATTAGTATACTCTACCTGTGTGATCACCCCCTCGTGTTCGGGATCCAACTAGGATGCTCCGACGACAAGTAGTTATCGGACAAAAAAGGGTATTTATTAGAGAATATTAAACAATAGAGGGGTAATATGACCTCCCTGTCGTACACCTGATTTAACCAGAAAACGACAAGCAGATTGTCCAGATAATTCAACAAAACGATATCTGATACCAACCCCTAATCGGTATAAAACATTAAATTGATTAAAACAATATCAAACGCTTTGGATAGGTAAAAATAACATCGACCTGATCTTTAGCTAAGAAAAAATCTTGAATATAATGGTAATAATATTTAACAGTCACAAATTCGTCCAGCGAAAGCATAATATTTTGCCTAAATAATACTCCTTTATATACCTATATGGCAATCCCCAAGCCCCTTAAAGAATAAACTATGTGTATTGTATAGAAGAAACTAGGGCAAGTTGACTACCTTAAGGTTTCAACATTTCTACGGCCATAATTAGTGTATAGAAAAACTTGAAGTTTACTATACATATTCTTTGGTGTAAGTACTGTGAATAATAATTAGTAATTTAAAATTTTTTTAGTATTTAGTATTTTTTCATTTATACATAATCTATGTAGATTAGTCAATTTCGTCATGTTCAAGTTGACATAGATATATTTACGGATAAAAGAACCTTGTTTAAAATCGGACTTCAAAATAAAATTTACATTTAATACCCAAGTAGTTTGATAGGTATATATTTTTCTTATGTTTAAAAACGTAACTAATAAAAATATTGAAATAAACGAAAAAAATAAAACAATTACTTAACTTTTTATAAATAATTTTATACTTTTAAAAATATTATATTCATGGCCAGATGACTACTAGTCACCTACCTTAATTTCATTAAATATAATAATAATAATAATAATAATAAAACAATACTTTAAATTACTATATATTTTGTCATCTTGCCCCAGTCAACTATTGCCTTAGGTTACATGTTATTTTAGGAAATTATAACCATTTTATTTAAATTGAGCACAGTAAGAATATCATTATAATATTACTAACAACTGGCATTAACTATATGTATAACTATGAAAAGATTCATTTAATTAGTATTGTATAGTGACCAGACCTTACCGATTTCGGCCATAATATTCTAATTTTGAAACTGTAAACAAACAATTATTATCAGATACATATTATTATCGACATGACTTATATTTATATATCGATTTGTTCCTAAATATATATAAAAATTAAATAATAAATGTCGTGATAAATCGATAAAATCAAATAAATCAACTTGCACTGGTCTCCCGTAATTATTGCATTTTTTTTATTTTCATCGATGTTTGTATAATAGCAGTGTTGTTTTCTAAATATCGATAAAAATAAAAATGCAATACATTTATAACTCAAATTATAATAACATAACTTATAAGTATATTTATTGATGTTTAACTACCTATTACATTTATTTTATTAAAATAAATTTAAATAATAATTATTGTTTCGTTTACCTTTTTTTTTTTTTTTTTTTTTTATCGTAAAGATCATTCACGTAAAGTATAAGTGTTATATATTTTAGATTTGCTTACTCAGTTCTCCTTTGTTTTCTTCAAATGTTCAATATTTATATTTATAGCTAGTTTATCAAATTTCTACAGTATGATGTTGAACTATATTAAGATTTGAGTAATAACGATGTTAGAAATAAGGTTAACAAATAGAAAATTATCGATAATAATTTATCACGAATATTTTGTTATCAATACATATTATACTCGTAATAATATCGACTATACTATTATGTCTTACTAATAACGAGTTTTAATAATTAATGATAATTATGTCAAGGTCAAACACACTCGTACACACCATATTTTTATTAGGTCTTGACCTAATATAATATAGTGTAAGAATAGGTATATTATCAGTAGATAAAGAGGTGCGATGAATATGCGTGCGAATAAGAACGTTTTTCCAAAAAAAGTGTATAAATATTTAAATATAAGTGTATATCATATTTTCATAATTGATGGGTATGGTATATATAATATAATATAATATATATTATTTATATTCGCTATAATGTCTGATCGTAACAACTAACAATACGAGTACAATATATCCTGAACTGTTTCCTCCATGCGTGTCTTCCGAGTCAATTACCCGTTCATTACCACGGTATTATAACGATACACACCATATACCATTGATTACACACACACACACATATATATATGACGAATTATTCGGGAAAAATAAAAATATAACAATAATAAATAATAGTATTAATTGGTATTTTCTATTTATTTTTTTGTCTTTATTTCTTCTTTATCATTAGATTATTACATAATAATTATATAATATATCTAAATACCAATCAGTGTTTCCAAAAATTATGGAAGAAAATGGACAAACGAGAACCGTATACGTATAATCGTTGGAGGAAAATGGACAGCGTGAAGGTATCACTCATTTAGGTACTTACCTTTTATTATTACCGGTTAAAATACTTGCCGATTGTTATTGGCTAATAATTACGAGATTCGAGACCAGCTATGCTAGTATTTTTTTTTAGCATTATATTCGTTGAATCTAAGAAATTCCATGAACAATTTCCATCACTATACAAAACACACGGAACACCTACAATATCAAATAAAACGTTAACAAAAATATTTCATTTCCGTATAATAACAGCGAACGGTTTTTTTTGCCAAAGCGGTTTTTCAAATGGTTACCAAAATAAAATAAAATAAAATAATATTTCTATTTAGTCTTAGGTTCTTTAAACGTATTATTCGGCGTCGCGGTTATCGTTTTTATACCATACTATTATGTAAAACCCGAGACTATAACCAGTTTCAACCAATTCCTGTGGACGCAACTTTGCATGACCTTACTTTAACCTAACTCAATATTATATCGCCTATACAATACAAACCACAGCGGACTCTCCGTGCGTATAGCTCATCGTAAAAATGGAATGTCCGACAAAAAAACGGTTCGAACGGTTCGTTTTAATAGGTATGGGGATATAGTTACATATATAATATTATGACATAAATATAATATCGTGAGTAATATTACGCACTCTTTGGTCCAACACGGAAGAACAAACAGTGGACCTTGGCATAGAACATAATAATTTTATTATCATAATATATATCGTATTACCGCAAAAATTATGGTTGTACCGCTGTTGTATGTGTAATCAGAGGTGAGTGACCTAGTTACTATTATTATATATTTAATATATTGTTTAAAGATTACATACTTGTGGATTTTCCAGAGTATTGGTGCGGTATAAACGAATCTAGGTAAAAATTTAAAATGGCCTAATGAACAGGTAAAACAATTTCCGGCTACAATTCATGGGCTTACCTATACAGAATTATTATATATTGTTTCAACATATATTATGCATATTATAACTTGGAATTTATACCTGATATCCATAAAAATGAACGACAATATTATTTTGTCCGTAATTTAACGGAATCGTAGGTACCTATAGTTTAAATAAAATAGTAAATTGATTGAAAATATAATTTCGTGAACGTGCACAAAATGTAGGATAAAAATAAAAATTGGAAAATGCTAAAAATTTGAAATTTTAACGATTACATATTTATTTATTTAATATCAATATTCCCATATGGAAACGTTAAAAATTTGGTGAAAAAATAAACGGATGTATTAACAATTTGGAACAATGTTCAAATTTATAACAAAGAACACGAAATATTTGGAAAATTATAACTATATAGGTATATAGGAAATATACGTATATTATTTAAACAAACGCTAAAACTAGACTGTTCTAATAATTAGGACTTGGGAGAATAATAATTATTACACACTTCGTATCTAATATATTTATAGTTTAATGTTTAGTCTTATCTTTATATGTATATATTTCTTCTGTCCTTGTGTAAGTATTCAAACTCATTATAAACGGCTGAACCGATTTTAATTAAATTTTTTGTGTGTTAGAGTGAGTCCATGAATGGTTTAGATTCACAATTCACCCGGTAGGTGGTGCTGCAATCGGGTTCTAGGAAATTTATTTTTATTTTTCGACGAAAATTTTTTTCTTATTTTTTTTTTAGATTTTTCGCATGTCCTAAACATGCAACTTTAAAATGTCACACCCCCCCACCTCTCCAATATAATATTTCATAATAAGGTTTTAACGGTCAACGGTATGTTTTTTCATACATTTTATTTCATTTTTATATATTTCATATATCATAATATTAGGGGGAGGGGTAAAATTTTGGAATATTATGTTATAATATGTAAAAAATCATAAAAAATCTTAAAAATAAAAAATAATTTCCTAAAACCTGATTGCAGCGCCACCTATTGGGTCAAATATTGTGAATCTAAACCATCCAAATATCGTTGAACAGCGTAAGATAACGAGAAATTGCCCTCATTTTTTGATTTTGCTTTGGGCAACAGCAAATGGCACAATGACGAAATGAAAAAATTCGTTCCGACCTGTAGAAAAGAAAGGAAGGTGTCTAATTATTATTGTTTTATTTTATATTTAATTTAAGTTTATTTATCTTTTTGATTTTCGTGAATGGATGCAAATTTTTATATTTTAGATTACATACAGATGATTTATTTGTATATTTACATTGGTAAATAAATATAAGTTCACATGCAGGAAATTCATATGTAATGAAATCTAGTAAAGTATTGCCGGGTCAGCTTGTATATATATATGTATATAGCATGTATTAAATTAATAGAAAACTATACAAAGAGAATATAAAATATTATATTATAATCAAAATAATTTTTTCCCGTGTTTGTATATTTTCATACTAAAAACAATCATTCTTTAAAAAGTTCTCGAATTGTATTTTCAATATAATATAATATAAATTCCAATTGTATTTTATTTTCATTCATTTTATATTCTGTTGTTTTATCTTATTGACAATATTTCTTACCGGTTATTGTGTTTTAGTTTGTCAAACAAAAAAAAAAAAAATATATATTTTCCAGTGAATTGGAGTTTTTAATTTTCTTTTTATCATAATTTATAAAAAAAGTAATAATATTATTCACTATAGTACCTATATACCTACTTATAAGTCATGACTTTCTGTTTAAACTATAAATTATAACTGTATACAACTATCTACCTATAATAATTTATTAAATTAAAAATAATTATAAGCTAAAATACCTAATATTATATTATAATTTACTAGTCCCAGTGCAACTCCTTTTGAGTGAGACTACACTATTGTAAGTGCAACACTTTTTTTTTGAATACGCAGCACCTCATTAATGAAATTAATTTTGAGTGCGATTCGTGTACTTCGGTTTATTATGTATTTTGTCGGGATCCGTAATAGCCGGTGACTGATTTTTTTTTTTGGAAAATAACACTGCTAATGAATTGATTTTCAAAAAAATTCTGCCCGTGCCGAAAACGAATTTTCGCTTGCCGGAATACACTGCAGTGTTTCGCCCCCAAAATGTGTGTTTCCGTTGAATATGCCGACAGAGTACGTATAGCTAAGTGATCCAAAAATGTATTGCGTCTAATATTCTCGGGTTTTTAATACGAACTCGATAGGTTTCACGCGACACATTTAATTACAATTTTGGAAAACACCACGAAAGTCCAACGATTTTATAGCATACGTTTACCGTTGAAACATATAACGTTGGTAGGCATAATGAAAATATAATATAGTAGACGTCTACATGGGTGTCTACTCAGCTGTTGCACACGTGAATTAGTCGGCCGGACTTTTTTCTGTTTTCTGGGGGTTTTGCGTGTAACATCACGACCGTTGTGTGGTCAGGTGTAAATGTCTGAAAGTCCCGTTGAACGTCGTTGTGCCTATATGTGCGTGGTATGATAAAAGTTACGACCCAAGTGTAGTATGGGATTTAATTAGAAATCACGAAACGATGATAACGCCGGCCGCGACGGGGTCGAAGTACTCGACAACCGAATAGGAAAAGCGGGACAGGGCCGAAAAACCGAACGTTACTGGGAAGTTTCTTTCGGAAAGCATAAAAAATACGATAAAAAAACAACGTGGTTCGTGTCACGCTATATAGTAATGACCGCGTGTTCGATCTTCGCGCATAGATACCACTCCGCACGGGGCACACGGACCGACACGACCAGTTTTCTCATCAGTCGACGTACGTCCAGTCGTACGCATAGCTGCCGTTTACACGCCGTGTGCATCGTCGACGACGAATATTCGCTCGTATATTATAAATAAATTATACATATATATATATATTTTTTTTTTTTCTAAAAAAAAATTTCCGTTTACTCGAGTCGAACGCGACCGACTTCGCCATGGCCAGAGCAAAGGGTAAGTGTGCATAGACGTATATTGATAGTATTATAATATTACCGACGTAATAATAATATAATTATTGTTATAGCTGATGAACGTTATATAATAATAGTACGTAAGATTATCGTTATTGAAATAGTAAATAGTTAATAAATGTTATAAAAAAAAAAAAAAAAGCGTCTTAGGATTATTACGCGTGTAAAACGCAGACAGTTTGTACAATAATGTATACTCGTATATATATATATATATATATAAGTACTTTATCTCGTCCCCGCAAAAAAATTACCAAATATCCATTGGAAAATTTCGAAGTTATCGCAGTACAGAATGAAAACGTTAAAACTCCGATATCAGTACTGTTCGAAAGTGATTATCACATATTTTGACAAATCCAAAATATCCACTGTGTCACTATTACTACCAGATGCGGATTTGAAGTGGTAGTGTGGCGATTGCCGCTTTTTTGGAGTTTTTTTCATCATGATTTGTGGATTATAAATTTGATTTTGAATTGGGATCATCATTTTATTTCTCAATTATCTCTATTCGCCCCCCCCCTCAAATGAGCTTTTACTGTATAAGTACGGATTACCTATACGTTATTTGGGAAACGAATTTTCGAAATAGGTATCAATAAGTCTTTGTAAATTATTCACAAAGTGACGTGGCTTACATACATAAATTAGTTATACAGATTATAATATAGTGTGATAGAACATCAAAAAATGTTATTTTAATTATTGCGATGACACATATCTATTCGTATACAGTGCAGGTGACAACTGACGAGTCTTTTCCGTCATTTACATTTTTACAGGATTGGTTTGTAATTTTTCAGACGTTAAAAGTATAATAATTTTATAAAACAGACCAGACAGAAATAATGTTCTATAGGTCGTAGTTTTTAAATTCTGAGTGAAGTTTATAAATTTTACAATTTTTTTATTATTTTTTTTTTTTTTTTGTACGCCTGTACACACTTTTTATTTGGGGAGGAGGAGAAAGAGTTAAGAAATTGTATTGAAGTATAGAAAGTCATTTTTTATAGAAAGTGTATTCTTATTAGTACTTTATAGAGATAATTTTTCGATTTTCCCTTAGTTTTCCTAAGGTTCTCTGCGGGTGAGTTGTACACGCTAAAAATACCTAGTTTTTTTTTTGTCCATCATACTGATTGATTAAGTTGTCTGATAAAAAAATATAAAAAAAATATAAAGCCGATTAAAAGTTAACTTGTTGATTAATTCAAATCTGTTATCTAAATCTAAATCAGGTTATCTAATAAATCGTTATAATGGACAAATCATAGATGCTTTTGAGTAAGATTTAGAAAAAATTTTTGAAACGTCGACGATCATTTACTGCACGCGTGTTTCTGGCGCTTACCTTATCGGTGTGCGCAATGGTGGTAATGTTATTCATGGTTTGAGGTTAACGGTTACACGTAAATATGCATTTACACACGCACACGACACATATAAGATATTTTCATATTACTTTAAAATTGCCTAAACATGACTCCTTTTAATGTTAGTCCATTGCGGAGAGCCGCCTAGGGTTAGAACTCAAAGAAATTTATCTTTTTAACGGACATTTTTATAAATGGGAAAATAACAAATAAAGTTGTCATAGTTACTGATTTTATTCTTCTTTAATAATATTAAATACCAGATTTCACTCAAATCATTTTTCAAATGCAAAGATTTATTTTTGCTTTCGAATATAAAATTATAATAATATTCACTATCCTGTCGGAGGACGAAGTGACGATGAACCATCTGTATTTGTACGATTTGTACGATTTATTAGTTTCGTTTGTGGCCAAAAAAATGTCATGATTCCATAAATTGTTATAAAAACCATTCATCCTTAATAATATTATTATAATCAGTGTTGTACAAAGATAACTTTTAAATTATCTATATAAGATAAAGATAACATTTACTTATTTTTTATCTAGATAATAGATAAAATAAATACACATTTAAAACCGATAACTTTTTTGAATTGTTTGAAACGAGTTGAAATGGTTGGAATATGAATTATATACATCTTGTACATACAATTATCATAATTTGTTTAATGCAACGAAATAATAACTAAGAAAATGATCTATTTGACCATTTCAGATCTAACGTAAACACAGGAGGGAAATATACTTCAAATAGTTTTTAATACAAATTGTAGAATAGTAGAATCGTTTTAACGTACTACATACCTATTAAAAGCGTGCGTGTTAATAAAAAAAAAGTGTGTAAAAGTGTGCTCATTACGAGAAATACAATAATATCAACAATTTAATTTCAATGTCCATAAAAATGAGTCTGTTGCATTTCCTGACTTTGGGCAACATTCTTATCTATTGTTTATTGTATTATATGTATTAATCGTATTTATAATTAAAAATGATTTATTTATTTTCAATGGCACTGTTTCGTTATCGAGATTACTGTGTAAGCTATGAAAACTTCTCGGTAGGTACTAATCAAAATAAATGTCCAAAATCGAGGTTTAACAATTTCAAATTTTCCTCGAAGGTATACCTAATATACAAAATAGGAACGTTATAAATCAACTAGCTTGAGTGCAACATCTACCAGGTGTAATCCTTGTAAATGCAACTACTTAAAAGGGAGACTATTTGTAAATTCAACACTTTTTGTGTGCGAAATCTTGAATTTATAACTCTTTTTGTGTATGACACCAAGCAAGTGTCACTTTTTTTAAGCACAAGACCTTATTAGTAGAATCACTTTTTAGTGCAATTCGTATACTACGGTTTATGTATATTTTATCAGAAATAATATTGTTAATTAATTCATTAAAAAATTTTCTAAATACGGCGGAAACTTGCATTCGTTTTCTAGAAAATAGAATCCCTAAAATGTTTCCGTCGACAAAATAATCCGAAAATTGATTAAATTGACTATTTTAAAAACGGTGTTCGGCGGTTTGCATTTAATCTATAATTAATATAAAAGAACTAAAAAATAAAAATAATAAAACATTCATTAGAGTAATTATCTAGATCATTTACAGCAGATGACCATGTTTTATTCGTCTAAATAAGATAAAAAAATAATCTTATCTAGATAAGATAACGCACAACACTGATTAAAATATTATATTCTTAATGTTCTTCCTATCGATATTTATGATTGTGTATTAAAAAATCTCATGGTTTGTTCTTTGATGCCATTCGTTTTCAAGTCAATGGGATAGAGACATCTAAATAACATAATCATTGATTCAAATATTGAAGTTTAATAACAATAATATTGCTATATAATACGAATTTATGCCGAATGATAATTTATTATATTTAAGTTAGGTGGGTATACAAAATTGAAGTGGTCTATATTTTTTCTCGAAATATTTGAATATTTACTTAAAATCTGTTTAGAAGTATCCTACTTCACAATTATTATTATACTGAAATGCACATATACCAAAATTTCAATAAACAAAATGTGCAGGTATGTTAACAAACCGTGTTATGTGCGAATGAGGTCATGTTTCTCGTCCATGGTTATTGTTTTTCTTTATTAGTCATCGACCCAGACCTTGGAAGGTCATCTAATGACAGCCACACTGTTATTATATTATGTTGCCTACTGCTGCAGTGTAGGCACCTACTGTGTGAATTCCGTGATTAAAATATGATAACTATTCAGCCCGGCTAGCGACTATTGTACTGAACTACGTGTAGACTGTCAGACTTTCCATATAATATGATTGTCGAGATTCATACTGAAAAACACGTTTGATAACAATCATTTACATAGTAAAATTTGCATATAGTTATTAACTCATTTATTTTTCAGTTTTCATCTAAAGACTAATATTACGGATTGTTATACTTAGATCATGACGTACCTATATAAATATATATATATGTATATATTGTGTATATTCGTATTATCGACGATTTTATCCCCAGGCTTTATACATTTCGAGTTATTATGGTTTACGTCGGTTTCGTTGTAAAACAGAAACACGATATCTTCATCATAATTATAATAATATATAGGCAAGGCTGGGCCAAGTTCATGAATTTTTTTAACTAGTTAAGTAAGTTAGTTAAAAAAAAAAAAAAAAAAACAAATTAAATTAAGTTAGAAGTTACTAATATCTTTTTTATTAAATTTATAAGTTAAAAAATTAATTTTTATAAAAAAAACGTAACTTAACTTAGTTAAAAGTTAAATATATTTTAATTAACAATAACAAAATTAGAAAATACTTCTCAGCTACCAAAATACCTATATTTTTGTATTCACTCTGATATTAATAAAAACAATAAGAAATAGACGGTACCCATGACCACTTCAATACATTTTCAATATTGAATACACACAATTCATATAACACAGAACAAAACGAAAATATATGGTCAGTTTCGGCGCAAAAACTAATCAGACCTGTGTCACATGAGCCCATAAAACGAACATTTCCTACAATTTACCTCATGTCCTCGTTGCAGGTTTATCATGTTTGTAAATTTCCCAAAAATTTCAATATTACATGGTCATCTAAATATCATAAAAATAATACGAAAATAATAAGAGCCATCAATCACATTACGCTATCTTGGTAATACTTTAGTTATCTTATAATCCTATTTACTCGTATATATATATAAAGTATAAACAATAATACATATATATATATATAAATAGTAGAATTAGTAAGATTTCCTATATTAAAAAGTAAATAACCTCATCCAGAAAATTTGCAGCAATGTTCTTGCACAAAATTTAACTTAATTGAAATAGTTTGTAGAAGTTAACTTGAAGTTAACGTGTAAAGTTAAAAAAAAAAGTAATTTATGTTAAAAGTTAATTTAAAAAAATTATTTCGCTTTAAGCAACTTAGTTAAAGTTAACATCATTGTTTAACTTAATTTTAACTTTGAACTCGTTAATGCACAACTGTCTTGTATATTAGTGCTTATTTTACAGGATAGGATTAGTTTTAAAAATATTAGCGCAATATTTTGGCAATTAAACGACAGTTTTATCACCGATATTATTCACGTTATCTTATGATTTGATACGATTTTTTTTATTGAACACGAAATTAACCCTTATTTTTTTATTATTACCATATAATATATATATATATATCAGTTGATGACTAACTACAATTATTAATGACAATTTAAGTCACGTTCAGTAGTAAGTTATTGAACCTCAGGAGTAGGCCTGCCCGGAATAATTATCGGGAGTTAATGTTCAGAAATTATCTATATTATATTTTCGGAATCGTCGCGTACGACATTATTGTCGTCACGTGTAATGTCTTTTTATTTTTTTATTCCATGTGAGGACTATATACATAAAGGAAGGACGGTGTCGATGTCCGTTTAAGTTCATTACCTAAATGTCTTTGGGGATAGAACAAAATATACGATCAGTGTAATCGACGAGCAAGGTTATTTACATATTATGACTTATTTTTGGTAGAAATTAAAATGGTAAAATCGTTAAAAGAACAGTTAACACTATTATATCGTACTAATATAACTGATATTTACTTTTATTATTCACGTAGACACTCGGCAATTAAATTAAGCCAAGGTAATGACACTATTATACTAGCTATACACGTACACCTAATCCTGAATAATCGACGAGATTTTTTAAATTTAGACGAAATACGTACCTCTCTAGTATATATTTGCACCGTATATTATCTAAAATATATTGGTATAAACATGTTTTTTTATTCGAATTACGTGTGTTTTTTTCGCTCGTGATTGTGGGTCATTTGTGTTAATATATATTATCAAAAATAAAAATAAAACACTACATTATAATAATTTATGTTAGTACATAAATAAATACCTATATATAATAACTACTTGTGTACATTATTTATTTATTCATTTTTTGGTTTAACGTCAACTGAAAGCATGACTATACAATATACATATTATATTTAGGTACATCGTAATATAATTTTTATAATATATATTATATATAATATTGATATTATTATATTATTATTTAAAATAATAATTCATTTATTATTATTTATTTTAATTTAAAATAATACAGTATGTACCTATATACCAAGTTAAATGCTAAGAATTCCTAATCTCGAAAAAAGCCTCTTGACTTTTTTATTTAATTCTCCAACCTCTTTTCTGACCCGTCAGCCGTGTACTTATTTTCTTTTACGTTTTTTCAACTATTCTGCGGTAGCTATATAGCAATTTTATTTTTGTTATTTTTTGATATATAAAAATTTTCCGTTACATAAGATAGTTTTCTTCTGTATTTAAGAAAACTACTGGGGAAATCAAAAAATGACTTTAGAAAAATACCAACTGGAATGAATTTGATACCAATTTATATATATATATGTAATACATCATTGTAAAACCAATAAAGTTATTTTAAACAGAAATTTTTTTTTTTTTGGATAATTAAGTAAGAAGATATAGATGCTTATGACAAAAATATATTTAGAATATTTATTCGGAAAAGTATTTTAAAAGGTATTAGGTAAGTTTATTCAATCTTTGAATTTTTCTTGATCATTCGTTTTTTTTTATAAAATATTCTCAATTTTTTTCTTTACTTTATTTATCATAACAATTTGAGCCATGTAAAATAAGATGGGATTTGCTTTTTTTCTTACCTTTATACATTTTAATATATGTAGACTTACTCTAAATATTGATATTATAAGCTATTTTCCCTGAAAGTAAAAAAAAACCTTTGGTATTCATAATTGGGATCCTATATTATAATAGAAAACTAACGTCTTCAATAAACAAAGAACACAATAATTCTGTAAATACTATATTTGTCACAAATTTATAATTAATTATTGTTCGGTTTTAGTAGAGAAATATTCATTGAATTAATGTTCAAATATGCATTTGAATTTGTATTCCAAAAATATTCAAACAAGTATTGGAGTAAAAAAAAAAAAGAAGAAATTATCTAAATAATTTACAATAATAATTTTCTGTGATTGTATAATGTATATTATTGTTTAGAACAGTCACAATTAGGTTAACTTAACGACGGTGATCTATTGGAATTATTAAACGTTTCATTTTCCGGTTGAACATTAATAAAAGTTATTGTCAGTAATTATAATATGTGAATGTGATATTATAATAATGGAAAAACGTTTTTATAATAATGTTATCTTATAAATATATAGTTGTTTTTCTGGTCTTTAATTATAAACATTTGCAGTTTTTACTCCGATGACCTAAAAATTTAAAAGATAATAAAGATTTATTATAATACGTTTTTTTAAATATATTTTTACTACCTATATTTAGTCATCATTTATTTATAAGCGTTAAATTACGTACAATTACGGTGAATTTAATTATTATCACATATATTACTATATTATTATTTTTTTGTGTACTTGTCACTACTGTTATTAGATTAATTGTAAAATCTCACTAAACTTCAATTAACTGACACTGCCACGAGATTTAATTTAAGATTTTACGAAATGTATTTTCAAACAATGAGATCTCGTTTTTTTTAGGATATAATTATTTATTAGGATATTTAATACAGATTTGAATTGAAAAATAATTTTTTTTTAAATAAACACATTTATATAGTGTGGCAGTAATGGCAAATTGTGGAAAAAAATATGTAACACTATCACGGTCAAGTATACTGAGTATACTGAGATATCAAATTATATCTCGTGGCAGCAAAGTTGTTAAATTAAAAATTTAATTGACCTAATTTTAGGTTTAAGACTTGAACATTTAATATCAAGTAAACTAAAAAAATATACAAAACTATCTCAAAATTCTAGACTTACAACTGTTCATATATGATATAGGTACATATTTATTTTTATTTTTGGCGTAGTACTAACATTTTAGGTCAATCTAACAACAGTGGCGTAATTTGTGATGGGACAGCTCGTACATTTGTCCTGGTCTATATATTTTTCATCTTGCGTTAAGTCGAAATATTGAAAAATATTAATATTATGAATCATAATTAAAATACATATCATTTTAAATCACCGTCAATCACAGCGTGTTCGTCACTAAAACACACATTTTGATATCACTACTTTTATTTTTCCGTCAAAAATTCATTCTTTCCGTAATTAAAAGTTAAAAATTAATTAAATATTGACTTAATAGTTAAAGTTAAAAGGATAACCTCATATAAGTAAACTTGAAGAAGTTAATCAAATAGTTAATTTTTTATCTATGGTATATAATATTTTGTAGGTACATTAAACAATTTTTTTCATAGTAACGCAATAATAAGTTAATAATAGACATAAATAGTTATCTATATACTTAATAATTAGTTAAATATTCGTAATACGTTTAATGTTTTAGTGTATTTTGTACCTAATAAAATTTTTATCATAAGTTAAATATATGCATTTTTTTCAACATTCTTCGAAATAACTAAAATTACCTAAATTATTAATTTACTAATTTTTGAATTTTTTAACTAGATAATTTGATGACACTAAGCACACTAAATTAACTATATTTAATGATATTAATTATAACGATCTTAAAAGATAATAATTTAAATTGTCAACTTAAATTTAACGCATTTTCTATAGTTGATGGTAAATTTAGTTATTTATTATAATTAACCACAGTGACTTGTGCCAAGATGAGTAACGAGTGAAGCGAGACAAATAATTATTGAAGATCCAATATTCTATAGACCTTTCTAAAAAATAATTCTAGTTTTACCTTATTATTTGTTATTCCGATATCCCGATTAAAAACACCATCATGGACTCGATTTTTTAAATGTCACAAACATAGGTTGATAAAATATAAAACCTTAATAGCGTAACTTAAATAGTTACTTATGAACCATGATATACTCATATTGGTGGATTTTAATATTTCTCTAATACTACACGACTATGTTTTAATGGTATTGATATAAATTGTACCTTAACCATTTTGAAAATGATTACATATACGAATAGTTGGTTACATATATTATGATTAATTGAAAATTAATTTGAATACAAATTTGTTGAAGAAATCGTTGTTTTTTAATCTACATTATTTCCAAAAATGATATTAATTTTAAATATTATAAATTTTAAGTATATAATATAAAAATTCATATTCAATATACTAATTAATGCATTGCATTTTACTTTGTTTAGATTATAAGATTTAAAATTTTTTTTGTAAATATATTAGATACTTAATTTACTTTGTTACATGATTATTTTTACATTTAATGATATTAAAAAAAAAAATACATTATAAAATAACTATTTTAATACTGGTAACTAGTTCAATTTATCTAACTGTATAATAGCGGTTGTATATTGTAAGAATTTAGAACAATGTTATTAATTAATGTAATTGGTACATAAGAATATACCAATTGGTGTTAATTATTATTTTAAACGAAATTTTTAATTGTAAATATTTAATGTTTAATTAATGTTTTTATTTATTCATTTTTATTATTTTTTTAAATATTTTATTACTTAAAAAAAAAAAAAAACAAATAAATAGGTACTTACTTATAAGTAATATAAAACTGATTTTATAGCACATCATGTATAATTTTTTTAATATATTTATAACTAGTATAGTGATAAAATATAATTTTTATGAAGTACCTACTTATAAGTTATATTGATATATGGTTTTATGGTTTGTTCGTTATTTATTTATTTATTTTTTTCATTACCTACTCGTATTCAGATTTGAAATTTGATTTGAAATACGTTATTTCATTCATATTATCTATAATTTTTATTTCGACACCATAACCTAATTAAATAATAAATTTATAAATTGTTATCGGTAGTTGCTAGAATATTATTTCATCCGCGAACAAAAATATTCTCATGAAATAAGATTGTATACAATTGATACTACATGTATAAACAATTAATTATTAATTCGTTATTTTGCTTAGTAAATAAGCCACACGTATATATGATCAGGATAATATCCACTATTAACAGTAATATGTTGTTTTTTTTTTTTTTTTGTAGAAGTGAAGTCCCTGGGACCATCCTGTCCCACACCCAATCCTCTATCCCTCTCTATCTGTGGATCATTCTTTCCAACAAAGACCTTTTCTAACGCTTGCATGTCTTTTATTTTAGCTACTCTCAACTCATAATAAAATATTTAAAAATATAAAATCTTCTCATAATATCGTTCTTGGCCAACCAAAGATATCATGAAAAACAATCGGTTTTCATTCTAATATGGCTCGTACAATCAAATGGGCGCATTCGAATTTCCTCCCAAATCCAGGTTGTAGACCTTTTTTTATGCCTCCTGTATCATATTCACCGATTGACCGATGTATTATTTTGTTAATATCAATACATATTTTAAACCTTTTAAACAAAATTTAATACAGTTTGGTAAATTTATAAAATCCATGATTTAACCACCACAATATCACCAAAAGTCAATTTGAGAACAAAAATTTTGAGAATTTTAAAAACAGAACTGAAATGTTTTGAAAATTTGAAATTTACATAAAAAAAATATCATTTAAAGAATGATTTAAATAATTATTTACATAATATGTATTTTTTAATTTTGTCAAGATACATTTATCGTTTATTATAATTATTAAAAAATACGACGTAGATACTATGCTATATAATAATATAAATATTTTCTGCTTTTAAAATATAAAATATTGATTATAGATTATTGATTTCTGTTCTAATTTTTATTGGAGACAATTCATGTGCATTGAATCAAATATTGACTCTTCATATAATGTATTTTTTTGTCAACATTTTTATTCGTTCATTTTTATATTTTTTTAATAATATTTCATAATTAAAACAAAAAAAAAAAAAGATCAAATAAATATAAGTTATATATATATATTATAACATGCCCATTTTACCTTTTTCCCCCTAATCGTAATTTGTATTCTAAAAACAATATTCCAAATTTTTTTTTATCTATTACACATATTTATATCTTTCAATCCCAGCTTATTTCATCCTTGACTGGTATCGACGATTTTCTATGATAATAATGATAGGTATGTTTTACAGTCATGCAGAATTCATAATACTAGATAATTTACAGGATTGACGTTATTGCATTTTTTTTCTCTTAAGTTAGAATTAAAAAACTCCTTTTTTCGTCTATGTACTTTAGTGCTAAACCCGTTGTCCTTTACATATTATATAAAAATAGAAATTGTTCGTATTTTTTGCTGACGAATCAAACGTTTACACGCATATAATAAATTTACTATTATATCGTCCGCAGTTGAGGTCACGTATTATACGTGACACGTAAAATATGTCACTTTACGGACGATAATAATATATTATGTTAATATAAATCGTGTTTAACATAATATTAAGATTTTATAATATTTGATTTTTCAATGTGTGAAATGAAATCAAAGGCGCACGTTACAATGACAACGCGAAAATCAATGATTTTTCATACATATTTAATATATTCTATAGAGTGATACGAGTGTTATTAATATTGCACTTGGAAATTTATCAGAAGTGAGCTTTTTTGTTCAATGTCCGTCATGAAAATACGATATTAAGAGGGTTACGCACGGGTTTTAAGGGCTTCTGTAATTTGAAGAAAATGGATAGAAAAATGGAAATCCGACAATTTGAAAATATTAAAATATTTTTTTTAAGTAATTTAAAAATAATCAATATCATTTTTGTATTGTCGTGTGATCATGACGATATTTGATAACAGTAACTGTTACTACAGTACCTAACATCCAATTTTTATTTTTTTTCAATATTTTTAATATTAGAATATTAAAAGAATCCAGAGAATATGTATTAAATATTAATTGCAATTTAAGTGTTCTAAAATTAATTGTATAACAATTAACCCAGTTGAACTCTGGATTTTGAGTCTGGGAATAATATAAAATCACAGTCCGCAATGATACTTAAGAATGATTGCTGTTTTGATAAAATATCGATATCGAGTAGCAGTGACAACCGTGGTAGCCGAGTGAATATCAGTAACATCGGGGTGATAATGATGATAACAATGTGATCAACTAAAAGTAGCCGTTACCGTTACGTAATTCCAATCTTAAGTAGCTCTGTGATTGCTACTTCCGAATCACTGCTACTGCTACTTTGTGCCATATCTAGTAAATATGAAAAATGTTAATGGTGAGTTTTTCATTGAAAATTTGTGACTCTGACGTACTTTTAGTAATAAAATAATATAAAATACGTTAAATAAAATAATACAAGTTTACAATATTATGTGGACTATGTATATCATATATTATTACTATACAGCAGACTTGTGTAGTATTCGGAATTACTTTGCGGAATACTCGTACTGTATTCAAAATAATTTTCAAGTATTCGGAATATTTTTTAAATACATATTTTTTCAAGTATTCAACATGGTATTTTGAATATTTTTTAAAAGTATTTAAGTTTTTACCCAAGTCTGTTAATAATATCTAGGTATCCCGGATTACCGTCCGTGAAATGGTCCTAAGTTTGGCCGTCCAGCGGTAGAAGGGGTCGAGAACGCGTTACAGCCGGTTATACAGTATACACAATACATCACAATAGTCATAAACGGGTTTTTAATATAGGTAACAGGTATATATATATATATATATATATATATAGGTATACCATGACCGCGGTTTCGTGATATTTGCGTTCATCCGAGTTCAGCGGTATACCGTCCGATCGTTTGGACAAAACCTGGATCCAAGGTCGGTGACTCTCGTCTTTTAAGTTTTCTATTGCTTCGTCAACGTATAAACCACGAATAAAATGAACATTTTAATAGGTATTCAAACCGTTATCGAGCGGTGCTTAAACAGTGCTTACCTATACCTATATAATATATAATAATATTAATGAATATATTCGTGTACGCGTGTATAATAATATAATATAACGACGTACAACGGAAATACGTAATAAAAACATTGCTGTTTTTAATAAAATAAACAACAGTGATGTCAAAATCGAATGGACAAAATTTAATATTAAATGATAACACTGAAGTCCTGATTTGTATGCATTAAAAATACTAAAAAATAATACGTATTTATGCATCAAAAAAACTCGAAACAAGCTAATATGCTTACAATATAGCACCTAATATGCTATAAAATATGTTTAAATATACGAAATTCCTCTAATATGCCTTTATCCTTAAAATATGCGTTTATACATGCACTATAAACTTTTTCCTGTGCATTCTCTGTTAAACACATCGCCGATGTTTCTACTCCAGTCGAGCGCGGCATGTATAGGTACTCTCAAAAAAAAAAAAAAAATACGAAAACGCATACAAATCTGAACTTTAATGATAACGTTGATATTTTAGAGAAACAAGATCGGAATTTCGGATACGTATACGATTCACAGCAGAAGAAGTGGTATTTTTTATTGCCGACATCACAATTAAAACGGAAAAACGTATATCGTTTAAACGGTATACGTCGTGTCATAAAATATAAATGAAAAAAAAATACATTTTACAACGTACCAATAAATTACTTAGTACCTACTTACACAGTTAGGCTATTTTTTATATCGTATATTATATCGTCGATTTTATAAATTAAAATTAACGTGTTGCCACGACGAATGTACTTCCAAAATAATATGTTTATACGGTAATTTCTGGTAAAAACACGTACGCGTACGACTGTGTGTCCTTGATAAGTTGCTCCCAAAACTACCAACTGTATTTTAGACCGTTTTTGGGATGTGATTTTTTTCTTTCTTTGTTGGTCACGAAAACCATACTGTAGCTTTCAAAATTAAAAAAAAAAGTCGTAAAAATGATAAATAGCCGAAATGTCCACCAAGGGAATGGGGTATATTTTGTTCCGTGCACAATTCGTTACATTTCCGTAAAAAATAATCGAGAAACGAAATGTCCAGAAAAGAAAAAAAATATCACACTTGGATTTCCCATTCACCGAGATATATATTGTTCACTACTAATAGTGTTGCGTATTTTGTTCCGTTTTTAGGATATATTTTATTCTTCAGGACGACAAGAAAGGAAAAAGGATCAAATCGTACGAATTGGAGAGAAAAACCCGTGGATTTTGACCCACTGAGACATTTTGTACTCATTATGTACTTTTTCAATGATATTTTGATAATAATTTTCGACAAAAGTAAAAGGGAATCATATGTGCAAAAATGTAACAAAATATGTCACTAATGGACTAATATGTGATACCCCAAAACATTTTGTTCTCCGATAATCATTATGTAAAATTTCTTTTAATTGATATAATACTTTGAAAATTGTTTTACGCAGAATTTGTTCAATTTCAATTATTCTTCGCCTGAGAATGAAAATGTTCGAAAAAGTGTCGATATTGAAATTGTTCAAGAAACATATTTCAAATTAAATTTTTTTTGTATTTTTATGGTTTAATCTGATCACTATAGCTTATATTAAAATCATTGTTGTTAACCTTATTTAGTTGAGTTTCAAAAAATTTTATCAAAAAAATAATACATTTAATGTAATTCGAAAAAAATAAGTAAAAGTAAAATATTGATGACTTTGAAAAGTGTCTATACTGGGCGTTCCCCAGTCATGATAATCATCCGATACATCGCATGCTTTGCTCGCTGTACGTCCAACAATATTGTCCTTGTATATTTAAAAGTGATCTGGTAAAATATGCTTTATTACTTGAACTTTGTTTTTAATATATATTATCGTTGTTTGTTTTTTTTCCTATTTTTTTTTTTTTTTTATGCGTTCATAAGATACAAATATAAGATACTCCATTTTACACTATATAATTATCATTACGACCGTTATGTTATCTCGGTTTTCATTTAAATGTAAAACGGTTTTTCAATTCCATTTAGCATATATAGGTACTGTTAAAAAAAAAAAAAAGAAAAGAAAAAAAAAACCGACGTCGAAGATGACGTGGAAATCGTATTTCTGCGGACGTCAAGAAAGTGCAGCCCCCCCCCCCCCCGTACTTCGGATATCGATAGTATATATTATACCGTTCAAGGCGAAAGCGGCGCCGACGCATTTTACAGTGTATAAAAACGTATTCGTTTTTATTCGAAATAAAGAACTAGGTTAACGATTCGCCTTTAAATGGACACACACGTATTTATATATGTTTTTTTTTTTTTAATTTTTTATTGTTTATCACACCAACGGGAGTCGAATCTCCCGTAATATTATCATTATCATTATCATTCTAAACACTCGTCGGCCCCACGCGTGCTTATATATTTATAATAAACATCGTGTTTCGGTTATGTATAATACGGGCGATCGATGGATGATCGAGAATTTTCGGAAATTCGAGGTCGCGCCTAACACTATTATTGTTATTGTATAACGAAACGATAAGAGAGAAAAAAAAATGATATAGTATATATTTCACACAATCCCATTACGATTATTATTATAGCAGTTAGGTATATATTGTAATTTTTTACGTGTGTACGTAATGGCCACAATACGGATTGAAATAGTGCCTATTATCTCATGTTGTAATATAGTATAAATATTTCTTGATATTTGCATATCTTCAAAAAGCGATTTTTTCAGGAGACCAAAAACAAATTACAAAATCAATGATAATGGATAATACGACACGTACGTATAGTGAACGTTTCAACGTTTATATTTTCCTTGGATATTGTGCAATATACGTATTGTAAATTTGATATATAATATATAATATATAGGTAACTCAATTTTATTAATTTTTTTTTGATTATACGTGATATTTTTTTTTTGGCAACGACGATATTATTTTCCGTGTTGTTTATGTGGTGAACAAAAAATAAAAAGCGATAAAAAAAAGCGAAACACGTTTCCATCAAACAATGTAAAATTGGCAACAAACAGCTGTTGAAACAAATTTATCGGTGTAGATACATATTGTTTGGAGTCGCGAGTTTCGTTTTGTAATTTAGTGTAGAGACTATAAGCAAAACGGTCCGTTCTTGTGGACGCTTTATCACCCACACAAGAAACCCTAGGTTAGGTTAGGTACTATATTTAGCTACTATACTTACACCGGACCCAGGGATCTTTGGATCCAGGCCCTTCATTGGCCACATCGCGTCTGCTTATTAAATTAATAAATTATTCAAAAGTCGTTTGTATATATATTTTTTTTTTACGAAAATTGAAACTGCCGACAAGAGATTTTTTTTTTACGGTTTGCATTAATCGGTCACACTATCGATAACTGACACTGATCTCTAAATACTTCTTCAAAAACAGTTTTTTATCAATTGTAATATCGTTATTATGTTTATGTAACTATTATTTCAGTCAGACGATGCATGAAAATCTAATTATCGAAATCCGTATTTTGCGCGGCCTTATCGTTAGGATTCAGTACCGGATTTTCAGTTATTTAATATAGTTACTTATTTTCAAATACGTTTTTACTGATTAAATCCCACACTTAATTGTTTAGAAACAGAACGAAGAAAAAAATCGTTTTTTTTTTTTTCGTTAACGAAATCGTTCACCGTAGGTAAGCGGCGATCAACGAACTATACCTAAAACGATAATAATAATCAGTCTTTCGAACTATCACTACTATACGGTTTACACGTTTCGCTCGTACATAATATGATTTTCGTTTATTTTGATTTTTGCACTTCCAACAACCAATTAGTATAATATTATAGGCGTGGCCGTGTCAAAACATTTGAACAGGAAACAAATTTGACAGTATTATTCTATTATAAAGTGTCAAATTTACTAATGCGTGTTTAGATATAGGTAATAATTAAAATTACCTTAGACGATCGAAAATCAGTTGAATTGATTCTTAACTCATACTTAGATTCATTACTTGTATATATCTATTTACATAAATTATACAACATTTTTAATCTCTCCTCTCTTCGCATTGATATAAATAAGCATTATATTAATGTTATGTATTGCAACTGTTAAATTCCTAAATAATTTCACCGATTTTAAATTAAATTATGTCAAAAACCAATGATAAAAGTCCATAGTTAGCTTACAAATAATTGAATTCGTTAAGTTTAAAGTTAAAATGAAAAAATATATAAAATTTATTCAGTTAAAAAACACAATATTGGTTAAAAGTGTATTATTTTTGTGGTTTTAAGTTATATAATAATTTATAATAAAAGAAAATAATGATTTTTAAATTTTTTACTGAGCAAATAGTTAGGATTTGAATCTGTAAAACTATTCAAAATAGCGTAATTAATGTTATCAAATTTTAACTTCTTAAATATTGTGTAAGTACTTACGCATATATACCTATACGTATGTATATATATATTTTTTAAATTTCTATTGAAATATGTACAACGAACTTAGAAAAATCGTTCGCTTCCAATGCATTAACTTAAATTGATGATTATGAAAAATCAACTGTAAGAAGTTAAGTTAATTTAAATAAATAACAAGTAAATTTAAACAGTTTAATTAGTTATAGTTAGTTGCAAAAATAATCTTTTACTTGCAAGAGTAGACATCAACTAGTTAATAAGTTAAAGTTAGGTAAGTTATTGTTAATTTTTAAACTAGTTAATGTTGTTTAATTTATGATTATTAAATTGCCTAGTTCAGAAATGTGCGAGTGAACATTTGTTTATTCAAATTTAAATTTAAAAAAAAATAATCGAACTTTAGTATTAAAGGTTAATAATGTATAAATATTTTTTATTTATTTTTCATTATTTTTGGTGGATTGAGTAACTTTTATTTATTTAAATAAAATATTAAACCTATATTGGACAACGTAGTTTGAAATAAAATAGGTACGTATTTGTTGGAAATAAACAAATTGTATCGTAGAAATTGGGTTTTTATATTTTATTGAAATATTGTTTGTCTCTTGATTATATAATACAGTGAAAAATGTGAAATATTACATAACTAATTATTTTAAGTGTATAGGTTCCCAAGGTGTAATATCTATACATGTACATCCGTACAGTGGCTATAACAATCTTGGGCAGTAATGTAATTTAAATTACTGGTTACTGTAATGAAATTACGTAATTTAATTACATTTATTTATGAGTGACTTCACAAATAATTTTATATTACTTTGAAAAAATAATTTTAAAAACTATAACATGGGTTTTTCTATATCCGAAAATCCTGCGTACCAAAATGAATTTTTCCCAACATGCTATGCTAGAATTTAGAATCACATAACACCAATATATATATATATATATATATGTATAAACATAATGAGATTAACTAATAACTACAGAATTTTCGGATTTATTATTAAGTATTAAGCCATTACAAAAACCTCATATTGTGAGCCCACTATCCACTAAATTTTGATGAAAATTGTTAGTTTTCGGTGGCCGGTCGTTGTGTAACGTCACGTTTGACTTATCAAACCATTTCGATCGTGTCATTGTCGTCTCGCGGCGTTCAGTACCTACTATTGACATTCGATGACACGTGACGAATAAACCATTAATTAGTAACGTGTATAACACCTTTAGTACGTGTAATATCTTGCGATTAGGTGATTTGCAGATTGTCGGACGACAAAAAGCAACAGAAAATTCTAAAGTAATTTTCATAGGAACGCGTTCATTTTTCATTTCAAAAGTATAATCAGGGTCGGGCTGGCCCGGACCGCCAGTCCGCGATCGCGGACTGGGCCGTCGGCTAACTTTGGGCCCCTGAGCCCCCTTGCTCATATTTGAAATATTTGAATAATAATATTTATTAATAAATCTACGGACCCGATATTTATTTACTAAATAGATGAGTATTATTTCTTATTTTGCAATCATATTAAAAATTCTATACGATTGATCTGTTTTTGAAATCT
>JAIPRL010000117.1:52984-64746 GCA_025469235.1 Pemphigus obesinymphae
TAAACTTTTGAGCTCAAATTTCGAGTTAAAGATATAAAATTTTTACAAAACATTAAACACATATTATAATTATAAACAATCTAATTTTTTTGGATTATTTAAATTTCATATTACCTTTTTTAAAATATTATGTATTAGAATTGGAGGATGCTACACATGTGTTATTTTACCGAAAATAAATGTTTTCTCAATCTGTAGTCGTAATTAAGAAAGCAAATTTGTATTATTATTATATAATATTTCAAATTCTATCGTCATCTTTATTTTAAAGATAAAATCATAAAAAATTTATCAATTTTAAAAAAATCATTATTTTAGGGTTATTTTTGTAGATGATAAACATCAGTTCTTATTAATTATGTTATCGAAAGAAGGACGACGGTAAAACACAGATTATATTTTGTGTCTACTACCTACAATGTGTTTCTCAATAAATTATTTGTGCAACCTGACAAAACATTTTGTTTTGTTAAGCGGTTTTGTAAATATTTTAATTATCTTAATGTCTTAATTGTACAACAATAAATAGTAGTACCGACATGGAATTATTTTTAATCACTTTTAAAATGTACTTAAATATTTTTAAATTGTTAGATATTTTTTTATTAAAATTTCCTATATAGGTAATATAGAACCCCAAAAATTTGTATATGTGACGTCCTCTTAAGTGTAACGATTAGTACTTTTCATTGGTTACGGCCTATATGGGCCTTTTGATCAAATCGCGGACTAGGCCTTTTGATGCCAGTCCGACACTGAGTATAATAGTAATAATTACATGACGTGAAAAATTCGAGTAACGAAAACGTAATATCACTACATTTTAGGAACGTAACGTGCCACAGAGACTGCTGGTGGACAGACACCGGGGCCCGAAACTCCGGTGTGATATAGATCAGAATATACGAAATATCGAGATTCGCGTTCGAATTATCGGCATGATGTATTCATACAGGTTTTATGTAATTTTGCGCGATCGTCTGATTTTACAGTTACATTTTCCGTTGAGATTTTCGTTTCCATACGTATTTCATTCCATCTGCTGGTCAGACCGGTTGGTTATATGGTGGTCACGCCGAACAGTTACTATTTTATTTTTACCCGTCCGGTAGGACTTCGCAAGCGCATAGTTGCTACATTTTTACAGGTGCATCTGACCCATTCAAAACTCCATTTTGCACATATATACGCTCGTATACTATATAACGGTTTTTTCACTCCCGTTACAGATTTGTCGATCGTCTCGAACATTACGTATAGTTTGCGTCCGGGCCAAATAGTGTCAATCCTGCTCGCCAGGTCGTAGAATCGGAGGAACGTCGAAATATCGACCGAAATTCGCGGTTGTTTACCCTCAAACAAAAAATCGTCAAAATATCGTCAAAAGGCTGATTATCCCGAATTTCACGTTCTAGGCGAATCCAAAAAAAAAAAAAATTCACTTCATGACGGAAGCACCTGATATAATATGTAATAACGAAATAACAAATAAAGTGGTCACTTGATGGTTACTAATTTATTCATACATATATATATTTAATAATATTATATACCGAATTTCGTTCGGAATCGTTTTTTGAAATTTTCAATGAAATTATTTATTTTTTCTAAACAATAATAATACACTATCCAGTCTGAGGACCAAATAATAGATCAATTTCCGCCATCTGTATCTAGACGACTTATTTAGTATAGGTACCGATATACCAGGATTGGGTAAAATACTTTTTAATAGTATTTCAAAACATATTTCTAACACTTCTAAAAAAATCTATTCACCCATATCGTATGTATTCGATAATATATAGTATTTCCAAAATATGTTTGGAATTAAAATAAACTTCAGCACTTGTGACTGTAATATTACGAATGATTATATTTGGAGAACTTCAAAAAAAGTATTCTAATTTTTAAATATTTTTAGAATATTTCTCTTCTTTTTATAAATATATGTACTAGAAGTGGATTTTGAATTCAAAATTTAGGTGTCGAACTGAACTTGAAACGAACTTTGAAGTATATATACTTTTTTTAAAAATAAATGTATAGTAATTCCTTAAAAACGTAAATAAGTAGCAGAAAAAAAAACATTATCTTTTTTTAGTCGACCCTAACTCAAATCCATATAGAAAAATGAATTCGTCCAAGTTCGAACCCGAACCAAATTCTTGAAGATGGGTTCGATTTTTCGAACTTCGAACTGTTCGACCCATCTCCAGTTTGTACCTACCTAAAAACTATAGTCGATGTCAATAACGAAATCATTAAGAAGTAGATTACTACATTATATCATTATTTAATCGAATACGAACAGTTGGAAAATATAATATTCCAAGTGGAGGATTTACGTCGGAGTCTAATGGTAACAAAATGAAATATTTTTTCTGAAAATACGGTTAAATCTGAAAAAGTATTTTATTTTACTTTTATATTTAAAAAAAAAATTCATGATATACATACGTACCTATGTATATAATATTTATTTTATTTATTTTTTTATATATATATATATTTATATTTATATAGTTATAAACATCACATTATTATATAAATGGCGAATTCGTAATATTGTACAATTTTAGCGTTCGTAAACCAAATGTGACATTTAAAACGTCATAATGATAGCGATAATAGAGACGGCTTTTTATTGTTCTCGCATTATCATCTCATATATTTTATATGACATTGTATAATCGCTTATTATAAGAAAACATTTAAAAACATCACTAACCTCCTATACATACACTTAACACTTTACTCGATTATTCGTTAGTTGTTTAAATACATCGTCGTAAGAACAAAATAGACAGAATCCGGCGATACGATTCAACGTACGTACACCTACGACGTATATACCTATTATGTCCACAATGCGGACCACTGATAAGAAGACGATTGTGTGATCTGAACGTTACCCGCTCTTGTTTACTTTTAAGCATTTTAAAAGTGTATTGTCCACCCCCCCCCCCCCCGTGTGATTGTGATATATCGTACATCATTATTTATTCGTTCGGTGTTGAAACTATGACACGGTATAATAATACTGTAGAACAACATACAGGGAGATTAGAATCAATATAAATATGGTCTAGTTTGTAAACATTATCGACGGTGTTTACGGCAGAAAATGGATACAATCGAACGTATAATACGCGTGCAAAAGGTGTAAGTACATTTGAACAGAAAGTATTCAGGTCAATAAGACGTATAGGTATATTAAATATTTCTGACATAATTATTATTATTTAGTATTATTTGTTAACTGTACACGACCATGCACGGGCATTGTCTTATATTCTGTAATAACCTCGACCGCAGGTCACTGTACATTGTACAAGTAGTGTAAGTTAAATTTAATCAATCACTATACATTCGGTTCCAATTAAACAACAACAACAACAACAACGTAGAAATGATTAGATAGTCGGCACAATTCGAGAATTTGCCAATATTTTTCCCATCCCGAGTTATATCTATTGGTTTAAAGTCCAATTATTATTGTTGATAATTTTACTGTTCATTTTATACACGTTTTTATAGAAGATGAAAAAAGCTTCATAAATAATAAATTTTATAATAAAATCGAATACGATACAATTGTTTTAGGCTATTTTTTTTTTTTCGATTTTTTCAAATTCATTCTGGATTTCCATTCGATTTAAGCGATACAGTACGGCTGAGAGTACAGCTAGTTTAAAAATTGAAAGTTATAAGTTATTATTTTAAAATGACCTACTCTAAAACTTATATACCGAGTTCACGTTTAGACGAACCAATAAAATAAATATAATGTAAACTTATAAACGTGTGGTATTTTTTATTATTTTTTTTTTTTTTTTTATAAAGTTCAATTACTCGAAAAAGATTTTTCGATATTTTTTAACATTTTGTTTTGTTTCTCATCATTTGATTGCAATAAGAGATACCTAGCTTACTCGTATAACGTTATAATTCTATAACCGTGAATTAATTGATCTAATAATGCGTTTATCTATAGAGTACAAATCAATATACTTTATTCATATAGAATACACAATATTAACTTTTAACTTATTAAGTACTTAACATCAGTTGTTTTTTGTAAAACAAATTTTTAACTTGACTCGGTTATCTTTTCCCTCAAAAATTGTAAAGTACCTTAGATTTAACATTTTTATTATATAATCGTTACTAAACTCGTTATCTATTCGTTAACTTGAACTAGTTAAAAAAAAAACAATGATAAATTTTCCAGTCACGTTATACAGTTGTAGATACCTCTAAATTCTGTACACACACAAACCATTGGTACGTTTTTTAATTTTAATTTACGTAATTATTTCTAATTATTAATGTTACACCAACCTTAAACATATACACACACACACACACACACACACACACACACACACACACACACACATATATATAGAACAAGTTTTAAGGAATTATGTCATTTTTATGCCCAATCAATCAATATCGAAATTAATTACTTTGTAATGTTGTTAATTGTTCATTTTGATAAATGTGGTTATATAATTTAATGAATAATAATTACCATTATTTATTGGAAACAAATAGATATATACGTATCTGGTATTTTTTACAATAAAATTTGATATTTTGTACAATTAGTTAGGTGAACATATATAGTGTATTTGTATGTATATATATATTTTATATTATATGTAATAACCGAAGTTTCGTTTTTTTTTAAATTTTTATTTACAGGGTGCGAAGCATTTCTATCAGATTTGGATAAAGTACCGTGTATTCAAATCGATACCTTCAAACTTCGTTTAGAATTGGACGATGACTTATCACCAGAACTACTTGAGGTGGCCGTTAAAGAGCTCAGAGAAACGCCTGAACAACAGGAAAAATCGATCGCAGAGCTGAAAGCAATACTTGAAAGTAAGCATGTTTTATGATTATTTTTATTTTTCATGTACCTACTACCTAATATTGTATGCAACGTGCATATTACATTAAATTATTTAATTATTTTGACCATATTAATAACACATTTTAATGCTTAAAAGTATCTTTCTTTTTTAAATCACAATTATATAGTCGTATGAGATGGCGCAATCTCGAAGTACCAACACTACCAACCTGTATAATAAATCCGTAATGTTTTTTTTTTTTTTTTTTATTATTATTTAAGAAGAGACATAAACAATATAAATTACGTATAAAATATTATTATAAATATTAAAGATTTTCTTTTTATTTATTTTTCATACCGTTAATTAATGACTATTTAAAAAAATTAAAACATTAATGAATATTAAATATAATATTAAGTGTAGTAATAAAAAAAGTTTCAATGTCAGTCATAAAGTCACGTCCGATAGATAAGTTTAAGATATTATTTTCTTGTCCATTCATCAAAAGTCATTAATAATAATACGAAAATTTCGCGTTAAATATATAAAAATAGAAATATTCTTGAAATTACTATATAATAAATAATATTTATTACCTATCTACTAATACCTATATATATATATTATATATTATAATAAAAAAATTGTTCAAGTGATCGTGATTGAGTATTATCGGTTAGTGTGCACAAAGTCCACGACGAGTTATGACATTGAGCGCAATATTCTCTAAAAGTGCAATTATAATTATTTTATTTATGATAAGTATTCAGACTCTATACTTCTCTATTATTCATTGTCATTGGCAGTTTTTTTTAACAATACAAATTGTAATTAGATATATCAGTCATATTTTTCATATTTCAACAATCACGATTACTTTAATACCACAATATACAACTATTATTGTATTACATACTATTTTAGCAAAGGTGCGCATAGACCAAGTTAATAAGCTGAAGTTAAATTCAGTTAATTCATTAACTTATCTAATGTCGATTTCGTATACTGGTATATTATGTTTACAAAATTATTTAGCTAAAAATACTTGCAAATGTTATTTTCTAGTTAATATAAATTTGGATCAAAGTTTTAACACAGAGAAATTACATTATTTATTCCTCAATTTTGAAATTATAAGAAAATACGGCGAGAAATTCAAATTAGATAATAATTTATTATAATATATATATATATATAATATTATAGAAAATAATAATAGCTTACATTTCACATTTATTCCTACCATACCGTAGAAATTAGACTCTTTAATAATTTTGTTATTCGTCACTTACATATCAAATTCCCATCTTAAGTCAAAGGCACATGTAGAGATGAATAACGTATAATGTATAAAATCTTATACAATGTTGCACATATATTTTTTTGAATTAAAAAAAAAAAAATAAATAATAATTATATAGGTAGTAAAGAAAATTAATTTAATTAACCTACGAACATTTTCATTTCAACGTTCAGCGAGAAAACAATAAATAAAATAAGGACGGTATTATGTATTCTTTAAAAAAGAAAAACGGTATTTATTTGGTTTTGGTATTTAGAGTACTTTTATTTTTTTCATTTGTTTGTTTATATATGTAAACACATTTTCCGATTTTTGGTATAGAATTTTTTTGATAGGAAATTCGTTCTGGTTTATACTTTATAGAGGTAATTTTTTGAGTTTCTAAGTATTTTTCAGCAGCGTAATGAAAAACAACACGGTAATATATGTATTTATAAAAAAAGAAGTCCCGGCTCGCCGATTCATAATCAACGCACAGCCTAAAGTATAATAGCTAGCGACTTGAAGGGTATTTTTGTATCACAGCCTAGGCGTGCAATAAGAAAGGATTTTGAAAAATTTTGATTTAAAGGGGTTTGAAATGGGCAAAAACAAAATTTCACCTGTGAATTAAATTTACAACAAATATTTTCTATAGCACTATATTATCCATATGTATAGGTACCGAAGTCTTACTTTTTTCTTTGCCGTATAAACGCTAATATTGTAAATACCTATAATACCGGTGTTACATACACCGAAGCTTCGGTCGGAATCGTTTTATCATTGATATTTGTTTCCAATGTCAATATAATATCCACATGACTGGCCTTTTTATCATTTTACTTAATCTCAGTACATGTACATTTTGAAAAAAAGTTTAGGCCAATGTATAGACACAAGTATACCGTATTATTTGTTTAGAAAGTCGCTTTAAATGTCTAATTTAGTGCGGTGCTGGGGTAACGAGTTTTGGCTAGTCGACCAAAACTGGTTGCACGGCTATTGTGAAAATAATTGCGAACATACCTAAGCTCTTTGACTTTGGCGATGGCCTTTCCACCGTCACCGCTCGTATCTTGTGCAGCCGCCGAGATATTTGAATTAATAAAAATCAAAGATTTCACGTAGGTAGGTATATCAGATATTAGTAAAGTAAAATACGTAACACGAAATGATGTAATGCATCAATCGTAATTTTCCTTAAAGTATATTATTACCTGCGTATAATAATACATTAATTACCTATAGGTATATTTGTTTTTTAATAATACCTAATATTTTTTTACAAATGTATCCGTCTATTTTTTCACTACACTTTGAGTTCGTATGTAATCGCATAATGTTACGGAACTTTTAATAATAGTAATTTATTTGTTTTGAAAATAATTGCGTTTGTGGGAATCTACACAAAAAAATATAATTATTATATTCGTTACAAGCGACGCGATTATTATCTAAACTCTAAAAGTATATTCTAAATAATTACGATTTTAATTTAAAAGTTCATTTAATTTTTCAAGGGTACCTAATGGAAAAATACGAAACAAATAAAATTATAGTGTAATTTCGTTTATATTTTGAAATAGTAGGTACCATGTGTACGTGTTTAACGTTTTACACTATAATTATATGTGCCTTTATTTATCGATATTTTAAATTCTTAACTGAAAAATTATGCGTCACTGTAAAATGTTATGTCACCTTTGTATTAAAATGATAATTTGTTTGAAGCAATTTATAAAGAAAAAATCAAGAAATGAAGTTACTATTATTTAATTATAGTGTTTGTTTTTAAATTTATAAATTGACTTTATGGAAACGTTTACTACATTACTGTATTCTCCGATTATAAATTAATCGTGTATTTTTGAAAAAAATTTTTTGGTTATTTGGTTTTCATTGAATAAATGTTTTTATTTTTTTCAGAGGATACTGAACTGAAATCGCCCTACAACAACGAAGCATGGCTGATTAGATTCCTGCGCCCAACTAAATACTATCCGGAAAGTGCATACAAATTGGTAAGCCGTCGATCCATTGACTACCAATCGAATTAGTCATTTTTTATTTTTTTTTTACAATATTTTACACTCTGTTCACAGATAAAACAATACTACCAGTTCAAAGTGAAACACTCGAGCATTTACAATGGACTGTCGCCGAATAACGAGAAAAATATTTTCGATCATGACATTTTACACGTATTACCGAAACGTGATCAGTTAGGCCGCAGGATATTAGTAATTGAACTGGGAAGTGAGTGACATATTATAAAATATAACTCTGTTGTCCTAATAAAATTAAGTCGTCGGTAATTCCATTCAAATAGTGATTAAAGTCAATACTGACATATTTAATTTGTCAGGTCCAGATTAAGACATTTCGTGGCACAAGGGCTATAATTTTTAACGTGGTACCTACATACAAAAACGGTTAGATAACTTTAGGTACGCATATTGCTTTTGATTTTGAAATTTGAACGCGCCTCTTTTACAGGCTAGGCTTATTTTGTCAGGTTTAGTGCATTTAAAAAAAATAATAATAATCCTCCAAAAACTTTAATAACGTAAACGATATAATTTTGATAGTACAAAGTATAATATATTATGAAGAATACGTGCGATATTAAAAGTAATATTAAAAAAAGAAAAAAACGGTGTTAGTACCATTTTTCATTGTTCTGTAATCACAAAGTTTATTAAAAAAAAAAACATTATTACGCAATTCAAATGTCGTGTAACTTTTGAAAAACTTACAAACACAATTGAACCACCAGTTTGAAAGATGAGTTAAACTAGGTTAAACTACGTTTTGTTGGAAGCCGGTTTTTAAAAATGGCATTATTCTGAAAATGGAATTCCAACAAAACATCAAAAAAGTTTTCATATTTTAAACGACTTATAATTTATGTTTCAAAGTTTATTGTCGACTTGGTAGCATTTGACTTACGAAATCAGTACTATATCGTTATCAAATTTTTTTATTGTAGCGTCCTTTTAATTAATATGATTATAATTTGAAAATTCTCAATTTCGATTTATTGTATTCTATGTTACTACAATAAAAATAAAAATAAATTATACATATACATATGTATGTGCAATGTGCATATTTATAATTAACCGTAAATGTATTAGACCGTATATATGGTCCCCCCATCTGCACTCCTTAATCCGGGCTTGTAGTTTAGGTATATCGAATCCTATTTACCGGGGTGCATTTAAGCATACCGTACATTGCTAGAGACCCAGAGCCAAATCCCGAGCTCTGATTGGTTGTATTTAACTGGTGATAACAATTCAATTTTTTTTTTATTCAACTATAATAAATAGTAACTATAGTATCACAGATTACAAATTTACATTAATTTATTTTATATTCTATAATAATGAGTAATTACTTTATTTATGTGTACCCTAAATTCAGTGAGTTTTAGAAAACAATTTATGTAGAAATTTTGATTTTCTAGTCTTAAAGTATATTATCTGTTTTCAATTTGTTTTTGTTCAGTCTAAACATTAAATGTGGATGCAATTAAGATTGTTAATTAAGTTTATATATTTTATGATTTTGTATAATATTAATATTAGCACTACTTAATGTGGTATGTATTTAATTATCGTTGTTGAAGTGTTAGAACTACATCTTACCTTTGAGAATACATCTCGGTAAATTATTATGCTAGTAATTGTATCACTAATATATACTAATATATAATAACTTATTTATTGGTAATTCAAGTTAATGGAAACTAATGTTTTTAAATATATCTCAACACAGTATTATTAACTTCTCATAAAAATAATATCATGCAAGCTACGTCTTGTTAGTAGGCCATTCAGTATTTATTTACACACCAAAATAATTTCTATTAAAAACATTCCGTTAAAATACCCAAGACTCCATTACTAAGATATAATATACTGTAAGTAAACAAAATTGAAAACATATTAAAAATACTTCCATAAAGTAGCTTGAAATTATCTTTAAGTACATAAATTAATAAAATATAGGTTTTCCAGTCATAAGGTGCCTACACACGTTCAGTTTTTCCTTTAAACTAACTGATCAGACCCGGACTGTTCAGTTAAAACGTATCGTGTGTAGGCGAAAACTGAAGGTACAATCAGTCCCAGGCGCGACATGAACTGATCAAGTCATTCTTGATTTTTCGTTGGAGCTAACGAACATTGAACCTTTATCACCACGCTTATCATCTTCTCTAATGTTAATAAATTATATATTCTGTGATAAAACCAATTTTTGTCTATTTATACTTCAATAGTATAAAATTTTGAACGATTTTTCGTTTTTTTTTTATTGCCCTTAACTTTTGCATAGCATACAACAGAAGTTGCAATTAAAAAAAGATCGTCTGTAGTTAATGCCATGATAGTTAGATAGTTAGATAGAAGTTATATAGATACGAATAAAATAAAATAAACTAGGTACAAGAACAATGTTTAGTCAAAATACGCTAATAAGCCTAATACATTAAATTGATAACAATCGCAAACTTAAATAGGTATTAGTGATAAAAAAAAATAAACATGTCGTCATATCATGTTCATCGTTCAGTCAAGTTTGAACAGAAAAGTGAGCGCATGTAACCACCTTCAAGCCTAGACTTAACTGAAGCCTTGCGCGTTCAGTCCAATTTTGAACGGAAAACTGAACGTGTGTAGGCACTAGGCACCTATAGTATTAGTTATAAATCACTTAAGTGTAGTAAATGATAATTATAATTCAAAGATCAGCCAATCAGAGCTCGCGATTTGGCTCTGGGTCTCTAGCAATGCATGGTATATGCTTATATGCTACCGGGGTATAATATGATATTTTTAGACTGACAATAAGTACCTATATAGGTGTAGTGCATAGTGCCTAAATTATAGTGAGGGGGAGGAGGGAAAAAAAGGGGTTGGAGCTCCTCCAGTATTTCGTAATGTTTTTTCAGGGCGCCCTCACAAAATATTTTTAGCGGTATACGAGTTACACAATATATATATATATATATATATATATATATATATATATATGTACTATATATACTACCATATGCTACTATATATAATACCATCTACGTGAAGCCGAGCAAAAGGTAGATAAAAAGAGTAACCCGATAGAACGATAAAAAATTCTCCCAAACTATTATTATTATTGTATCGGTTAAACTGTGGATACACGATTTTATCATATTATATTATATTCATAATTGGACAGATAAGAGCAGCTGTAACATAGATATTTCGTGAAAATGTAAATAATGAAAACACAAACGCCGGCTATAGCACGCATAGATAATAAATATATGGATGGGACATTGCCATCTCATCATTGGTAATTTTATATGAATTATACGGTGTGGCTTATTTTTTCTTCCATTATCAAGTTACTGTTTATTCCATATCTTCGGAATTAATATTATATTCATAGATAATAAATATCTTTATTATTCATAACAGTAAATAGCACTATAATGTATTGTATATAATATTATTTACAAATATATATTATAATATTCAATAATCAATATTAACATAAATGTAAACACAATACATTATCAATATTTGAAAACAACTGTTATCACCATAGATAATTTCTTCACG
>JAIPRL010000117.1:68363-172398 GCA_025469235.1 Pemphigus obesinymphae
CAATTTATCGTACTCACAACCTCCTTTTATACCTAAGATCCTTATTGTATTCCATTATAAGTGATTCTAGTGTTAAACGTGTTATCTTCAATTCTACACCAAGGTAAGTGTGATTTGACATATAACCTTTAGACACCCTTAGGTATCCATACATAATCTTTAAGTAATATAATAAAAGTATTAATTAGCCAGACCTAAAATTCATATTTATTATTGACTCAATTATAATATCCATTGCATATTTTACTAATTATTTCCAACTTAATCTCTCACTCATTTTTATAATTTATAAGATAGGTATCCAATTTGGTACCTATCTCCGCTTTCATTTTATTCAATTACAAGATAGGTAATCAACTTGGTACCTATCTCTATTTTGATTTTGTTCCATTACAGGATAGGTATCGGAATTTGGACTTTACCTTACCTATCCTATTACAACCATTCATCTACATTTTTGTTATAGTACACAACACCATTACAATTTTGAACTTTATTCCTTATTCCATTTTATTTTTATTATATTACAATACAATAGGTGTTTTTATTCTTAAACTATTTTATGTTTTTATTCTTGAATTGATTAATTATTTTAATTTTAAATATAAATCATAATAACTTAAAAGTGAAGGCTGGGAAAATTAATTATATTTTAAAATCATTAAAATTTAATGTATAGATAAAAGGACCTATATCTACTTAATTTAAATTAAAAGTTAAGGAAGAATTTCGCGTATTTAGTAGTATTTCGAATCCAACGATACATTTCAAATCACAATTATTTAGTTAAGCAAATATACAGTACTTATTATAACTAACAATTTTCAGTTTTAAAAATAATAATTCCAATGAGTATAGTTTCTATAAGTAGGTAAGTACTAATTTCAATATTTATTCAAATATTTTATAAAAGTATTTGAGTACCTTAGGTATTTATATATTTATATTATATATATATATATATTTATTTTAAGTAGTATTTTTTTACATATTCAAATAGGTACCTACATTTAAAAAATATTTTTTCAGCTTTATCCATAATATGATATTATAATGTTTGTTATAATAATTTTCTAATCAAATAATGAAATTTTTAATTTTAGTGATATCTATAATCTTTAAACAGTTTTTAACCTATGCAAAATTCTAATATAAATTAGCACACGAAATTTCTGTTCATAATTTTAGCACCATCGTGCAGGTATCAGAAATGTCAAAAATAATTTGACACTTTTATAATAGTTAAGAGTATACTGTATAGTAAGTAATATTAATTATACTATACCTATATCTATTATCTAGTCCAAGCATTAGAGTTAAGAGAACTGTTATTCAGAGATTCGTAAAATCAGTTTATCGTGTAACAGTGGCGCAACCAGGATTTTCTCAAAGAGGACTCCAAGAAAATCTTTAGCAAACTATTTTAAGAAGACCAACGATTTTTTATGACTTTATATAGGTAATTTCAAAAATGTTTAAGAAAAATGAAAATTCATCAATTAAAAAATGTTTACGTATATTTTAAAAGTAAACTATATTATGTGATAATAGTATAAGTATAATTTTTTTATCGTTATTATTTTTTAGGAAGGTAGATATATAAAAAAATTAAGGTTAATAAAAAAATTTAGAAAATATTACATTTGCATTTCTCATTTTTATCAACTTAAGAATAAAATATATATAAAATTAAAATATTTAAAATATTTCTAATAAAATATACCTATACATTTTTTATGCACATATTATATTATGTATACATTTTCCCCAAAAATCGAGAATTCACTTTTAAAAAAAAAATCAAATATACAAAAACAGGTCATTCGTATAAATTGTACCTTTGATATAGTAGGTACCTACAAATGTACAATGCCAACTAATTTCCTTGATTTCTTGTTGCGCTCCTCGCCTGGGCCAGTTTCGCCAAGCTCTACGGTTCTGCCTATAATATAACTCAATTAGCGGTAATATAAATAGAATTATTCAATAAATTTATCGGCAATTCAATAAATGTTAAAAAAGTACCTAACTAAAATAATAATAATAATAATACAATAGCTTATTCATCCGACTATACATATTTTGATGTTTTGTTATTATTATAGTTATATGTTATAAATTATAATTCTGGTATAAAATTATAGGTTCCTTAATTTTATTGCCTTATCAAAAGATTTATAGCAGTATTTTATTTAAATATATTTTGTGCATAATATTTACATAATTGTTCAGTGAAAAATATTTTATGGTAGTATTAGGAGGTACCTAGGTATTCAGTTTAGTGTCAACAAATGGTTACCATGACTACTTATAATATTATGGTCAATATATATAAGATTATTGACCCCATATACTGTTAGTCTTAAGAAGGAACAATATCATGTTTCATTCAGTTATTTTCTTTTGTAGCCAAATAATGACGATTTCTCAGATGATCTACAATACTTTTTATTAATATAATGGTTGTGAAATCAGTATCTTTGGTAGAATTAAAAAAACAACAATGGGCAAAAGAAAAAGGTAAAATATTCTGTGATATTTACGTTGTATTTACGAAAATATAGTTTATGTTCAAATGCATATTTATTACCTATTGTTACTATTTTTAAAACAATAATTTAGAAGAACTTGTAAAATTAAATGGTTATTGGAGAAATCAAAATACACCAATGGTTTTCAACGAACAAAGGTTTGTATTTTATTTTTTGCATATATAATTATTTTATTCACATACATTTTTCAATTATTAGGGATCATATTATTTATCCAGAAATACGATTAAATGACAACGATCGTAATTTTGGTGAAAGCTGCAGAGATGTTCAATCACAAAAGAATTCAAGTTTTCCTCCAATTGCTCACGATAGTCAAAAGCAAAATTCCAGCGTAAGACAATACTTTTAGCAGTGGTACAATTGTGTAGACTTCAACTCCAAAAATAAGTTGATAAACAAAAAATAAAGTCATTCATAGAAAAGTGCACTCACAGTAAATCTATGGCATCCACATAATATTTTCAATTTATAGAAATAATTGTACCTATTTACTTAGTTTTTAGAGTAATTGACATTAGTTATGTGTATTTAATTCTAAACAAATATAGATCTTGAGATCATTCAAGGTACTAAGCTCTCCCAGCCCCTCTAAATTTCGTCACTGATTTTAATTAATATAATTAGATTTAATCATTGTTAATTGATAAATACATATGCACCTACCACATTTTCGTTATATTTATTTAGAATATTTTTATCAATAAAATGGACAACGATCTGAACAATGATAATCATAATGGAATTATGGATGATTTTAAACCAAAAAGCACTCATACCATGTACGTTTATATTTTGTTTTAATTTTAAAAAAATGATGTTAAATTTTATAAAAATTATTCAGCTTAAATCGGACATATACGATTTCAAAAGAAGACAGTGCAGATAATAGAAGAGGCACATTAGAAAGACAAAAGTGGGATAAACAATATAATGTTTTAAATACTGGATTAAATCCTCCAAGCTTCAATTCAAGTGAGAGAAAATATTTAAGTAATGAAAGTAGAGTTGAGACACCGGCTTGGATCGATTGTTCATCAGAAAAAGCGTAAGTAATGAGACGAAAACACGAAATTAGAAACTTGAAGTACCTACCTATATATTATATTATATAAAATATATATATTAACAGTTCTATTAGCTGTATTTATACAGTAGCGTAGATAAAAGGATTATAAGAATTTGAACTTCCCTCCCCTCCATGAAAATATAATTTAAACTATTTAAGTAATTACCACCTAGCTATAATGTTAACCAATATTTTTTTATAAAAAAAAATCAAGAATACTAAATAATTAATAAATACCTTCATAAATCATGAATATAAAGTATAAATTAACATAATATCATATATAATATACCTTCATTTATCTATTACTTATATATATATACTATGTATATACCATATTTTTACTATAAATAAATAATATATACTATGTACAACAGATTTACAATCAATGAAATTGGAAAATCTCAATTTGATGATAATTATAAAGCTCCAGATTTTAGAGGCAGTTGTGACACATTGTGTTCATTGGACTCAAATAATGTTAATAACAGGTAAAAAATAGTTAATTAATAATAAAATAATAATAATAATAATAATAATAATTGGTCATCATTTTTGAATAATGAATAAAATAAAATAAATGTAAATACCATGATATACATATATTGCAGTGATAAATTTTAGAGGGAACTACGTGCCACCCCTTAGAAATTGTTATCATTATTTGAGGAGTCTTGTCATTATCTAGAGAAAGCGTATAATAAGGATCACAGAGGACAGAGAGATTTTAAAATGAACAATAATGAAAAAGAAATAAACAAAGATGTAGGTATGTGAATTTAATTGAAAATATATATGAACAGGAGAGTACAAGAGTGAGAAGTTTCTGTGGAGAAACTGAGATTTTTAATGTCGGAGTAGAAGTGGACTAGAGTTCGTTTTGAGTCCTTACTTATTTTCTTTGGTAATGGATTAAATAATAGAGAATATACCGTATATACGTATATACGTATATACAGGATACGACAGGACAGTGGCGTATTTAGAGGGGAGATTAGGAAGATATATCTCCCTTCTTGAACTTTTAAAAAAAAAAAGCTTAATAAGGAAATATACCCCAACATACACCTCTTAATAAAAATACAAGTACATTACCCATATCTACTTCAACACCAGATTGTACATTTTTTCTTATTTAAAACGAGTCAATATAGGTAGGTAGTCATCTCAGAACCACTATGAAGGAGGTTAGATTAGTACCTAAATTAATTAATAATAACTAGTAGTTATTTGATTTTTAATTTTGTAACAGATTTAATGGACTGACAATGTTATCCATTCATACACTACAAATTAAGATTAACGATATAATTGATGAACTTGCAAAGAAAAACAGGAAATCACAATTATTATTATAAATTACAGAAATATATCAATTTAAAATTACCCTTTTTTTTTTACAAATGTTCACATTTTTTAGTCTACACATTATTTATTATCTCCTCTCTTCACCAAGTCATAGGGAAAGGCAAGTAATAAATCTGAGTAGTATTTAAGATTTATAGAAGGATAGTGGTTTCGAGGAAGATATAAAACATATGATAAACTGTGGATGAATGAAGTGAAGAGAAGCATTATGTTATATTTCGTGTAATAAGAGGGTCCCAATGTATGTTAAAAGGTAAATTTTATAAGATTGTTATACCTGCGATATTGTACGGATCAGAATGTTAAGCAGTATAAATAGAAAAAATGAAGATAAAGCAGAGGATGAGTGTAGCGGAGATGAGAATATTAAGAGGACCACACCAATGGCTTTCAGTAGCAAAAACATGTCCAAGAAAAACAAACACGAAAATACTCTATAATGTAATTTTAAAGTAACAACACCTATAAAACTAGTTTAAATTACCTTTTCGTAAGTTCTTCGCAAACATGTTTTTGAACAAACGCCCTGATTGCACAACAATGAAAAGTAATACGGTTATGGGACTACTTTTAGACAACTTTTAAAATGTAATTTAACGTTTTTTAATTATTAAATTTTAATTTTTCAAAATATTTCTTAAAAGTAGTCTATACAAAACCCCTTAAAAATCCTCTGAAGGTGGATGAGTGGAGTGACTATAAAAGATAAAATAAGAAATTAGTATATACAAGGTAGTATGTAGATAAATTGAGATGGCTCGGGCATGCTTTAAAAAGGGAAAAGACAGAGGTAGTAAGATTAGTAAAGGGAATAGGGGAAGAGGAAGATCGAAAAAGAGATAGGGGTATATAATAAAGAGCTCTTTATTATCACTTATTTATCACTAGTGATATGAAATAGGCGGGTGTAGGTAAAGAAGATGCAGGAGATAGAGTTAAGTGGAAGTAGAGAACTAGAGTGTCTGGCCCTAAATATTTAGGTGAAAAGTGTGAAAGGGAAGAAGATTTGAGGAGTATAAGATTGATTTTGAGGAGAAATTAGCCCTTTACTCCATAAATATCCCTATTTTCCCCTCCCTCTTAAATGAACTGCAGATCCTTTCTTAATATATTGTTACTTTTGTATACAGGACTTACATATTAGGACAAAATATTCCATTAACCACTGAAGAACTAGCTGCTAGAGAAATAAAAAGACAAAAAGCAATGGAACTTCAAGAAGCGATAAAACAACAGGTGAACCGCAGATTTTATGTTTATTACATTTATTAATCTATTATTGTATTATCAGTTAAAAGAAAGGCAATTAAAAAGAAAAGAAGAAATCGAAAAAAAAAGACAGGATGATTTAGTTGAAGAACGGAGAATACAAAAGCAGCAAGAACTTGAAAGAAAAAGACTTGACGATGAGCTGAAACGACAAAGGGAAAAAGAAGTAAATCAAGGCGTTAATTGTAAATTTATTAAAAATAATATAAATCAATATGAATTTATTTTTATTTTTATAAAACTATGATATTTTCTAAATTATTGTAAGTGTAAAAACGGGTTTACAATAAATAATAATGTAATGTGTCTCAACAGTTGAGTGATGAACGCAAAGCCAAAGCAATGCAAGAAGTTTTAGAAAATGCCCAAAAACAAGCAAAAGAAGATAAATCCAAAAACATGCAAAAGAAACGACATAATCAGGATGAAATCAAAGAAGAAATTCCGGAAACGACGGTATCTAGTAAATGTGAACAAAATGGCTGTCCTGAAGAACCTGCAAAGGCACAGGAAAACGTACCGGAAGTAGCAAAAGAAATACCTATATTACCGGAAGTCGATGTGACACTTCAAACTTCACCTTCTATTTCGAATCGTCAAAAACTATTAACGCCCAGCAAATTTCGGAGTCAGTCTAGTAGTGTTGCAATACAAACGGAAATTTTAAAGTAAAACTAAAAATAAATAAATATAATTGGAACACACTATGTAGTTAATTGGCTCTGTTTGGCTAAATCATATTTCTTTTAGAAAACCAAAAATAGTTGGAAATGGTGGAAATGTTTTCCAAAAATCTATAGATTTAGACAAAAGGCCAAAATGGGGTGTAAACAGACCAGAAGTACAATACATCAAACAAAGTGCCAAAGATCCTAATTATCAGCTAAAGTTAAGACAAAAGTCATCGTGGAATAGACGTATAAGTAATGCAAATTCGACAAACAGCTGTCAACCTGACATAAATGAACGGACTAGGTAAAAAATTATAAAGTTGATAATGCTTTAGGTACGTATAATTTGTTTGTTTGTATAAAAATATAGCTATACATTTCCGGATAATTATTCAAAAAAGATGTCGGCATATGGTCGGCCAAATTTCGCAGGTATGATTTATGGAAAATTAAATATATTATAGTTAATGATTAGACATTATATTACAAGGCACATTATTTTAATGTTTTAGAAATGAAAAATGGTAAAAATATTCCAAATAAAACGCCATCTACGTCAGAGAGTATATCAGTTAGTGATGTATTATATCAGTTATCTTCGTTACGAAAAGTAAGTATACTAACCCGAAGTATAAGTCACACAAAATTAATTTATATATATTATACAAATAGATAGGTACGTGATTTGTTTTATTAAAAAGATTGTTTAAATATCCGATTTATATTTTATAGTATAGGTTGAGATTTCCGAAGAACATAATACAGACTAGACTAGATAGAGCATATATTATAATAAAATATTATTCGGATAGAGTTACATTAATTAACATGTACTTATAAAAATACTTTATGCAGTATATATTTAAAACACGTATTAATTGCTGTTACAGGTACTAGAAACTAAACGAAAACATTGGAAGAGTGTTATTGCTGATGAATCACCGTCTTCGGATTCTTCATAATTTCGCTAAACATTAAACAATTATATAAATAAGTCGTGCAAGTTTAAAAAGTAGACGATATTCTTTTTTTATAAAATAATAGTTAAAACAGTAATACAATTTAAATTTAGTTTTTAATGTTATTTTAATTAAATTCTAGGTACCTATAGTTTTCTCCATAAAAATATTTTTCAAGCTATATTAAATTTTTTTTACAATATACAAATTGCAAATAGATAGTTGTATTTAAGATCGTTTGTGTTATATCGTAATTATTAGCTTAAACTAAATTAAATTGTTATAAATAATTATTATAAATAAATATGTAATATCATATATTACAACTAGGTACCTATAGCTCTTGTAATTTAGTATTTAATTAACTAAAATCATAAAAATAACTTTTCTGGCCAAATTTTTTTATTATAATAATTATTAACTATTAATTATATTATTATCATTATTATATTTCATAGTTTATTATAATTATAATTATTATCTATACCTACTTAGTTTTAGGCTAAATATATTTATTTAAGAAAACTGTTATTGTTTTCCATCTATTATAGGTTACCTACTGCCACAGAACGATATAAAAATTTTTTTTTTAAACGTATAAGTACCTATACTATAGTATTTGTATAGTAAAAATATATCTATATAATATTATTATATATAATAATAAGAGTAAGTTTTAATAGTATTAATGTTTGAAACAAAATAAATATATTATAAGTAGGGACCTCCTACCTACTTAATAGATCCTTATATGAAAATATGCATTATTTTTTATGGTTTAATTTATATTACTAAATTTGTTTGTGTTTATACCTATTAGAATATATTATAGATAGTTGACATGCAAAAATACACTTTTTTTTTAGTTTTGTGGTGTTTATATATTAGTTAAATTTGATTAGATTGTTATTAGATATATTGTGTAAAAAAAAACGATCTAAATCGTTATACGTTTATATCGTTTATGCGAGATGAAATATATGCATATTAAAATAATATACTTATATTATATTGATATATTGTATCGATGTTTATTGTTTATATTGTATAATGGTGTTTAAAATTTTTGTTCCTAAATACAAATAAAGCGAACCAACCTATATAACTAAAATTGACGATTTTACAAAAACTATAAATCCATTGTTCTTAAAATAATATGATATATTTAAGACTGTATTTTTACTTTTTAGCTAAATTACAATGCTAATTAATAACATAAATGCACTAATTTTGAAATATTTATTATTTTGTTCACAGATCATAAGTACATAAAGCTTGGAAATTAACGTCTTAAAAATAAAATCATTTTTATGGATTTAATTCACGATACTACCCACATATGGCTACACAAATCGAAGAGTTTCTTGCTAAAAAGAAAGAACAAACAACATTACTCGATTTACACAACTGTACCGCCAACTCAAAAGAAGAATTAAGAAAGCTAGTGGAAAAAGTACCTGAATTCAAGATAAAACCGGAAAAAGTATTGTTTATACTTAATATTATAATTAAACTATAAACATAATTAATATACAATTTATAGTTTATTAGTTAGGTAAGGTACTAAAATAATAAAGTCACAGATATGTATATAATATATTATATAGGTACCTACATAAGTAATATACATAAGTAATTATACGATTTAATAGATCCCGTTTAGGCAAAAATGTGTGCCGTTTTGTAAATAAATGCCCTCGGGCATTTCGCCTTTAAACAGTGTTATAAATTAGTAGGTATATACCTACCTACCTATACCACACTGGCGGGTCCGGACAGCCGCAGACCACGTCAAAATGTATTTAAATAAATAATTAAATATAAATAGCATATTTTTTGTCTAAAAATGTACTTGAAATTATTTTTTAAACAATCACACACCCACCAATTAAAAATAATTGGTAAGGGTACTTTTAATTCCAGTGAATTGTAAAACAATCACAAATTAAAACATCGATGTCCCGAGCATCGCCAAAAACATATGAAGAATATAATTATACATATCTGTTGTACAGCTATTAAAATTCAAGAGGTAAACGTAAATTTACAATGAATACAAAAAGTTGAAAAATTCACAAATATTATTCTTGGTATCTATTACCTATATCTATCTGTTCTATATTTCATTAATAAGTAGGTATATCTAACTTACTTTTAAGATTTTGTTAATATTGTTATGTATTTAGGCTGCAGTGGTGTGGTAAAATATAAATACTATTGATGTGAATATCCTGCATTTTTAACCCTTTTCCCAGACAATTTATATATTTAACTCGGGCACTTTTAATAAAAAAAATTAGGCACATGCTTTAAATGGGTGTAATGTATATGTGCAATAATATTATTATTTATTACTATCACTGTTTTGTTTTTAGAAGCCTGATGATATAAAAATAAGAGAAAAAAAATTCAAATTCAAACTACTCAAAAAAGAAAAGAAAAATCCATTCCCATTTGCTGAACCAACGCCGTCAGAAATGAAAGGAGTTTCATTAGAAGAGTTGTACTCGGTGAACATCCCATGGAAAATGCTTACTTCTCTTCGCCCGAAATTAAAAATTGACGAAGAATATTTTTCAAGGTAAAATAAAAGAAAAGACTGTCAGTAGGGGGTAGAAGCACTTCGCTTGTTGGGTGGGATTCTGGTGGTGGATATATTGAAATTGAAAATCATGATAAATCATTTCTCTCGATAAAAATAATTCTGAGCTGAGCTCATTGTGATATACCTACATAAATATATTACAATTGAAAATGTTGAAATTTTTGAAAGTTCCTCCTTGGCTCCTTCTGATTAAAAATTTGCTTACAGAAAAATAAAAATAAACATCATTATAAAATCAATAGCATCCTGGCTACGCTCAGAATCTAAAAGTCATTGTATTACAGTGGCGGCTTTAGGGGGGGGAACCAATTCCTAAAAAAATTATAATTTTTTGTGTATAATATACATTAAATTAAAAATTATCACACTAAAGTACTTAGTGGTTATAGTGATTATCTATATGGCATCTAAAAAGCAAAAAAAAAAAATACCATTAACTCAATTTTAGCTACTCCCCCCCCCCCACAAAAAAAAAATTACCTACGAAATTATTTTTTTGATTTCGAAAATTTATTTCGTCGATTTACCGCCCTCTCGCAAAACACCGCGAAAAAGCCATAAGTAAATATATTTTAATTTAATTTGAACGGCCTGAAAATCGTTCAGATTCCTTAAAAAATATGAACTTCGTTCGCGTTCCCGTTCTATTTGACAAAAACCGAAGTGAGTTTTGTTCGCGTGTCATTCACAAAATATGAGCGTATGGACGTCGTTCTTCCCAAACACTTATCTGTAATACATACCTATATACAAGTAGGTTCCTATCAATGTACGTAAAACTTCAATTTTCTCGTTCTTGCCCAACAGCTTAAACGAAATCTAAATAGTGTATAGTCTCTTAAATTTGAACTTGATTATTATAAATTCATTATTTTGTTCTTATATACAGACAAATCGAGTTGGGTACGGCTACGGTCAAAACGAGAAATGCAGAAAAAAAAACACCGTGTGATAGTTTTTTGCGGAGGAAGAAAAACGCTTCCGGAGGTGTGGAAGCGAAATTTCTATCGTGTAAAGAGTGCGGAATCGAATTCTGCACGGGCGACAGTTGCAAGATATTCTACTACGATTCGTTCAAACGGGTGGCGGCGTCCACCGCGCAAACAATTAGCGAACCGACACAAGAGCATATTTCCCAGGAAAAAAAATTGTCGAAAAAAAAAACGCCAAACAAAGGGTCGAAAACAAAATCGCGACTAAGTAACACGCCCGCTATTATAGTTGGCAAGAATGCTAACAAGAAAAACGACAACAAAAACAATATTATAAGCGTCAAAACTAATAAGAAAATACCGACGGTTGTTACTCCGGATAAATTAATCGTCAAATCGAAAGACGTTGAGACAGTAAAAGACCGCCATGTACCGTCAAAAGGAAATATTGAAATTAAAAAAAAAGTTAAATAGTATCTATATATAACATCAGAAATATAACAAGACAATAATAATAATAAAAATAATAATAAGTAATACCTATAATAATAAAAAGAAGGCCAATTTTTTAAACTTAAAATGATTGCGGGCCAGACATAAAATTGTTTTTTTATTATTGTATGAAGCAATAATTTTAATAATATATTTTATGCCTATATGATAAGAACTATAATATCTAAGTTTAAAATATTATGTTTTATTATTGATAATTTTTCCAAGACATAATTATTACCTATAGCTATTTTTACTATATTTGAAATAAATTGTACCTACTAATTTTTTTCCATGATAAAAATGTCAATATAGACAGTCCGGGCCGGATAAAAAGAGACAGCGGGCCGGATGTGACTCGCGGGCCCCCAGTTGCCCATCCCTGCTATACTTATGCAGTTTATGTAGGTACCTATATCGTCTAGGCCAATTTTTAAAAACACAACTACCTATATAGTAGATAATTTTCTTTCTCATTTTATCAGTCTAGATTCCAGAAGCATATAATATTTTCGTCATGATTAAGAATTCTGTTCTCTTTATTATTATCAATATAATATTTATTTTAAATGGTCGTTTATATATCGTTCAATGCTTATACATACCTACAAGACCAATTTATATATTACTCGCATTAGTCATTACCTACGGGATACGCTCAATATATAAAATTATTAAATAAAGATAATTGTCGAAATGAAAATTACTTATAAAGTAACTAAAAAATATTGACGTAGGTATATATTGTGGATGTGTAAAATTGGTTTACATATACGGTTCACTAAAAACTGGTTCAAACAGCTGTGGTTTTATGAGTGATAAAAAGTGTTATGCAACCGTATATCAGTGCATGACTGGGCGACATAGATTTTTGGATTCAACCCCCATTCTAAACCAAATTTTACTAGATAAAATTAATCAAAAAATATAAGAAATTATGATTAAAATATTTTATCCATTTATTTAATTTATCATTTTAATGTACCTACCAATATTATATCCAATAATAATATTTAAAAAAATACATGTTTTATATTTATTAGATAGATAATAATATTATTTTTTGTATAGATAGATACTTAAGTAATAATTTATTAAGTTATAACTAAAATCCGGATTTATATATACTTACTTTAAAAACTTAAAATGTATGTATCAAAAAATTATCGAAAATAAATTTTTTTAGCGAAAATATGCTGTTATCAAAAATAGATATATGCATTTATATGCCAAAAAATTTTTTAAACCTCACTGGTATTTCTTTCATTGAAATCAAAATATGAAAAACATGAAAAAAATACCATTTATAAGTCATGAAATAATGCATCATATGCCCATTTTTTTTTAACTGCCTATTCATAACTACTAATTATTATATATTATAAACCTGAAGTCACAATATTATACACTTTAATTTTACGTATACGTTTTTCAACAATTACATTGTCATCTTCAGGGCGTATCAAAAACTAACCATCCAAAGGTTAAGCTTTTTGTTTTAAAAACCCGGTTCGATCAAAGGATTTTTTCTAGAACCCGGTCTAAAAAAATTTGTTAAAAAAGCCCTTACCCGGCCCGAAACAAATTTAAGATGACATCATACTCTTTGTTTTTAAGGGGTTAAATTTTATTTATAGCTTACACCTATTTATAGCTATATTGTTATTATTTTAAAAAAATTCCCGGCTCCTTAAAAAGCCCAGTAAGGCTCCAACTTATTGTTTTCGAAATCCAGCCTAGCCCGAAAAATTTTACAAAAAAAAGTCCAGGCCCGGTCCGAACACAATTCTAAAACTTTAAAAAAAATCCTGCCCGGTCCAATTTCAGTACGGACCAGCCCTTGTAGGTCTTTACCCGGGGTTACCAAACTGCAGCTCCAAACCAAGAAACCAAGAACCATTTACTATAGTAAAAAACTAAGTAGTTGTTTAACACTGAAGATGAAAACATTGTTTTCGAAATACGTATTTGTTAAATAAAAACAAATTATTTTGTAGAAACTGGGTATTTATTTATACATATAAATAATTCTACAAGTAACTGAACACCAAAATATGTATTATTGTTTAATATTTTTAAATTAAATAATAGATACCTAAGCACTATTACAGTATTATTCATTTGTCATTTGTAATCAACCATGAATGATTTTATAAAAACTTACTGCTTGAAACATTGTAAATACTTATCCATGACATAATAATTAACCTATACCTTATTTTATTACTCTAACAATATTTGATTTTTTAAATTTATGTTCATTTTTATAATTTAGTTTTGTAACAATTACCTATATACTTGATTATAAAAAATAAAAAAATTATTAACATTCTCTACAAATTTCAAAACATTTAGTAGCTATTTAGACTTTAGTTTGATTAAATTAAAACTGACTAATAAACTGTGTTATGAGAGTATGCAACTCAGCAGCCATAGACAAGTAATTTATAATAAGTTATACTTCTCAATGACTGCCAGATTTAATTTTCTCGGAGCGCAAAGTATAAATAATACTCCATATAAAAAATATTAATTAATTCAATTGTTTAATAATAATAAGTATATTTCCTTTGATTTGCCTAAGGCAGTAAATATACACGTATACTGTATAGTATGGTAATTATTATTTTATTCTTGTCGAATATATTTTTTATTCACTGTATATATATATATGATACGTGTTGATTTTTGAATTTAATTAAAAACAACACGCATTTACTAAGTCAATCTGAAAATATTTAAATTAACTATAATATTACATTTTTGTAAAATCTAAAATTTCATATTTTCATGTTGTATATATTTTTTTTAAATAACAATATGTTTGGTGAATATTTTTCTGACTTATCATAAATAATATCTCATAACTTACATAATATTGTACCATAATATTACAAATAGATAATATCTAAGATGTTTTAAATTTCTCATATTTATTTAATATAATAATACCTATGTACAAAGTTGAATAAAAAGTTGTACCTACTTATGCAGATTAATTGTACAATTAAATAATTTAATTATAACATTTTGTTATATCACAATTTATTCTTAAAAAATTAATTCTACTACGTAGTATATCCATTATCTACACAAATATACAATAATTAATATTCACAGGTATGTACAAACATATTTCCCAACTTTTTTATAATGTGGCTAATATTCTTGTAAAACCAACAGCAGCTGACAGTAATGTTTGTCCAACTCCCCAAAACATTGCATATAAAGGCTGCATTTGAATACTAGATGCTCGATAGACAAATGCTATAGTAGCACTACTAACTATACCAGAACTGAGTGGAGCGAATATCCCAACTAATAAAATAAATAAAGGAAAAAACCTAAAAAAAAAAAAAAAATAGAAATAGGTATTTTATAATTAAGTGTATAATATATAGGTACCTACATCTATAGCAGTGGCATTTTCCCTAGGTGTGCAAGTTGTGTGTTAACACCTTACAAAATATACGTGTATAATGATTATTTTGATTATAATAAATATGCATTTTAAAAATAAAAAAACCATGTACGATTGTTTACATAAAAGGTATATAAATAATATCACATATATATCCATTGTCATAGATTCATTAATTATTAGTATATTATGGAACACAAATAAATATATTGAACCAACAAAACAAATACGACTGGGTTTTGCCTCGAAACTCGACCGCAATATGTTTACGTGTTGTAGGACGTTAAATATTTTGTCAACGGCTTCATGATATCTTTATACCTTAAATTGTATATCATCGTATTTCTATTGGGTAACTTCGGTACAGTGCCAATACCTGACCAAGGCGTTAACTTTAGAAAAAACAACTTGCGGGATACGACTATGCCATGTGCCGTTTTAAATTGTGTATATCGTAGCTACCCATTTATGACTTTATGCAAGTATGAGGTAGTACATTAAACAAACGAGTAGTGTTTTTTTATTTTATTTTTTTTTTTATTTTGGTGTTGAGTTACTTATTTTGTAGAAACTGGGTATTTATTTATACATATGAGTACAGTGTTCACTTCTGTGACTAACTATAGTTTATCACACAACTCGAAAGTATATTATACTGTATATATTATAATATAATATAATATTTTATTTTACCTGTTATATTTATTATTGAGTTCAGAACATACAAAAACGTCACATATTATATATTTTGTGCATACATATTTTTCTTATGTTAAAGAGGGGGGGGGGTGCATTTCTATTATACGTTAACGTCCAATGTCCAAAATCAGGAAACGCCACTGATCTATAGGTATATTATATGATACATAAAAATTGAATATATATATATATATATAGGTATAGCAAATTATTGACTTACTTTCCAAAATTATGTTTATGAAGTGTAGCAAAAGCAATTATTGCAGCTATAGTATGAACAATAGTAGATGAGAATAATGCCCATAAGAATGTTTGATACCACATTTCTAAAAAATATTTTTTTTTAAATCTGAATAATTATGAACAAATAAAATGTGTATATAATATATTTTTAATTATTACCAGCAAATGTACTTAGGGGCCGTTGAGATGACAATCCAATGACATTGGAGATGGGAACCAGTTCAGGATTGTTGAAATCATTAAGTTGAATCATATTTGTTCAAATTGAAAATGTTTCATAAACGAAATTAATTAATTTAAAACATTTAATAAAATAAAATATAAACGTGTAATTATAGTCGTATAACTTTTACAATACTAGATTTTAAAACAATTTATTGAAGGAAAATATAATTTTAAGACATTATTTTTTTTAAACTAAAATTGTTATTAAAAAATATATGATTCAGTGCATAACAGATAACAGATATCAAAACATATGCTAAAAATTGATAACACAATAATGCAGTGATTAGTTTTCGTACCAAAATTAAATTTTGTGTACAAATCACGAACTAATATATTAGTTCGTGGTACAAATTAAGTGATCAAATTCTGAACCGTAGAGTAACTAAACAGTAAAATATGCACTATATACCTTGAAATAATACTTTAAAATACGTTATTCTATTAAACAATAAAATAATATACTATAAAAACCCCTTTAGAAAAATGTAGTAATTTTTTTTTTTTTTTTTGACAACACTGGTTAATATGATAATGCCGATAGATATTAGATAGTGCATAGATTAAGATTTCCAGAATCCGGCACAAGGGAATCAGATATTCAGATCTGTGTATAGCATAATTGCCATGGATCTGTGAACCAAATTAAACCTTTAGTTTTTTATGTGTTGTATATTTGTGTGTTTTTTGTTCCATTTTTATTTTTTTGAACATTTTATAATATTATTGAAAATTAATTATTACCGTAGCCCAATATTTTTATTTTAGACATTTATCATGGATTTTGAAGATTTTTCTGACGACAGTCTCAGTGATTTGGACTATAAACCTCCAGGTAGATAATTACAATGTCCCGAAATTAAAAAGTTGATTAATAACACGTATTTTAAATTTATATAAATAATTATGATATAGTTACTTATTATATTTTATACAAATATTGAACAATTGGCGAAGTTCCGCATACTTTATCATCCATCTGGGTTTATTTTATTATCAAGTACATACCTACCTCAGACTACGGATTATATTATGTCAGTCATTAACCCCCCTGAAGTTTGTTTATAGTATAAATGCATGTATGTATTTTTTTTTTTATATACACATGCGTTATTTTATCATAAAACTGTTTTGCGATAAAAATGTGTTCTCAAGCTGTCATACAAAATTAAGTATCTGTGATCTACTGTCATTATTTAAAAAATATATAAAATCTTGAAAAAGTTATTAATCTAGTAAAAACTATTTTTTACAAAAAGCATAACCATTAAGATATCAATTACATTTGTGATATCAAAAAATTGACGACGGCAGTGCACAGATAATTTTGTCTACAATATTGTGTAAAAATTTGGCTTTTAATTATAACTACTGCCAGAGAACACATTTTTATTGTAAAAATGATTTGTCACCTAACAAATATCGAGATTACACAACAATAAAAAGTGGTATTGATACTGAACTATTTTTAAATTGCTATTAAAATGTATTTCAATACTTTTAAATTATTAGATTTTTATTTTTCTTAAAATGTCTTGAAAATTTTCTATACAGAACCCCTTAAATATCACATGTATGGAGTTCTTTTAATTAAAATACTTCATATGTAAGAAAGTTATAGGACTTGCGTTAGTTTAAAAAAAAAATTGCTTACTAATGAAAAATTGGATTTTATTATCCTGATTTTGCCACCCTTATATAATCTGTTTTTTTGTGGTATACAAACTTTTTCTCTCAGTGTTTGAGAGGTAATGGTGAACTTTTTCTTCTAATCAAAAAATTAGGCGAACATCCCCCCCCCACAAATTATTTTTAATTTCTAAATTAAATTATAACATATATAACCCTTTCAGTTACAGTGGTATATTCTATGGTTTTGTGTTGTGATATGTAGAAACTAGATACAAATTTTTATTAAGATTAAATTATAATAAAATAATTTGGATTATGATTATAATCCAATTAGAAACATAATTATTGTAAATTTTATAAAAGCTTATAATTTTATTTTATTTTTTTACTACATTAATTATACATTTTTTTTTTTCAATTATTTATTTATGCTATTATATCAACTTGATTTTTTTACATGTCCTGCATTCATTTTTTGTATAATACATTAGTAAGTACATCACTATAAAAGTTGTTGTCATTGTGCCACCGTTGTGTATACATCATTTGATTTTACATTATTTTCATTTTCGTTCTCTTTTCCTTTATTTTAAGTATGAATAACTTTAAAATTAACAATATTGTTTTAAACTTAGTGAATAGTGTATTTAACATCGATAAGAAACTGAACAAATTGATTAAGTCGATTAATGTCATGAGAGCTAGTCATATAGCTAGACCTAGTTGTATAAAAATTATCATTAAAAATTACACCAATGCTTAAAAATATTTTTATTGATGAACAACATGGATTTCGAAGTGGTAGATCTACTATCACCATTCTTGCAGCTTTTAAGCAAACTATTTTAGATTCTTTTGAATCTTAATTCTCAGCCTGACGCTATCTATACTGATTTCAAAAAAGATTTTATTATCATGGTAGTTTTATTTAAAATTCAAGATTCAATTCAATTGATATTGTTAAAAATGCCTTAAATTACTCAAAAGTATTGCTCCTAGCAGATGATTCAAAATCGTTTATGCCAGTTAACTCTGTCTTTTATGCTGTTTGCTTCCAGACTGATATTGATAATTATTTTTTCAAATGTTGTAATAATAATGGTATGACTAAGTATGACTCTTAATATAAATAAATGTTCAGTTTTATCCTACTCTAAAAAAAAACACCCATTCTGCACGAATACATAATAAATAATTGTTTTCTTCATAGACTTGACAGTGTAAAAGACTTATGGTGATACTTTTCATACAAACCTTACTTTCAAGGCACACATGCAGGATATAAAAATGAAGGCTTCATAAAACTTGCATTTCTTTAAAATAAACTGCCACGAGTTCTTTTGTTCTGATGCTCTTAAAGCCGTTTATTTTTCATTGGTAAGATTTAGTCTTGAATATGCTTCATCTTGTTTGGTACAATAGTTCTATTACTCAAATTCGTGATTTAGTGTCAATCCAAAATAACTTCTTAAAAAAAAAAGTTGAAAGAGAACCCCATTGGGGTTATAATGGAGTTTCCGGTTTTTTTAATATTGATACTCTAAAGTATAGAAGAAATGTCCAAAACATATTATTTTTATTTAAACTCATTATTGATAACATTCTCGAATGTTTACAATATAAAGTGTCTATAATCGATATGCGAGGTTTGTTCTATATAAAAAATATTAAGAAGAAAATACAGTTGTCTTCTCCTATACTCCTATAAACGTTTTAAAGTTGGCAAGTAACTCAGTTAATACTGATTTTTTCAATTTAAATAATATTGAAAAGTTCAAATCATTTTTAAATATAAAGAAATAAAAATTCAAAATGTATAATTTATTATAATATATGTTAAATATTTAACACTGTTATTAAAAATGCTAACAAGTAAATGAAGATAATTATTATTATTATTATAAATTAATCACTTCATTCAATTCCTTTCGCGATGAAAAAAAATTTTTTAAATAGACACCTATTTTTTTTTTTTATTATTTATGGATAATTTCAATTTTTTTTTTTTTTTACTCAAGAAAGCTACTATTTGCTGATGATTTGAAATTATTCCCTCTAATTAAAATCCCTAATGATACATCTCTTTTACAAGGCGATTTAAATATTTGAATCAATTGGTGTGAAATTAATAAATTACCTTTAAATATTGATAAATGTAAAGCAATGACATTCACTAGGTCTCATAATCCAATAGGTACACCATAACTACATTATTAACATGCATCCTTTGAATTGTGTTTACGAAAACTGTGATTTAGGTATAATCTTCAAACCTAATCTCTTTTTCAATAAATACTACCCACATATAATTAATAAATTGTCTTTAATTTTAAGTTTTATTATGAGAAACTGTAAGTACTCCACATAACCCAATGTCTTAAAAACACTATTTTTTTCCTAAGTAAGATCTTAATATATATATATAATTAAATATAAATACTCAAATATACTTGAATATTCTGTTGTCTGGTTTCCGTACTTAAAGACACATACCTATACAATGTTTAGAGAATGTGAATGAAAACCCGTTTTCTTCGCTTCATGTCTTTTAAATGTAATATTACTTGTGTACCTCATTCCAGTTACCAACCTTTGATAGATACTTTTAAACTCAAAAGTTTATCTAGTAGAAGAAAAATTATTGATTTAAAATTTTTATATAAACTTATTAATGGATTTATAGTCTGTCCAGAACTATTAGGCTTTTAAATTTCAATGTTCTTCAATGTAAAACAAGGTCCCCTTTTTGTATAGGTACTATTATTATATTATTATTATTATATTTTTTTTATTTCTTCACATAAATCAAATTATGACTTATCTTCGCCTATTAATAGGTTTGTTCTGTTTTATGATCATAGCTAATGATGTACCAATTGATCTATTCAATTTTTATTCTATTGAATCTTTCAAAAATTATGTAAAAAAAATGTAAACCATTTATTTATTATTTTTATTTTTTTCATTTCCTTACTTATTTTCCCTGGTAGTGGATGAGATAACAAAGGATATACAGGGGGAGGTACCATGGTGCATGTTGCTTGTAAATGATATAGTACTGATAGGAGAAAGTCCTGAGGAAGTGAATGGTAGACTTGAAGAGTGGAGGGAAGCTCTGGAAAGTAAAGGACTAAGGATTAGTAGGAGTAAAACAGAATAAATAGAAAAAATAGCGAAAGGCTAGAAAAAAAGTTAAGTGGGGATGTGGTGAGAGAAGTGGAGAGGTTCAAGTACTTAGGGTCCGTTGTACAGAAAGATGGGGGTTTCGAAGAGGATATGAAACACAGGATTAAGTGTGGGTGGACAATGTGGAGAGAAGCGTCAGATATTCTGTGTGATAAAAGAATCCCTATTAGATTAAAAGGTAAATTTTATAAGGCAGTGGTGAGACCTGCAATTATGTATGGAACAGAATGTTGGGCAGTAGATAAAAAGGTAGAACAGAGAATGAGTGTAGCTGAGATGAGAATGTTAAGGTGGATGAGTGGAGTTACTAGAGAGGATAAAATAAGGAATGAGTATATCAGAGGTAGTATAGGGGTAGCTTCGATAGTAGACAAAATGAGAGAGAATAGTTTAAGATGGCTCGGGCATGTATTAAGGAGGGAAGAGATTGAGGCAGTAAGATTAGTAAGGGAAAAATGCATGTTGTTGGTAAGAGGGGGAGAGGAAGAACGAAAAAGAGCTGGGGGAATGTGATGGCGAGTGATATGAGGAAGGTGGGAGTAAGTGAAGAAGATGCGGGAGATAGAGTTAAGTAGAAGTGTAGGACCCGGGTGGCCGACCCCAAATAGTTGGGAGAGAAGGCAAAGGAGAAGAAGAAGAAGATTTTTTTCATTTATATTTATTCATATTGTAAGCATACTAATTGTATTTATTATAATTTATTTTATTTCCGTGTACACAATTAATCTGTTTTTGTAATTGGATTATATTTATGTAAATAAATAATAAAAATAAATATCTATATATCTAACAATATTACAATTATTGTGATATAAATAGTCCCACCAATCAGAACCAATTTACGCTTATGTACCAGAGAATAAAATAACCTAAAATGCTGCAACTTCCACAGGTTAAATAGGTACTATATTACATAACTGCTAACTCAATTTAACTAAAAATGAGATGTGAAAACCCAATATAATTATTACATTCATATATAAAAGTATGCCTATAAATAGTTACAATAGTTACAAATTTAAATCACAATATCAAATAATCATTAATCACATTAAAAATTTGTAAACAATAATATTTATATAATCATAATTAATCTAATAAATATTATAACTTATAGACAGGTCTGTATTTAGAATTTCTCGAAAAAGCTATTGTTCTGGAATCTTTTTTTAGGGGTTGGAAAATAATATAGCACCTAATGGGGTGCATCCAAAATAATTTTCTAATATAATGACCTTTTACTTTACCCATCAATATTTTATATGCAATCAGGACTGGATTGAATATGTGGCACATCCCCCTCCCCCTATACACACACAATTCAGGAAAATAAGTCGGCAAGTATGTTATAGAAACATTTTGAGTCTCCAGTACTACTGAGTAAAACTTATAGGTAGTTAGATACCACACATTATCTTTAAGTATTAAACAAAACGGGAAAAGTACTGATTTTTTATTATTTTAGAAATAATCATAAAAAATATAACATATCGTCTATTAAAATAATGTAGAAATAATAATATAGGTTAGGTTGTGATAATACAGTTTTTAATGTACCTATTTTAAATTAGGTTCCTAATTGTATTTCTTTAAAAATTCTATAAGATCAAATTACTTTTCAATTATAATAATTAAATATATTTTAATTTTACAATATTGAGCTGTAATAGTATTACTAAAAGCTAAATAAAAAAAAAAATAAAAAATTTTTACAATAATCGATTTTTATTTTTTGTTTCTATAAAATCAGGTGAAGAAGAAGTACTATCAGAAATTGATTCAGATGATGAAATTAATGATGATTATGGTGATGGTAGTGCAAGTACATCTGTTATCAAGTCGAAAAAAACTTCTATGAAACGAACTAAAAGAAAAAAAGGATCACAAAAAAAATTTAAAAAAAAGTATTATATAGTTCATTAAAAATTTAAGTACAACCATATTTATCATTATTATTTTTTTTTTTAACAGCGAAATTAAAGATGTAATTGTTGAAAAAACAGAAGATAAAGAAGACATTCTACCCAAATCTTCTGAAGAAGATAAAAAACGTTTAGATGCTTTGTGGGAAGGTAACAATTTTTTTTTGGTATAAAAATTATTGGTAAACTTTTATTATATTATCTATATAACCTATATTATAGTAGTTGTCATTAGTGAATATTATTTTGTTTTCACAACTTGCAAAATCTGTACCAAAATTATTAGTATTCTTTTCAAATAGTTAATAAGTTTATGACTTAAAAACTATTGCTTATAAAAAAAATACTTTAAAGTTTAATTTATTTCTACATTATTTTCAGAATTTCAACGACCTGTACCAAAATTATCTACTTCAAATACCAGTGAAAATAAATCTAAATTAAAAGTACCTACAATTATTTCTGATAAACCAGAAACAACCAAAAAAAGGAATTTTGAAGAATTGTTTGATAGTTCAGACTCATCTAAAAAGTTAGTAGGCTTTTTAAAAATAATTTTAAAGTTAGAATATTTTTTTGATTTTATTGTTATTATTTACATTTATACACTACAGCTTTACGGGAAAGATCTGTTGAACCCATTCTAGCTGTACTATATATGAGTCATACAACTGAGCCATACACCAATATTCATCAGACCAACGAACAAAATAGGATTTTTAGAGATTTCGAAAGATTATATTCAAGTGTTATGCTTTTGATAAACCCAAGTACCCTATGCCCTACATGATACATTCTATATGTTTATAGAAGTACAAATTCTTAGTGTAAATGATACCCAAGTCTTTTAGAGTTAACGTGTCTGATTGACATACCATTAATCATTCATATAGGTAAAACAGAAATGGTTGTGATTTCGGGAGAAGGACATAAACTCACACTTTTGCATATCTAAATCTAACCTCAACAAATTCAGCCAACGATACAAGAGCAAATAGTTTATCCTGAAGAACATGGCAATCGTCTAAGAAATTTACCACAGAGAATAGTTTTATATCATCTGCATAAAGTAAGAATTTTCAGTGTGTAAAAACAGTATTGATACCATTAAGGAGCAGCGAAAATAATAAAGGGGATAAGTGCCCACCCTGAAGTACACCTGAAAAAATTTATTGCAGATTTGACTTAAAGCTAAGTATTTTGACCCATTGAAAGCAGTCGGTGAAATACGACCTAAGCCAAGATAATAAAGGTTTCCCAATACTAGAGGCTTGCAAGATAGAGAGAAGTACTAGGTGACTCACATAATCAAAAACATTTTCTAAGTCAAGATAAATTACATCTACTTGGGATCGACATTGGACATGACTAGTTATATAGCAGGGGTGGCCAGCGAGAAGAGACTTGCGAGTCGCCCAATATATTAATAAATATGGAAGAGCCGAAATGAAAAAAAAGTCGCAATAATATAATATTAATAATAAATAAGATAAGATATCAAATGTATTAAAATGTATAGAATGCGAAACAATATAATAACGTACAATAATGTCAGATTAAATTTTATCTTAATTTTGTCTTTATAAAAGAAAAAGATAAAAACTTTCCACAACTTTCAGACCCACAATGGTTAAGAGATATGTCATTTTGTACAAACATGTCTCTTCAAAGTCAAAATAAATGCATAAATAACCTAGTACAAGACATTTTTAGTTTCCAAAATAAGCTTAAACTTTTTCAAAGAGACTTAAGAATAAACAATTTAAACCATTTTCAGTACTAAAAAAAAATTGAGGATTGTTTGGTTGGAATAGCAATAAAATTGAATTGTGAAAATTATGTACATAAATAAAAGTGTTTATCAACTGACTTTGAAGATCGATTTAAAGACTTGAAATTACTTAAACCTTCGATTGCATTTTTAGAAAATCCCTTTGTAATTAATGTTATTGAAAATGGATGTCCAATATTAAAACTAATTTCAATGGATACAGCAGCTTTAGAAATTGAACTATTAGAATTATTGGAAGATAAAGGACTGAAGCAGTTCAAATACAGTTGCCATTCTTTAATGGAATTTTGGAAACATGTGCCTGTTATCAAATATCCAAAAATTACTCTTTGCGCTCAAAAATTAATATCGATTTTCAGAACAACATATTCTTGCAAATCTTTATACTCGACCATGAAAATGATTAAATCTAAACATCACTCAACATTAACGGATGATCATTTAATGGAATTGTTAAGGACTGCTTTAACAACATATAATCCTGATTTCAAAAAACTTACAAAAAAAATGAACACGCAACAAATAAGATAAATAATAATAAAGAATAATTAATAATTAAAAACTAAAAAAACACATATTTAAATATTTTATTAAGAACACTATATTTTTTTTGTTAATTTTTTCTATAAATTGTAATATAATAAAATATTATACTTTTTCAAATTTATAAATTCATATAAAAAAAAACAATTTTTTTGTAAAAATGTTTTGTATCTTACGATAAGATGTGAGCCACATAAGTCTATGATGTGAGCCGCATTTTGCCACCCCTGTTATATAGTTTCAAAAAACGAGAGTGTTGAGGAACAAGAAAGGCAAAACCCGTGTTGTTCATCAATGAGAATATGATTTACAAAATGCTGAATATTATTCAATACCAGAGATTCTAAAAGCTTGACAAGATGGCTTAAGATGATACTTTTTACAATATTTTTGTCTCCAGATTTGTGTATTCAAATGACTTATGGAAAAAGATATGGCGGATCTAATTCCATAAAAGAAATTACTAGATAGATCATCTGGCCCAACTGACCATTGTCTCTCAGATAAACAAGCCCATGAAGTACATCCTCTACATCAAAATAGTAGCTATCTGGAAGGTCACAGAAAGGTAAAGATAGTGATTTGGTGTCACAGTTTTTAGCATCTGGATTCTAGAGCATATGCAATAGAAAAATAATCAGCGAAGAGTTAATAAATAGAATGAGCATCTAAAGCTCTTGTACCATCGAGATAGACTTCAGAGGGTATTCCATTGTTAGAATTGCGTTCGTGTACAAATTTCCAAAAACATTTGGGATTCTGATCAAAAAAAATTTCGAATTTGCTAACGTAGTCTATCAGATTTTTTATAAAAGAATACTTGTATTTCACCCTTAGCATAAAGAATTTAAAGTAATCTTGCTGTAATAAGAATTTTGTATATATAGCATGAGCTCTTAATTTTTCAAAGACAATTGTTTTTAGTTTGGCGAAGAACCAGGAAGAGAATTTAGGTGGTTTATAAAATATAATGTCAGGTACAAAAAGCACAGATTTATAGTGTCATAGAAAGAATTTAGTCTCAGGAAGGTTCAAATTAGAAAAGGTGGCTATGCATTTTATTTAAGATTAAAAAAAAAATCAAATTAAAATATTATTAATATTAATATTGTATAGTCTGACCAAATTAAAATGATGTCCAGTTGCGCATACAAATCATACAGAGTACCTGTGCAATGGGAGAGGGCAAAGTGTTCCCCTGCACTATGCCTTTTGTTTTTACATGGGCCCTTCAAAATATAACTTGCACTAGACCCCGAAAATTCTTGTGCCATGCACTGATTATACACTGCCATAATATCATATCATGCCGTTAAATGTGTACACAAAATGTGTAGTGTTCAGTCATATTATTATTTTATAATCTAACAATTTTAACAATTACTATACCTTTTTTGAGTTGTTATTTCTGAACATTTTAAAACGTAATAGATACAATATATAACATATTTTAAAATTATACCTATATTACAAGCTGTACAATATAATATACATACAAGCTATATAATGTAGCTACAATTTATCATGTATCATCTGCTTCAATTAAGAATTTACTTGATTCTAGCCACATATTTACTATATGGACTATTATTTTTTGCCAATTTTTAATCATAGAAAAACATCAATAATATTTCAATTTGATAAATATTTATGATTTAATTTGTTGAAAATGTTTGTTATTGGAATATATACCATAAATCTATTAACTTATTTAAAAATAAATATTATTTTATTACAATCAACCATAAAAAATAAAATAAAACCCTGTCAGTAGGGGTGGAAGCACTTCGATCATTAGATACAATATTGGTGATGGATATATTGAATTTGAAAGCAAGGATAAATCATTTCTTTCGTTAAAATAGTTCTGAGCGAAGCATCGGTATATATGACTTTATTATTACTATTGGTAATAACTAACCCTATGATAAAAAAAAAAAACTTGAAAATTGCTATTGTCCAATATTGAGAAAAAATCTTTAAAAAATTTCAAGACTTTAATTTATGAATATTATTTATGAAATTACTATGAAAACACCTATTAAATTGTGCTTTTACCGTTTTTCCTTAATTTTTTGGTTGTTTATCTTATCAAGAGGAGTTAAAGAAGCTGGTATCAAGATACCAAAAATGTTCCATCAATAAGGATTATGTAGAAAAATGACTTATAGTACGATGTAAAAATATCAATAAAATGATTTTCAAATATGCATATTTTTTGTTGTGACCAAAGCCCTTTTGAAATATACCTCATTTATTATAACAACCAATAAGTATTATGATATATAAGTATTAAGATATCCAAAAATTGATGTTTTAAATATTTTGCTTAGTTTCTTATTAATCATTTACTTTTACAGAGTATTGAATGAAGATGATAATACAACTGAAATAAAATCTCCAGAACCAAAAAATTTAATAGCTCCTATTGTCAAAAAAACAACAGGCGGTTTAGCAAATGTACTAACTCAAATTGGGAAAAAAAATAAATTAACAGTTTTGGAAAAATCTAAGCAAGATTGGGATAGCTACAAAAAAAAAGAGGGTATTGTCGAAGAATTAATTACTCACAACAAAGGAAAAGATGGGTTTGTGTTTTTAAGTGATAATATTCATTGTGAAATTTATAGGTACATAATTTAATGAAAACTTTTTTGGTTATAGGTTTTTAGAAAAAAGAGACTTTTTAGAACGCACAGATTTACGACAATTTGAATTAGAAAAATCAATGAGAGCTACTAATAGAGCACGCAGAAATCAATAGGTTCTAACAATTATTGTGATTTTAATTTTAAATTTACATTGTAAGTCAACCAATTATATACATATATTTTTTTAATGACTTGAGTTAAACAATGATATTTTATTGTAGGCACTATTATATGTAATTTTTTAATGTGTATTATGTAAAATATAAGATTAGAGTGTTTGTTTTAAATCAATGATAATATTAATAAAATCAAGTTTTATTCTCTACAAACAATCACTTACATAAATAAAATAGTTTACAACAAATTGTACAATATGTGAAAAGATATTACATAATTATTATACAATGTGTAATGTTTTTATTTGTATATATATATTTTACATTCTTATTCATAATTTATTATTAAATTATAATTATTGTATACTCATATTAAAAGTAATAATAATAAAAAAAAAAAAAATTACAAAAACACTTAAATACATAATAATTATTTGACATTTTATATTAATTGACCTTAGTAAGTACTCATATCCTATATCGTTATTCATAACAAAGGTACTAAAATTATTTCTTCATACATTAAATATTTAAATGCACCTACTTAATGTTCAATTACCATTAGAGATAGCTTGAAGAAACCAACTATTGTAATTTAATCTTACAAGAAATTGATTGGGCTTAGAAGTCACACGGATATTTTTAATAGTATCTAAAAGTTTAACCAATTTATTCGGCGCTTTGGTGAATAGCAAGTTTAACTCATTAATACATTGTTTATATTGTGGATTAGGTTCTGCTATAATATCTGTCATATATGTGCAATAGTTTTCACACATATCCAAAATTCTATTAAAGGCCATATACACTTCTTCCATGAACAAAAATGAATCTCTCATAATATTTGTTTGGAATATGTCATGTATGTGTTTTATAGTTTGAAAGTCTTTAGCATGGGATAGTTTTTCCAAAAGCAAATAATATTCGTCTTCAATAACATCTAATTGAAGATAACTGTATAGAGTATCTATTAGAAATATTAATTTGGTTTTCAATTGATCAATGTGGCAATTTATGTGGCAAGATTTTTTTTCAATCCAAAGTTCATGTAAATTTGTTTGAATTTTTTTGATTCTCGATAAAAATGCAAATAATTTTGAATAATTTTTCTGAATAGAACTTGTAAATATAAATTGTAATGGCCATTTAGTTTCAATAGTAACTTTAATTTTTGTCCATGTTGTTTCATCTGCATCTTCATTATTCACTGAATTAAAACTAAACACTTTATACACAGATTTTTGTAGTTTAATATTTTGGGCTGTACTTATAAATGCCATTTTTATAACTCTTAAACTGTGTTCAGATTTCAGAGATAAACTGTGCATTTTTTTCAAAAAGTGCAAATAAAACTCTCCATTTCCTAATAAATAAAAATCTCTAACTAATTTCATATAATAGGTGAAACTGCCATTATTGAATGATGCTTTTAACATGTATTCATCTACTACATTATAAAATCTATCAATTACTCCAATAAATTCATTTTTAGTAAATAAAGGCAAATTTTGTAAACTTAGTAAGTCCGAAAACAGTTTACTTTTTTTTTGTCCATATAACTCTATAGAAATATCTTTGTAGTTTATTAACGAAGATTGGTCATGCGACTGTTGTAAACTTTTAATTACATCGCCAATTTTTGTTATTTTGCTTGCAGTTGAAAGAGGAATAAAAGATGGCATTAAATTAGGCAATAAAGAATACTGTTTAAATTTGTTAGTTTTTTTAGAATATTCCTCTTCGATAAATAGTTCTTTATGAGGATCGAAAATCACTCCACGTGAAAAAAATGTATTTAACTGTGACAACAACACCTGTAACAATTTTCAAATCATAAATATCTTAGATAGGTACTTATAGAAGATATCTATATAACACCTACAAATTGATTTTAAATTTTCAAAAAATTTTCTTAAGTTATAATCTTACCTGTAAACATTGTTTGAATATAAGTGATAATTCAACTTTGTCGTCAATAAACGTCGTACTAACTACTTCATAAATGAGATTTAATATTTGTCCGCCATATAAATGTGAGAATTCAATTTGCTCCAAAATGTCGTTCATTGCAACAATTAATGGCTTATGGCGTTCAACTTTCCTCAATGTTTCAGCCAACAAACATTTGTTTTCTTTGTTACTAGATATGTCCTTTTCAATAGAGCTTATACACTTACGATAAGGTTGCAAAGCAATCATCATACCATCAACAAAGGCTTCAAAATATAAACCTCGATGGTTAATATCTGGTTTTTTATAAATACTCTCCAATCGGTTAAATGATACAATGATGGTATTTAATTTCTGGTATTCTTCGGCCAAATCTAAAAAACATTTTAATAGCCGTCGATCTTCAGTGTTCAAAATAATTAAGTCATCATCTATAAAATTACTGTCATTGTCGACAATACTCTGCAATACTTCTGATTTATGACCAAGAAGAACAAATAAAATATCAGGAATTAAACATTCCATTGTATTTGATACACTTCATACAATACTGTTCACTTATTTTGTTAAAAAAAAAAGTATAATTAGGTAATAAATGAGAATTGGATATTATTTATAAATTTAGTGAATACATATGCATTTAACATTACTTAAAGCTTTAATAAGATTTATGGTTATATCTTTGTATACTCTTATCGAAAGTCAATAAACTTATTCGGTTTCATTTCACAAAATTAGACTTGTTAATTAAAATTTTTAAAAATTTTAATAAAAATAGTAAATAAATACATTTAGGTAGGTATATACCTATTTCAATATTATATCAGTCCTCAGCAGTTATGAATAATAACTTCTTATCAAAAATTGAATGTTTGTGAAATGATAACGATATCAGTCAAATCCTCGGTAAAATCACAGATTAAATGAAAATATAGATAAATCACAGAATAATAGAATTTAAACCACTTTTATTACTCTTTTATTTCTGTATTCAAACTTCAGAGGACACCACACCGACTATATTCCAATGAAAAACTTGCATTAGCATTTTTCAACTTGAAAGAAGAGGATGCCACACTATCCAATTGTAAAGGATTCTGTATAAACAATTATTAAGAAATATTTTGAAAAATTAAAATGTAACAATTAGAAAATATTAAAATACATTTTAAAAGTAACCAAAAAATTGTTCCATTCCCCCACCACTTTTTATTGTTATTAAATCAAGACATATGTTCAAAAAAATGTTTGCGAAAAGGCATTAAAATGGGTTTAGAGGTAAAACAACTATTATTAAATATATAATGGACAATATTTTGGAGACGATTTCATTGGTCTTTCACTATTTCTTGATATAGGTTAGTACTGTTTGATTATAGGTATTGTTCAATATTGTATGTAAAAAAACTTCATTTTTTTTATTTTTTATACATTAACTTTTTTAGTAATATTCGTTTCAAAACGCCGGTTGGTCTCCAAAATATTGTTCTTTAATCTTTATATATTTTATAATAGGTGTATTCACTCTAAAATCACTTGAAGAAGTAGGTAATTAAATTTACTTTTTGTGGAAAGGTTTTTATTACCTACCGAAAATCATTGGTGTGGCAAAATCATTAATATACGTCCTCTTAAGAAGGCGCAACACCTAAATTTATCGAACCCAAAAATGATCTTTCCATAAATTCATGGTGTTAAACTAGTTTGATTTTTTTTAAAAATAGCCCTGAATTCTTTATGATATCTTCTGTGTTTTCACCAGATTTTTTAAAAACTTTTAAATAAATGACAGCTAATTATAAAACATTTTTTTATCAATTTTAAGTGTTCACAAAGAGCTTTATATTAATTTATTTTTAATTCTATTTTGTGAATACACAGTTTACTTTCTCGCCTTTCATTTTTCTCAGCTGTATTGTTCGTATAAACTTATTCAGAAAGCCACAATTATGAAAATTCGCGAGCATGTTTATCACAAAATATAATAAATTATTTGATTGGCATGTGATTACACAACAATAAAAAAAATAATACTGATACACTCATACAGGACTAATTTCAAATTAAATGTATTTTCAATAGTAAGATTTTAATTTTTCAACAAATTTCATAAAAATTGCCTATACAGGACTCCTTAAAAACCGGATGTGTCGTCAATTTGAACCTAAAAATAAATATCGACAAACCTAAACTTTTTAAACATTGCTGGTCCCTCTATATTCTCCATTTTCTTTCAAAAGTCATCTTATCTATATAGAATATACCTATTTAGTATCTATTATTATTATAGGTAGGTATGTACTAATTAAATAATAAAAAAAGTAACGAATAAATCGACTTTTTTGATTATTTTATTATTTCATCTTCGCATATTATAATAATTATAACCCAATTTTATATGTAACCATGGGTACGATTTGTGTCATTGAACCCATAATGAGTATGGTATAATATTGTATTGTATCGTATAATGCCGTTAAGGTTGAATACGTCATTTACATGCTATTTTTTTCTTTAATAAATAATAATAATAAATCAACTATACGTTGAGTGTATTACATAATACAATGGTGCGTTCGAAAAAAAATATTCTCCAATAAATAAATTATCGATAAGTCTTATTATCGATACGCAACTAAATTTGAATTCGATCAAATTCCGTTATATTATAATATTATTATTTACAATTCGGTAAATTCGAATACCGTGGGCGTCAATGCGGTTTACAGTGTTACCACGAGGCCCGGTCTGTTATCAACTGTAAATGTTCTCGGTGTACTCGGATCCAGGTGTATTGTTCAAAAGTCCGTTACGGCGGTTGTTGCGAGATAAACGTTCGATATTTTCGTAGGCGTCCGACGATAAGATAAAAATTAGTTGGAGATTTCCTTCGCTATCGAGTGTCGTTCCTCTCGTTAGGGCGAATACCGTAATATCTATGAGGTCTATAGTGGAGGAATGACTGTCCCGACAATATTATATATTGCGTCGTGTTTTTTATCGCAATTTTTTTTAAATAATTGACACCAGAGCTGCTATTATAGGCAACGATCGTGTGTGAGCACTCCCTTTCCCCACCACACACATACACAATCCCCCATGGGGAGACTACATATTGTTTTATCGTCTTGTGTTGTCCCCAAAATAATGGTAAAAATAGTACATAATAATCGTACACATCGTTGTTCGTTACAATATCGTGCGTTTTGATGAGTGGTCGGGTAGTTGGCACCATTGCGTCAGTGGTGCGCGACGCTGCGACGGGCGTACGGTCCGACCTTGTGCCGCGGACGGCCGTTTTGAATTTCATTCCAACGGTGTGTGTGCGTGATCGTTATTCGTGCCCCACCGCGCGCCCGTCCCCGAAGTCGCAGTGCGGAAAAGTACGGCGAGCGAAATAGGAAAAAACCGTTCAAAAACCAATCGTCGTTCGGTGGAAACGCACCGCCACCGCGACGATAGAGATAATTTCCGTACGGTTTTTTTTTTTCTCCGTCGAGTCCGCTGGGCACGTCCCGTGCGTTCAAATATATCTGTCGGATACTGTTTTTTTTTTTTTTTTTTTTTCCCGTTTATCCTCTCGTTGGTTTTCTTCATAAATACCGTTTCCGTTTGTCGATATCTCGACGACGACAACAACGGTTCGAAAGGCCTCCTCGTGGTATGGATCCATCGTCGGCCTTTGTTGCACGACTTCGCCTCGGCTGCCGTTCGCATATGTTAACGGTTGCCTCCGCTGCCGCTGGTTATCACTCGTCATAGAATATAGTAACGGTTTTACGCGCACAGCAGGTACATTCGTACGATTACCACCGTCCGTCTCGAGATTCGTATTGTTTTTTTTTTTTTTTTATATTCGTTTTAACCGTTTGAAAATTTTATTCCGCGAGAGTTCATACGATTTATTACAATTATTATTATATATAGTCTGATAGTTGTAATATTAATTTTTACTAAATACGTACGGACTTGCCGTTGTCCCGCGTTCGCTCCGACGGTCGCTGTAACGATCGTGTAATCCGTACACGGAGAAGTCGGCAGACCGCGTCGCCAAGATGCAAGTAGAAGACTCATTTTTCGAGGGCGTCAACTTGAAACTGGCCATGGACATCAAAATCAAACGTACCGATGGTGAGCCGTTTAGAGAATAAATATGTCTTGCCGTTTGTTAAGAAACTGAACCCCCCCGCGTATTCGATGATGACGAAATTATAACATGTAATATTAATGAAACCTGTTGTTGCCACCTACTAGGGTTTAAGGCTTGAGCCTTTGCCTCGGGTTTAAGACATCCATAGCCTTGTACACTATTACCATAACAAATAGAACCATAACGTAGCGACAGACGGAAGCTTAGGACTAGTTCGATATATATGATTCAATTGAAATTCACACCTACCTATACTAACACATTTAAATCTGTTTAGTAATTTACCATTTACATTGTAAAAAAAAACCTACCTAATTTATTAATAGCAATTGGAATTGTTAAATTGGTATATTAATACTTGCACTAAGGTAGGTAGGTTATTAATTCATCTATGAACTATAGGGTCAAAGGGGAAGAAGTGTTATAATATCTCCCCGACCCCATATTCCATATTCATTATTATATTATAATACCTACATGATAGGTACCTATTTATTTTTTGTAGGTAGTATCCACTATTTTGTTATTGCAACTACCTATGTTGCTAATATCTCTAATTTGCCTGTAAATAATTTTGTAATGCAATTATCAGAGGCTAGCACTGAATTTTTGAAAATTTGAACTTAAATGAAAATTTAAATCATAAGCAATAAATGCACTCTTGCATCTTCTTATTCATCTACTTAATTACTGCTAAGTACCTACCTGTAGGTACCTATGCTAATATATCTTTATTATGTACCGAAAAGTCCATGACAATAATCAGCTAAAAAATAAGGCTGTTTCTATGATTTCACAGATTATTTCTATATCCCTAGAAACTACATCAAGACTTATGGTCCACACACACTATCCATTGTACCAACCATATATGGTATAATTTGAATACCGTACATCGACAGTATATGGGCCAAAATCAGCTGTTATAAAAACCGCACACAGTGGCGAGAAAAGAGTATTTTGATTTTTTTTTGGCATACAGTGTTTTTAATGACAATATGGAAAGCGTGTGGCTGCTTGCATATACAAACTATACTGTTGCCTGTACCCTAACAAAAATATCCAAACTATTTAGGTACCGTTGCTAAAATTAAAAGTGTCTGTGTAGGACTTTTAGGTCTTCAGACAGATCTTGCCTATTATTTTGTTGACTAATATGTTCTTAATTAATTGATCAAACCACTTAGGTACTGTTTATCCTTAATAATTAAGAAGATATTTTTATTTTATTCAATAAAGTATAAGTACACTAGGTTAGTTAGTACCTACTTATAGTACTAGGTAACAGTAGTAAGATTTTTTATTAAGTATTAACACATTTTAGTGTATAACAAATAATAAATCAAATGCATAACCAGAAAAAATTTCAATGTTGTAGGTAAATTAGTAGGTACTTCCAAATATGTTTGACTGTATGTACATATCCGTACCTAGGTACCACTAGGTACCTACTTATTTTGCTTGGCTTTAGAAGGTCATTTCTAAAATATTGATAATTTTGGTAGGTAGGTATCTATGTGTTGTTACTATTATTTATTTTAGGGTACCTAAGTGTATTGGTTGTAACCTTTTTAATTTTATATTTTGTTTAATAAGCTACTGTTGAATAGTTACTATTCCAGATAAGTTACTCTTATAGCGTAAGTACTTTTTATTACTTTATTCCTTTTTTTTTCATGTAATTGACTTAACTATTATAGGTAACACCATGAAAAAAAAATCTTTTAAAATAATATTTTTATCATCATTTAGCATTTCTGAGTTTTTAATAAGGAAATAAAAATTTTTTCATACTAAAACATTCATACATACAATTGTGCGGCACAGACCGCCATGGACTTGGACATATCATTACGAAAACAGCATATTTAATTCACATTGGACTAGCAACAACGGACACTGGCACATACGGAATCGTTACCGAGTAGTTGTATACTTAAGTTAATGTGTCCTTGCATTCGTTTATATATTATAATATTTTAAAGTTTCACTCTTTAGTGGCAAATAGGAGTACCTATAAGCACCAACTTTTGTATTTAAGTGGCACTAGATGTCTGGAAAACTACAGTCAGACATAGCTAGTTAATTATAAAAATGATAAAATTAAAATAATATAGTTATATACCAGGGTATATATATAGGTACCTAGAATATAATAAATTTGATGCAAAATGTAAATTGTTAAAAAATAATTGTTGGTCGCCACCATATTTATATTCACAATCACCTTCACTGGCAAAACATTCTCGATGAGAATGTTGGAACGTGTCGATAGTTGACGTTATGTATAGATAGGAATTACCTCACTGTATAGTATAGTAATTAAGTTTCATAATGCCGGTACATGTGCTGTGCCGAACCAGTATGAATAACTCTTAAACGTTATATAATTTTAATAGGTATCAAAATGTATAACTCACGCGGTTCATCTTGAACATTTGCAACAGTTTTTGAATTTCAGGGGTTTGACAGTATGCTCATAGTATATATTCAAGCCCTGTCGTCCATATTCAGCTGTTGTATATTTTTCTAGACTGGCCAAAACCATGGAGGAGGTAGTGCATGGCTTTAAACTTGTATTCTTATTATTATTTTTTATTAAAATTTTTCCGATCCCTTACATGTAACATCAGCCAGTGGTCAAGATAAATTGTTATACCTAATGGTAATATAGTACCTATGTAATATGTAAATATCTAAATAATATAAAAATTTACATACAAAGCTCCTTTCTTTATAAATATGTACCTGAATTAAATTATAAATTATTTTTGTTGGACTTTTTATAAATCTTCCATTATTTCTGATATTAATTTGGAGAAATGGTCATATTTTGTTTATATGACTTGGTATCTATGTAAATTTATTATCCATTAGGCACTTATTAGGATACCTAGGTTAATTAAATTACTACCCCGATTAATATCTACCTAGTCAATTGTTTAGTTTGTAATTTTGTCTACTATTTATTTTCAAAAACATTATTTAAGGCAATTAGGTTCTTAGGTAGACGTAAATACAGGGGTACAGGCAAGTAGGTGTACAAATATTTAGAAATACTTCGGAAGTATCCTCTGTGTAAATATGTCTTTCTTATCTACTTATATATTTTTATTGGCTTTTGAATTTGTTTTTAATAATATAGATAGGTATAGGTACCTAATTATTCAGTGTATTATCAAAATCTGTAGATAACCTACCCAGGTACATTAAATGTATTTGTTAATAGACCTTTTGTCACCTATTTAAAATATTTGAAATTAATGTTACTCTCAGTTGGACACTGAGTGGATGACATTTTCTATTGGCATGTAGCCAACTTAAAATGTTTAAAAATTCTAATCCCTACCTACCTCGTGTTATGGAGAGTTGTAAATAGATGGCATTAGGTTAGTGTTAAACATTGGAAACCTTTATTTAAAACACATATAACCTATACCTACACATTTTTAAATACCTATTTATATATTTTTGAGTCTATATATTTTTATAAATCAAACAAAATAAAAAAGTTTTATGAGGAAATGACTTCAATTTTTTAATTTCTATTTTTAGAAATCTGATTTTTTTTTATTGTAAAATTAAAAAAATGAGTTACTTACCTAAACTATGATTTACATTAAATACATTAATTATTTACAATTATTATTATGTTAGGGTTGCCATACGTCCCGGTTTAGCCAGGACATTATCAGTTTTGAGCAATACGTCCCGATGTCCTGAAAAAGCCTTTCGAGACGGCTAATAGTCCCAGCATTCAACTTCGATATTTAATATAACCATTTTTCAATTTTTACTATAGGAAAACTGTTTGAAAATTATACGTATAATTGATATAATTACATACCTATCTATTTTCACATAATAGCTATGGATATTATGTATATGATATTATATATACACACTTACTCCAAAATATGCAGTTGTTATTTGGAATTATATAAAAAAAAAAAAAATGTATAAATTAAATTTGTAATCTTAATAAGTATTGTCAAAAATAAAATTTTCAAACAGTTTAAAATATTTTAAAAAGCCGTATTTAAAGAACAAAAAGTTAAATGCAAAAACGTTTACTCTCAAAGATCATTGGTTATCACTGGTTTATTTCATATATTACGTATCAGAAAACTTGTACATATAAAAATACAAGTTTTTAGCAGTGCGTCTACCTCCTCTGTGGGTTCCACCAGTCTAGAAAAATATACAACAAAAGACGAATGCAGGCGGCTGGGCTTAAATATATACTACAAGCATATTGTCAAACTCTTGAAATTTTAAAAATGTAACGGTCGCCATTTGCCAAGATACTACCTAAATTATGCTAAAAGTACTATTAATTAAATTAATTTTTTTTTTTTAATTTTAAATAGTTAAACGAAAACACTCGGGTTAAATATTAATAGGTAGATTAATTTCTAAAAATAAAAATTTGGAAATTTCAAGTTTACATTTATAGGAGTAGATTTGTATATGAGTAATTGTGAGAAATCATTATTAAGTGTCTACCTCAGGGTCTACCTATTGCTTAAAAAAAATCTGCTAGTTTTCTCAAACATAAATTTAGTACCTACATATTACATATTTAGCTATATATATATTTATTAAAAAGTAATTTGTTGTATATTTATGATTATGTAATGTATGACTAGTAGACCGTATATGCATAGGTACATGTCACTGCATATTCAATGCTAACTAAATGTTTATTATTATATATTATGTAGTAGGTATATATATATATATTGTGAAAAATATTATACATTTTTTAAATGATTTAAAAAATGTTATAAATTCTACTAAAAGTATTTTTTACTGTAGGTATTTCAATTACATACCTAGGTATAATCAAATAATAAAAGCAGGAATAAAAAGTATTTTAGGTAGGTAGGTATATAAATAAAACAATTAGGTGTCTAGTTATATTTGTCCCTAACCATTACATAGTTAGATCTTGATGTAGGTAGTTAAATAAGTATTCAATAAGTATTTATATGATTAGCTACAATAATTGTAAACATACATACATACATGGAGACTAAATGAATGACTACCTACACACCTATATGAAGATTAATTATTATTTTAGGTAGGGACAAATGTAAAGTTATATTTTAGTAAATATAATTTTTTAATTCTTTATATAAGTAGTTAGGTACCTAATTTGTTACCTAGATACTTCATATAAAATCTGGTATTTTGAAAACTTAGGGGTGCTTAAGCCACCAATCTACTACCTACCTATTACCTACTACCTACCTATTTTTTTTATAGTATAATTTAGGTAAAAGAATAAATTATCAATTTGGTGAATTTTAAATTAGGTTTGTATTTATTAAATGTGTGTAATATGTAGTTCATTTTAGATTTGGAAAAAAATACCTATACATTTATTGGTTTTATAATAATGTCTATATATATTTTCAGGTAGGAATCAAGTAGGACTTTTGGAGTAAATAGTAAATATCAAATTGGTTCTGTTAGATACCCACTTAAAGGTAATTTTCTCAGTTTTCCCAGTAATTTTCTTAAACATAAAAGAAAACTATAGTAGTAGAGTAATATCGCTTACAAGTAAGAGTTTCTGGGTATTCCAACCCAAACACCAACTTTTTAGTATTTCTACTAAATATACCTATATAATGTACTTGAAATATTTAGTTTTTAAAAGTGGATTGAGGTAATAATTAATAGGTTTACCCTTGGATATACCTTTAATAAGTATTATATTTATATTCCCTTTTAAATATCAGAATTTTGTTTGTACCTAATACCTAATATAGTTATTTTGTATATATTTGTATGTAGCTACATATTTTTTCTTAGTAATTGCTTATCATTTACCTATTGAAAATTTGAATTCTGACTTAAATATAAATATCAATGAAATAAATCAACTACAAAACTCATCCAAAAAAATACAAATTATTTTTGTGTTGTAACCTAGGTAGGTAAGGTATTTATTCTTAATTTTTTGATATAAAAATACTTATTTTTTCAGTCAATTTTCGTATTTATGAATATTTTATTAAAATTAATTATATATCTATGCCTTAATAATTATCATACTACCTATATTAAAAAATAAAATTTGATAGTTTCTATTATTTTAAATAATTGGTAGGTAGGAGGTACTTAGCTAACTATTTATAAGTATTAAGCATTCTGAGTATAGTTAAAAGCGAGATTAGTGAGTTTTTAACGAGAAACGGCCGGCCAGGGAAATAATTTGTAGTTTCTACATTACTCCCCTAATTTCAATTTAAAAATTTTGATAAATAATAAACTGTTCAATATTATTATATTTGTATACCTATATAGGTATTAAAATTAAAAAATATATATTTTGCTTTGGATTGCGTAAAATTAAAAATATGAATTACTGATATTAAAAGAAAGTAAATAATATTGTCTTATAAAACTTGATACGATCTATCCAATATCCTATAATATATATGAATATAAAAATGATTGAATAACAAACAAAAACAAAAACTTTAAAACAATAAATTATAAATGTTAAAAATTAAATGCAAGTACATAGTTAAATGGCACATAGGTATGCATTTATTTCGTTTTTGGTTTAATAATTTACTACCCTTTTTTAATATTACGAATATTTGATTTGCTCAAATTATAGGTAAACATATTATTTTGTTTGGGTGGGTGGGTGACAACAGTTGTTTGACCTTCGTTAGTATCTTCAGTAGGCGGTCTGGCAGTCACAATACCAAATAAGGACGTCCAGAAAATGCAGACTCTAAAGTAAGGGCCACTGTGTCTACTGCAGTAGGTCCAGCTTTTTGTGTTATTATTAATATCGAAATTAAAACAAAAACGTGAATATTTTTATTTATGTATACTACAGGAAGAAAATCTTTCAATCCTAATTATTATTTTCACAACATTAAAATAAATTATAATTATTAAAAACTAAACATTTAACAAGAAATGTAATGACATTAAAAGTACTTTTAATTGTTGACTTTTACATGTTTTATTAATTTTATCCTATAAATAAATTATTTTGATTTCACGAATTTTTAAATATACATGATATATCTAGTACCTAATACCCATATATTCGTAATATTACCTAGGTTTATTACACCTAGTAGGTGCCTAATATAAGTAGGTATATACCGGCTACCATAATATGTGGGAAATTTGATTGTCAATTAATTGCATTAACGCATTAATTATACTCATCTACTAAAATGAATATGTGAATTACCTATAATTAGAGTGGTATTATATATATTTTATAAAAAATATTGTATTACCAAAAAAAAAAAATATTATCAACAAGTTATGGTTATACCCAGATCTATTAATATTGTATTGCCGTATTGGCGTGCATTTTAAAATCTAAATCACTCGAGGATATAGTTGTTGTAAGAGGCGAGGCGTTCTATATGACTCACGACTTAAAAAATTACATATTCTCATATTAATGTATTTTATTATGTTATATTGTTAGCAATTAAGAAAAGTTTACAAACAATTCGATTACGAACAACAGTTTTTTTTATTAATGTTCAATATCATGTTATTAATTGTGAATCGTGATATATATATATATTTATGTAATTTCCTTCCCTCCAGATATTTTTCAAAGGTAGAAACAATTTTAGCAATTAATTAAATAGGTATAAAGTAAATTGAAACTGAAATTAAATTAAAGAACCCCCTTCCCCGAAAAAATAATTTTAAATGCGGCCTTGATATTTACGTTTATTTTTATATAATAGCATATTTTGGGTTTTTTTTTTATATTAAAAGAATAAATAAATAATTATTAACAAGATCAAAACAACCGCCTTAATTGATAATATTAAGTGTATGGATTATAAACATCTATATACCTAGTTTAATTTGAATAAAGCAGAGGAAGGGCGAAGGAGGCATTCGCACCCCATATATTTCAATTATTAGCCAAACAAGTAATGTATTGGCCTGTAGTATATTGGTTTTATAATAATGTTTAGTCGAAAAATTAGAGGAGAAATTTGGATTGAAGATTTTCTAATATAACATTTTACCATTTTGGGATATTAAACAGTTATAACCCGTCCAGTTCATCTGCGCTTTTGCGACCGTTACATTTTTTAATTTATGAGGATTATACAAATTTCAGAAGCACATTTTGTTGTGTTGTTTACATATATTTTTTTAAGTTATTTCTACGAATACTCTCGACAAAATACTGATTACCCAATAATATCCATAATAATAAAATCATTGTTCAATTAATAATTTTTGACCCCTGATCTGGTCAAACAAGTGACGTCATAAAGGGCGCAGATGAACTTGACGGGCTTATATATTGTACGTGTTCCACAATATAGATTTGTAATTTTATAGATACTTGAAATTTGTGTTTATTTGTTTTAGTATTATATTGACGTAATATGACATCTTCAAAAACTTGACCGTTTTCGGACTATTTATATCGACATTAAAAAAGTATATAATAAAATAGATAATTTTAGGTTGAAATACTTGAAAATACTAAAACCAATATGTCAATGTAATGGTCATAAATAATCAGAAAATTATTTTTGAGAAGGTTGCCTAGTTTATAAATAAAATAAATATATTCTACTGTTTGTTATCAGAGTGCTAATAAAAATAAGAATTTAATCTAAATACAACTTAAAAAAGTAAAAACTAAAAGCTCAAAAAATGCACTTTCCTTTCCTCTGAAATAAAAATCAAAATCAAGTATTATGGAATCCTGGATTTTAATCCCATTTAGAGAATTTTTTTTTTTCTGTATTTTTGATATTTGTACCACCTCTCTTCCCTATAGATCTGGGATCATCTATGAATCATACAATCTGAGGTATCCTATTATGAATTGTGAATTTTTTAAGTTTAATATTATATTTTTTATTTTTATTCGTTCTCCTCAAAAGTCGAGTCAAAAGTGGTATAAGGACGCCTCTGAAAAAACTGGGTGTCTAAATTACTATTCAAAATTGTGTAAACCGGATGGCTGATTACGAACGATGGCTTATCGTTTTTTTATATATCTTTTTGGGTTCTAAGGGATCCAATACCCTTGCCTCCCCCCTTCATCCGTAAATACGCTAATGTACATGTATATGAACAATGCTATTAAAAAAAATAGATTTAAATTAGATTAAGTAGGTGAATTTAAATAACTGTGTACAAAATAATAAGGTAAATTAGGTATCACTACCTACCCTACTTATACCACCCTATCTACTACCTATACATAAATAACATAATAATTTTATCATAAATAAAATTATGCATACAGGTTATCACTTTTATGTTTTAATTTGATCTACATCTCTAAATGTAAATATTACAATTAATAAATAGTAAAATTAGTAAATACATATACCTATACCTCGACATATACCTATTTATTTATTAATACAAAATTATTTGTTTGATTTTTGTCATTAAAGAATAACATTTTTAAAAAGGTAGTGTATGAGTTTTAAGCATCCATAAGAATGTAAACAACGTTTATTACGGTTTCCAAAATCAATAGGTACCAATGTATTCATTATTATAATATTATTTTAGGGGTGGTTTTAGGTTGTCAAATCGCATACATTCTTAGACAGAAATTCATCTATATTAATAAAATATAAAAATTTTTGTTGCATATATATGCATGTACTTTCAAATTGTTATTTGTTTTTATACATATATTTGAAGGTTTTCGATGCAAACTACGAAAAATATCATTTTATCAACTGAATTGATATCGGAGTTTGATTATTTGTATTTTAGACTAGGCAATTATATATATATACAAATTATCGTTTATTTGTTGTCGGGAATTTGATATTGGTATATGGAGTATAGGTACTTAAATAGCGTGAATGTTCATTAGAGTTTATTAAATATTTAAATTATATTTCATAATAATTAATATAATGGTTATAAATTGTAATTACATATATATTAATACTATTTATAAATAATTCGTAACTCGTTATTATCATTGTTATAATTATGATATACCTGGATATTTTTCTATGTTTATTATTTCTTAAATCAAAATTAAAAACAATTTTGAAAAGTTATGTATCGACTACTTTCTTTGGGTTTATGATACCAGTGGCGGTTTTACGTAGGGGGGGCGATAGGTGGATTGCCCTCCTTGACCTTTTTTTTTTTTTTTAAATCTATTGGTTGCATTATTTTTATATATGTATATAGTCTATAATAAATTATTTAAAATAAATAATTATGATTCTAATGTTTTATCTAAACCACGAGGAAATTAAAAAATAGTCTGTACTGATTTATGATATCCGAAGAAATGAAAATATTTCGATTTAACAAAATCGTATTTTCGATATTCTTTCATCATTTTAAAAATCTACTGAGAAAATCGAAAAATAACTTGTTTAAGGTACTAACTATATAGATGCAATTTTCTACCGGAAACTGTGTGTGTTTGTAAAGATTGGAGTACTCCTAGTAAAAAATTCGTTTAGAGGAAAAAAATAAACATGGTAAAACCACTATATCTCCCTTGATTCTAAAAAAAAAAATGTAATATTTATTTTCAAAACGTAAAAAAAAACAAGGCATCTTATCAATTTTTTTCCCATTTTTCCGACTGAAATCCTGATAATAATTTATAGTTTGCCGACTTGAAATTCCAAAAAATATGGCTGCATAATTTCCCGACAAAATTTCAAAATAAATACTTCATTCAAAAGGTGAGTGAGCAAAAAAAAAAAAAAAAGGCCATCGACCTTTTCTATTATTTGCCGACTGCTTCGAAGAAACCTCTACCCCGCGGAACGACTTTGAACTTTGATTAAGGTGTCTAAACTTATATTTAGAAACCTAGAAATAAAGTGTATGTATGAAATATAATTTCCCCCCCCCACCCTTAGCGATTATCAAGAACTACCACCGTATGATAGGGGTTTATATATTATTATGTTAACATTTCTTTGATTGTTATTGAAATATACCTGTACAATATTATAAATAAATCTAGGTACCTATATTCCATAATTTTTAAGTTCTGTACTTCCTGTCCTGTATTATTTTTATTGTTTTGCAATAATATATGACTGTCAATAAAATATTATGTATTCTCTAACAAGCCGGTTTAAATTTAGACAATACTGTTAGCAAAATACCTAATAATAAATGAGTACATACAGTTGAATACCAAATACGTAGGTGGATTTCATTATGACAATAATGGGTAAACTGGCATTAATGTATTGCGTTGTTTGTTTAATTTTCATATTTAAATAGACAATTACGAAAAATTACTTTTATTTTGAATCTTAGTGATAAAATATTGTCGTTGAAACGTGTAAGATAAAATATATGAATATGTAATCTGTATATTTTGTATTAATTATTGTATTATAATTATATTATGGTGGTAGGTACTTGAGAAAAAGTAATAATTTACCAACTATAGTGATAATTTAAATGTTTTCGTTTATTCTGAACTAATTGTAGGCAAATGTATTTAAATTATTCAAATTATTTATTATTATATACCTATTAATTTGAATCAACCATACTACTTACTCATTTTATTTCATAATAATTTATTTATAATATATTTTTATAAATAGGTTTTTCTTTTAGTACCTATTTTAAAACTCACGTCTAATAATTCCTTTTAAATTATTCTTAAATTTAATTATTTAATACTACTGATTTATAGAAGGCGTTGAAGTATTACGTAAGCAGTTGGAGGGGAGGTCTGTCATGCAGAGCCGTCCCCCCCAACTCTGAAAAGTAGACGGCAAAATGAAGTTCAGTTGGTAAAAACAAACATTAATCGGTAAAAGTAGAAAAAATTGATGATCTTTTTTTTTTTTTGCTTATCTTGTTTTGAGTACCTATTATTTTTTCACATTTCACCCCCCCCCCCCCCACTAAATATTTCTTCGGATCAACCCAGTTGTCGTGTGCTTACAAGGAAGATCGGGGGTGGCGTGTTAAAGCCATGCTGCTGTCTCATTTCCTCCTGTATTTTTTTCTCCAAAATGACGTGTTTAAAATATATTTAATAACGTAAAATATATTACATATATCTAATTTTGTTATTGTTTCTCTTTTTTTTTTTACTAAATTGAGGTGAGTTGTCGGACTTGTGCTGACGTAATTAAGTAGGGGTTTGTCGTTTTCTGACACTTGCTAACAAGCGGGAGAGGTCTAAATCAGCCAAAAATGTGCTGACAACATACATACCGTCATGTTGTAATAGACAACTAAATTATGCACGTGTAATAAAAATGTATTGAACTTTTCGGTCTTTAAACTTTGGTTCAATGAAATTTAATTTATAAAGTGATAAGTTCAAGGGTGTTTAATATAATATTTTTATAGCTTTTGCATTTTCGAACCTTTTTTGATGGTTACAATTTATTGTATTGTCTTTCTATGAATTTGTAGTTGTATTTTCAATATAAAAATTGATTTTATATAAATGAGTAATATTATTTTTATTTTTGCACATGCACATTTGTCTGATTAAATTTATGTTTGTTGTCTGACATTATTAAAAATTTGAAGTTGGGTAGGTATATTTATTTTGAAATATCAAAAATAATCTTGGATATTATGTTTTTTTACTTAACAATTTATAAAAATATTAAATAACTCTACTTGGATTATTTTGGGAATTACCTATTTGTTTTAGAATTAAATTTGTATTTAAAATATTCAAGATGGGGTTGAGTCGAATGTGTGTTTCGGCGCACGAGGTCCCGGTTCGACTCCCAGGTAGAAAATGGGGTAGCCAACGAGATTTTTCTCGCTGGTAGCGTCTGGTTTCTGATGCAAGATGGCCATAATTACCAAACCCGTCCAATAATTTGGTAGCTATTAAGAATCATCTTCGACTCCCCTAATATGTGAAGGTTTTTATTCGAGCATGTTAGAGTTTAGGAAATGTAAAACTGTTAATTTTTAAAATTTTAAATATTAAAGATACAACCTATGATCTATATCATCTCCATTGCGTGAATTGTAATGAAATTTCTAATGTTTTTATATTCTACGTATTTGTGGATTTTTTCTTTTGTTTAAATATCTATACTTTCGATTTTCGTATTATTTTATATTTTTTACGTTATTTTTAATTTTTACCAGCTGCATCTACGCACGCTGATGGAATAGAATCTGTTAGGTAAATACCTAAACAGTATAATATATCAGACATACAACTATAAAAGACCATACGACCATCATTGAACAAATCAAGAAATCCTTGAATGATTGTGAATTCTTCCCAAATAAGGTTATAGGTCATATTATATTATTTACATCTAGGTATTATATTATTTTAAGTAACGTATGCTTTTACTAGTTTTTTCAAAACAAGAATTGGAATAAAATTGATAATAACTATTTTGTCTTCTAGTGTATATTATATTTTGGGGGGCACCTATCCGCTAATCAATTATGTTCCGTTGTATCCTTATTACCATGGTGAAGTCGTATAATTTATGAAAACAAAATAATAATATCCCTAATGTTTCTCGCATCGATACACATGAAATTCATAAAAAAAAAAAAAAAATCATTGGCAGCTGCTCAATTTTTTCATAATACCTACTAATAATAAATGATGTCTACATATGATAAAGGTCTGAAATAAACGGTGACAATAAACTGATCGATTTGGAGTTTATTTTTAACGGGTTAACATGGCCTCCAGACGTACGTTTGCACTATTCATCCTAAATATGTTATAACTACCGGGTGGGGGGCTGCTTGCTCTGTGCCTGGTACGATTCGCAAAACCGTACTTTACAGATAATGCCGCCAGTATTGTACCGAATGAATCGTGTTATTTGAACGAACTGAAGCAATTGAAAGTTTCGCACGTCAATTTAAATAGATTTGTCGTAGGTACCTCTACCATACATTCACGATTAATGAAATGGACGCAGTTGGTATAGTTAATATTTAAAAAAATCCTGTCAGTTGTACTTGTGGACCGTCCGCGTAAAGGGTTTGCTCAGTTGTGGGTCTTGGGTGTGTTCGTATTGTGAATTGTTTTGTTATTATTTTGGTTTTTTTACCGGTAATTATTATAATATATTATGTCATGGATTAAGAACAACTGCTTATCGTGTTTCCGGAACGACAAACGTGTTAATAATGGTTGCGAGTGTACTAAAAAAAATTGTTCGAAATTAGAGGTAGTCGATAAAAACACTCAATGTAATTTCGACCAAGAGTCCGACGCGGAGCCAGTAGAAAATCTCTCGTGTAATAATGGTCAGTAACTCATTACAGTACAATATTAATATTGTATTATATTATAAGACGACTTGTGTCATATTTATGTTGCATTCATGTGTAATCTGCTTTTCGAATTTTCGTTTTCTCAAAATATTTCGTGTTTTCTTTTGGTTTTGTACCATAGTTATAGTCTATTATTATTTAATTATCCACTTATTGTATTTAGGTAACTAAGTAATTATTGCATTGATTATTAAAAACCAATTAAAAAATATAATTTCGTAATATCGTACAATTATTAGATAAATATCTATAACTACCCAATTTAAATAATTTACAACTCGATTCATATATTAATTATTTACTGTAACACCACATAATTAATTTTTAGGTTTTTAGACCAACCAGATAGGTATTGAAATACACTTGAGCCCTTGTAATAATTATAAGTACCTACTATATAAACGATTAAAATCACAAAAATATACGTAGGTATTTCAACAACATAGTTAAAAGTGTATTCTTTTTGTGATTTAGAGTTCCTATATAATAATTTATCGTAGTATGTTTATAGAGAACACAATGAACTTTACTAACAGAATTTTTTGTATATTATCAGTTTTATCAATTGTAAATTGTAACTTTTTATTTTGTTTTTTCACAGTTTTTCGATTTTATAATCAAATTTAGGTAATCTTTCTTCAAAAAACTTTTATGGTAATAATTTAATATTATAATGATAATATTTAATATACTTAAAATTAAAGAAAATCCAATATTTATCAACAGAAAAATTAAACTGGAAAAAATATACCTATATAATATAATATATATATATATTATATTTTTACATCAAGATAAAGTTGAAATTCTGGGATAAAGTAATGTTATTACTATAATCTATCATAGTATGTCATAATGGGTCATTGCCCGATTATATAGTTTATTAATCGTGAAGAAGTCGATTTTAATTAATTAATCCTATATTCCAGTACCTAGTGAATTATTTTCAATTTGTATTTTGTTGTTATGTGATGTTATCTACATTTTTACGTATTTACAATATTCTAATTCATAAAAATGTAGTTTTTATTATATATTTTTTAAATTTATTTCTATATGGTACCTACTGTTTAATTTTTTTTAAATTAAAAATATTAAAAAAGTCTTTAATTAATTATATGTTATATTTATTAACTATAATAAATATTGTACCTATATGTACAAAAAACCCGTCAGTAGGGGGTAAAAGTATATCGCTTGCGGATATGATAATCGTAAAAAAGAGTCATTAACATTTTCGCCATTTTCCGACTTACTTCAAATAATCAAAAAAAAAAAAAACATGTACTATATATACCGACTTTGCTGACTAATTTAATTTTAGAGGGAGTAACACACCTCCCAATACTATTAAAAAATACTTGATACAATTTTAGATTCTGAGTGAAGCGAGGGATTTATTGGTTTTACAAATTACAATAATGGGTTTTTTTTTATGTCTGTACCCAAAAATTCTATCTAAGGAGTGCCTTCTAATCATTACATGCAACACAAATATCCTGTACCAAATTCTATCTAGTTGGTAGAGAGATCATTTTTTGATAAACCCGTTAAAACAGTAAAAGCACAATTTTGTTAATGTGTAATGTTACACAATGTGTAACATTTTGTTAATGTATGCGTTATAATAATATATGGTTTTGTTTTTGAAATTCCGTAAATAATAAGCGTAAAGTCTTGAAATTTTCCCATTAAATGTATTTAAATTCAATATTAACATAAAAAATTTTATCTGATTTTTATTATTGAAGTTTTTTTTATCATAAAGAGTTAATTTTAGGTTTTAAGACTTGAAAATTATATACAATGTTAAAAATACATCATTCAAAATAGCTTAATATTCGGTAAATATACATTTTTAAATCTTTTGTCATGTATTATTTCAGTATGAAAATTAATTTGAATATTGGGGAAAAAATGAGTCTATAGACTTGAAACTTCTACAAAAACGTATATAAGTACAAAATCAACGTAATTTTTTTTTCTCAATTTTGTGCTATCATCCCCTACTGACCGGCTTTTTTTTAAAACGCTTTTAGCGTGTATATAATAGTAAAATACCTACATGTGCTATGTGACAATTTTAAGTTTCTAAACACATTATTTTGGAGATTAATAGCAAATAATGCAGTTTTTTACTTTTACTTTCACGTTTTTTTAAAAAAGTAGAAAAATAAATGAATATTCTAAAATATATTATGTATAGGTATATATCTATTTTAAATTGGGTGGGGGTGGTTGTACGCGTACTAAAGTTGAAGTAATTTTATGGCAGACAGTATTTAATAATAAAGAATTATAATCTTATTAATATATATATATATTATAAATATATTAAAAAAATAAAATTAGTAGGCATCATATGATATCCAGTAATCACAACAATTAAAGCAAATGGTAATCATGTAAAGGAACGATCCAAAGACATATTTTTTGGGAGAGGATATTTTTATAATTTGCTGATTACTTTCTAGTGTTGGGGGATGTAACAAACCCCCCCCCTAAATATATTGTATTGTATTTCATATTGAAACATGTATTTAATACTTTAATATTCAGTAAATAATGAATCGTAAAGTCCAGATGTTACTAATTCGTGCTTTAAAATATATGTTAGAGTTTTTCTATTAATCTACTTTTTATTTTATTTTCTAATATAGGTAGGTATATAAAATGTTTATCCTAGATCATTTATTATTTAAATATCATATTAACTTAGATATTGTAACCAGGTCATGTGTTGTGGTCACTTTATCATGTTTATAGTGATCTAAAATAATGTTACCATAGTTTCCATTTATTATAAGTATAAGTGTGGTGTAGACCCTTTCCCTTTTATTTAAATTTATTTGTGTGCCTGCGTAGCTTCCTGTTTATAATATGTTCCTATGGGCAACCTTGTACAATATTATGTTAAAAAGGTCAAGTTCATTGTCATCATTGTTATACTAAAATAAAATTATGATATTTTTGTAATTCTAAATAAATTGGAAAAATATTGTTATTATTAATTTTTAAAGTTTTAAATATTTTAAAATACATTTTTACATTTTATTATTATTAAGATGGTACCTATTTTATACTTTTACATATTACTTTATTTAAGTTAGAATGCATTAAAATGAGTTTTATTCATTTCAGGTCGTATTCACAAAGCAGTTGTATCTAGGATGAATCCAGATACTAGAAGCATTTCAGTAGAGTGGCTAGAAAATGGTGAAACTAAAGGCAAAGAGGTTTGAAATACTGCATAGAGATAAATATATTTTATTTAATCATTGTTTATTTTATTTACAGATTGATTTAGATGGAATCTTAGAACTGAATCCTCAATTACGTTCAAATATTCCTAGTATTACTATGGTTGCTCAAAATGGTACTAATATTCCAACTACTAGCAAGTTAGCAAGGGTAAATATAATTATTTAATATGTACATAAGTGATATAGAATATCATAGACATATTTGTATAATTTCAGTATAAAAAAAAATACGGCTAGTAGGGTATGGAAGCCCTTCGCTCGCCGGATAGTATACTGGTGTTGGATTATTCTATTCTGAGTGGAGTTTGGTGTATATTCATGATTTTTATTGTCAATTTTTTTTTCATATATGTATATTACTTCAATATAGGTATGCTAATTTACATACTCTGTGATAATGTCATGATTCTTGAACTATTTTTTTCTGAATTATATTTCAGCATAACGGTCTATTTATAAGTTGCTTCATATCCATTTTAGCGGTATTAAAACATGTTCACACTCACTTCGATTTTAAATTAAATTTTAAATTCTATAACTATAATTTCTTTTAGTAATCATAGATTGAAAATATAAAAGATGAGACTATTTACTATGTCCGAGTATAGTTTTTTTAGTTTGAAAATTTCTAAGATTTTGATTTTCAGATTTTAGACTTGAATAAACATTGAAAAATAAATTGCTATGCTCAGGCACAGTAAATATTCTCATCTTTTATATTTTATATAAATTTTAAATTTGTGATTACAAATTGAGGAGGCATAGTTAATATTATAGAGTGTGAACATGATTTTTAACAAATACCTTGATAACACAACAATAAAAAAATGATACTGACACATGAATATTTTTGAATTGTTGGATTTTCATTTTTTATAAAAACAATTGCATATACCCCTAAAAAAGCAGGTGTATAGCATCATCTTAAAAATCAGTCCTGCCATAATAATTTCTTTTCATCTTTTTGATGTTATTATTTTCAGAATTACAAAAAAATAATCATTTGATTTTGATGAATACATATTTTTCCGCTATTTTTAGGTACTTAATTCTTAATCGTTCAAAACCTACGGGATAATTAAAAAAATTACTTCTTCAAAGTACCAACTAGATAATATTGAATTGTTGTCAGTTTTACTACTAGTATTTCCAATGTATAATTTTGGATAAAATGGAGTATCAAACTGCTGTCACAATTATTTCTCAATGAAACCTTAATTTAAACCACTCCTAAATATATTTTTCCCAATAGACACAATAAAGATAATTATCAAAAATTAAATACAGTAAAAGTGTAGGTACTTTTTTTCGCATCTTACGGTCTTTCACTTACTCAGACAGTTTAATTTGAAATATCCTCTGATTTGTTGTGAAACGCCATGTAAATAAAAAAGTAGAAAATAACTGAATTTATTTACATCTCCTTACACTCGTTGCACATTTAGAAAGAACCTTGTCAAATTGGTTGCGATCAGTTTTTACCCTGCTACTTCCCTATAGTCAAACCACGTATACAGTGTACCATGTTTTTTTTTTTTATGATTGAAACCTTTATATGGCAGACAAGTTTTCATTCGCAGCCTGGGCTCTTTCTTATCGTGCACGGAGTATAGTAGAACCAATATTTACTTTTTCCCAATGGAAAATATTCACATTAGAAAAACTGAGTTTTAATAAATTGGAAAACAATGTTGAATGGCAAAAATAAGTTTTAGTGCAAGTCCCAATAAAATTTGCTACTGGAAAATGGGTAGGTTATGAATGAAACATTTGGACCAAGTTTGCTTGCTAATATTTTAGTTGTTTCCAAAAAGGAATATAAAAAAAAAAACATTGTAAAACCAAGACACTCTCTCACTCCACTCAGAATCTAAAGAGTGATTATTGCTGATATTTTTTATCATCAAATATAGATTGTATAATATCATTTTTATGATCGTTATATTATGTACACAATAAATTTAGTTTTGAATATTTTAATTTAATGTAAATAATTTTTAATATTAATAAAAATAATTATATTTGTTTAATTTCTAGTATTCCACAAAAGCCCAAATACAAGCATTTACGAATAATAAAGGTGAGTATTTAATTTTTTATTCTACAAGAGTATTTCACTTTGGTTGTAACTTACACAAATTTTAATATTTATATTGTACAATATATATATCATTGGTACAGTAGAACATTATGATGAATTTTTATGTTGATTATTTGAAATTTCTATTGCTTAAATTAAAGCTTAAACCAAGACTTAAAACCCCTTTTTTTATTTTTTAAGAACCAAAATCGCATCTCAATTTTTATGTCATTACCGGTAATTGTAACAGAACCGATTACCCACGTTAAAAGAAACAAAAAAAAAAAAAAAAAAAAACCGGGAAGGTGCAAAAATAAAAATCATTATTTATATATTATTATAATATAAATATTATTTATTTGTTTATCATGCCTTCATCAATTTTATTTAGTTTTTATATTTATAACAATTAAATCTTTATTTTTAATATCTATTATTGTGTTATAATATGACATTTAATTACCCGTGAATTGTCATATTTATAGTATTGTGTGTACTAAACGTGAAGTATATAAATTAATCAGCTGAACTACTTATTGGCGATTGTTTAAAGCATGGAAATATATAGGTTAGGTACATATAAAGTACATTATATACGAGGTACATATACATTAGTATGTAGTTAAAAGAAATATTGAAGTAACATCAAGCACAATTGTGAAAAAATTGGTGTTTACAACTATTATTTTATAATTATGAATTCTTTATAACTGTGTTATTTTCGATCGTGATATAGCTTACTTTATCAACGGATTTTTTTTTTAAATAATTTTAATAATTAACAAATATTCCGGGATCGAAAAGCAGAAAGCTATAAGTTGATCACGAATAGTCATAAATATTATAAATGTTTGTCAAAAGTATTCAAATTGTAATTAACTGTTTAAAAATGTTAGAAGTGGCTTAAAACCGGTAACCGGTTATAAAAATTAGGAAGCAGTTTTAAATCAAGAAATGGATACCCTAAAATTTATTTAGGAAGTGGTTTTTAACCAATAAGTGGTAACCATCTATTTTTTAAATATTCAAAGAAATATCGATATTTACGTATTTTAAAAAAACTGATTAATACCGGTTACCGGTTCTTAACATTTTTCAGCTCCGCTAGGAGCCAGTTACTACTATTTTCAGAAGTGATTTTAAGCCCGGGTTTTAACTAATATTTTTATAATAATTAATAACTAATAGTTAAATACTTTAACCTTTTATTTTTCGAAATAGATTTTTGATTTGACACTTTAACTTTATTCAAATTATATTTTATGTTTATTTGTTCACATTCTAATAAAAGTTTTATACTAAAGTTAACGTTATTTATATTATAATATTTTTAAAACTATACCGTTAATTAGTATTAGTATCAATACCTAGTAAAAGTTTATAAATACTGTAATTATTTAAATAACTTATAATTTAAATTCTGTATAATATGATTTAAGATTTTGCTATATTTCCTGTTGAATAAATAATGACAATAAATACAAATGTAACATCACATTAAAACATATCACAAATTTATGAATTATAATTACTTATTTGTAATGATTTATATTTATATTTAGGTTCATATAAAGGAACAAAACCAGTAAGCCGGCAGACCAATAATTTTTCACCTGCAGTAAATGGCACTGGTGAAGTATTATCAACAACAGTTCCCTGTACGCCTTTAAATCCTCCTCCAACACATTATCAACAAATACCCGTATTAAAACCAGCTGATCCACCTCCTCAAACACTACCAATGACTCATTTATACAGCAATAACACGGCGGGAATAAACCGTACTACGGCTGTAGCTGCTGCTGCTGCTGCTGCTGCTGCTGCGGCAGCTAAAGACAGGCGAAGTAATGTTGTAAAAGAAGTAGCAAAATTGAAGAAAAATCGAGAAGAAAGGAGACAACGACAAGCTGAACTAAAAGAAGAAAAAGAAGCTTTAATGAACATGGATCCTGGTAATCCTAATTGGGAATTTCTCGCTATGATTAGGTTTGTTTGATTATTATTATTTTTTATTATTCATAACAAAATGTATAAACTAATATATTATTTTTTTTTATGTTTTAGAGATTATCAATCTAATTTAGATTTTAAGCCTTTGAGGGACTCTGAAGTAGTTGAAGATCATCAAATTACTGTCTGTGTCAGAAAGAGGCCACTTAATAAAAAAGGCATATACTTATTTTTTTTTATCCATTATTAGACATATTTGAATATCTACCTATTATTTTATTTATTTTATTTGGCTTTAATTTTTGAGAGGTTCCATTTTTATAATTACTTTTATTTTCAGAACTCAATAGAAAAGAGGTAGATGTTGTTGCAATTCCATCTAAAAATCAAGTTATTGTACATGAACCGAAAAACAAAGTTGATCTGACTAAATATTTAGAAAATCAACATTTTCGATTTGACTATGCCTTTGATGAGACTTGTAACAATGAAACTGTTTACAAGTGAGTAAATGAAAAATAAAAATAATTTATTCATTTATTTAAAAAAAAAAAAATTTCATCTTAAATTAGATATTCTGCAAGACCTCTTGTAAAGACCATATTCGATGGTGGTATGGCCACCTGCTTTGCTTACGGACAAACTGGCAGTGGTAAAACTCACACAATGGGTGGAGATTTCCATGGCAAAACACAAGACTGTAAAAAAGGCATTTATGCTATGGCTGCTAAAGATGTTTTCCGATTTTTGAATTCTCCGAGTTATTCACCATTAAATTTGGTTGTTACTGCTAGCTTTTTTGAAATATACAGTGGCAAGGTAATTTAAAATAATAAATAATTTAGTGGTTTTTTTTTTTTTTTTTTAAATTAAGTTTTAATTGTCTTCAGGTGTTTGACTTACTGGGTGATAAAGCCAAATTAAGAGTACTTGAAGATGGTATGCAAAAAGTACAAGTGGTTGGTCTTACCGAAAAAGTTGTTAATACAGTAGACGAAGTATTGAAAATAATTAATGATGGTAACAGTGCCAGGTAAATTTTATTTTATTTTTATATTTTAGCCATATTTAATTATTATATTAAAACATAAATTATTTTTTTAGAACTTCAGGTCAGACTTCTGCAAATAGTAACTCATCTAGGTCTCATGCTGTTTTCCAAATTGTATTGCGTATACCTGGTTTGAATCAAATACACGGGAAGTTTTCATTAATAGATTTAGCTGGAAATGAAAGAGGTGCCGATACATCATCAGCCAATCGACAAACACGTAATAATTTTAAAGACATTTGTTATTACTATGTTTGTATTATAAAACAATTACTACTACTTAAGCATTGATTTAATCCGAGAGTTAGGATCATATAATGCTCAACATATAATGTTGTTAATGTGCATTACTTAATTTGATTCATCAAATCGAATTAACTATTACTCCCGGTTTAAGAAATGCACGTAAACGCTTAAATGCGCATTAATGACTCACAGTGATTAGATTATTAGTTATTTAAGATACAGTTATTCTATTTTTCTGCACATATTATTATGTTTTCTATTTGAAATATTTTTATTATTTATTTAAATTTATTTTTTGTAAACTCGAACCCTCCTAATGCATATTAACGACTGCATGCTATAAATATTTATTAAATTGTTGTAGGAATGGAAGGTGCAGAAATAAATAAATCTCTTCTTGCATTGAAGGAGTGCATTCGTGCTTTAGGAAAGAAAGGTTCCCATTTACCTTTCAGAGCAAGTAAATTAACACAAGTACTTAGAGATTCCTTTGTTGGTGAAAATAGTAAGACATGTATGGTGAGTTTAAAAATATAACATTTATATATTTTTTGAATGATATAATAATAATAATATTGAACATTTAAGATTGCAATGATAAGCCCAGGATTGAGTTCCTGCGAACACTCTCTGAACACGCTCCGTTATGCTGACCGTGTTAAAGAATTGGACGCATCAGATCCTGCAGCTGGTGAGATTCAAGCTCCTATGTATTCTCCACCACAGAGCCGTTCTCCAAATATATCTCGTAATTTACAAGATGTCAGTATGGTTGAGGATGATTTAGCAGCTCTTAGATCGCTTAATGTAAATGCATATAATATTTATCCATCATTATTATTTTAGAACATATATTAAATACATTTATCTCAATAGGAAGGAGAATTGTCTGCTGACTTATATAATTTCCACGAAGCTGTTTCTCAGCTGCAAGAACAAGAAGATGAAATGCTAGATAAACACAAGTCACTATTAGAAGCTGGTCAAAAGTGGTTACAAAAAGATAAACAATTATTGGCAATGACAAAAAATGTTGACTACGATCAAGATGGTAACGGAGATCAAAAAACCTGCTTATTTGTTACCCTACAACTATTAGCTTTACCTATTGCTTACGCTTTCTTTTTTCTTTTTATACTCCCACTGTCGGGATTTGGTAATTTTCAAATTAAATAGTTAAATTCCTAGGTATCTCTGAATTTATTGATAAAAATTTGATAAATTCCATTCCATTTTACCTCCTTAATCAGTATTATTTATTTGTAGTTAGTAATTAAGCATGGTTTTACATTGCACTTTCTTTTGGACGTATTCTATTTGTTTTTTTTTTTTTTTTGCTTATTTTTAATATTGCTATTTATCGTTTATTTATTCAGACATAAACAATAATACATGATCAGTGTTGGACAAGTTACTTTTAAAAAGTAATTAAGTTATGTTACTAGTTATAAAATAAAAAGGTGTAACTATATTACCTTCGTTACCTAAGTACAAAAGTTATAAAATGTCAAAAATCAATATTTATTTTTCTGATTGAGTTGAATATTATGAAATATTTTATTATATCATTCTTACTCCTACCTATTATAAAATCATACAATTGTTAAAATATCTGCTTTGATTATCGTCAGTTTTGTACGAGTTAGAATTATAATTAGAATTAATTATATTTTTTTATTTATAAAAATTTATCACATTATTTTACAAAGTTACTTATGATAAAATAATGTAGTTTCTCTTGGGTTATTACAAAAAATAATTATCGAAGTTATCATAATGTTATTCAAAAAAGCTACTATGTTACCGTAACGAGTTACTACCCAACACTGTACATGATATTGTATGCAAATATGAATTCCACACAATAATTGCTATAATTTTAAAGGTGAATCAAAATAATTAGTATTAATATCATATTTTATAACTGTAAGCCCAAACATGGAACACAAAATATCTATCTGTTTACTAGTATCAAATCTCATAGAAATAAAAACCATTTAAAATATTCAGTCCTTCTTCAAAATATTTATTGGTGTAGTCTTAAATTCTGTACTTAATGGCTCAATTGTAATACTTTGTTTACATTTCATATCAGGAAAAATAACTTAAAATATTTATCTATAATTTTTTTTTTTTTTTTGTATTACAACATTACATTCTTGTATTGAAAATTGTGACAATATTGGAATCGAATTATAAAAACAATGTACATTCAATATCAAATTTTTCCTAATGTTTTATTTTTCATAGTATATATTCATAGTAATATAAATTATGTAATTTTATCGTTATTAAGCATTGAGACTTAAGTTTAAGTTTTATATTTTAGGTGATGGTGATTTTTAAAATATGTTTATATTCTCTAAGGATTTTTCAATACATACTTTTGTATTTCAGCACAAAGTATAATATAAAGAATAATGAAAATATTTAGTCCAACTATTAATTTATTATGAATAATTTAATATAATACGATAAACTAAAGCAATAATAAAACTAATGCATAAGAACATAATAGTTATTTATCTAAATTGCTCATTGACAAAAAGGGTGTTTAAATCTAGTCTTATTTATGTTATTATATGTATTATTTAATTTTTTTTCTTTTATTGTTTATAATACAAATAACTGTTAAACCAGAAATTATTGCATTTGTTACATATTTATATTTTTTATAATAAAAGGTTTATTCCTTGTATCATTTATTTAATATAATACTCATCAAATATTTTTATTAAAAGTATTTATTTTTTTATAATATTCCTTATACATTATGAAACTAAATAGACCTATAACTAATGTCAACAATGTTAGTAAAACCTGCTCATTAGTAGTTGGCTTTATTGATTATGTATTTGCTTTTTGATATAATGTGTTATGTTTGTTTAAAATATTTTGACTATTTATTAATTGTTGTCAGTTTATACTACAAGTGTTATATTTTTAAATATATTATTTTTCCAGCATACTCATTGCAGTTGCTCAAGTTGCTTCAAAACAAATTAGCTTCCACTCAAGATCTGGTCGAAACTGTACTCGCATTCAGAAAGCAGTTAACAACTGAGGAGCAATTCAGTCAGAATATAAATAGAGGCAACCACCGTTGAGATAACCAGATTCTTTTGTCGTCAATGTGTAATTGTTAAGTCTTTGTTATGTAATAAAAATATGATAAAATAAGAAACATTTCTATTTTTTGTCATAGATACTACTGATATTAATGTGATTTTTTCGGTGATGCTACTATTAACGGCCTATAAACACTTTTACAATGTTTATTGGCTTTACCTACTTATTCATTTACTATATCGCTTTAAGTTTTAACCTCAAAGAACTAAAATATTATTGTTATGAGCATCTTAAATTTGTTCTTCTAACTTTAAAACTTTTTTTTAATTATAAGTTTTTTAACAAAAGCATTTACTGATTTTTTATAAATTCACATATTAATTAAATATATTATATCAGCAGTTATTTATTTATTTTTTTTATTAATACAATTGTGTAGAAAAAATGGTAAATTGAAAAAAAAATTTATATATTATTTTGTTTATCACAATTTCATTTTAATGTGTATTTGTAAATACAACATGACATAACAGATCATTAATAATATTTAAAATAAGAATTTTTTTTTTCATTGTTTTACTTGCTTAGTTATCAAATGTTGAAATGTATTTTTTTTTTAACATTAATTTTTATGTAAGTCCTATATTTCATTAATAATTATTAGAGTATAATTTTTTTAAAACAATCTATTTTGAGTTTTCTTTTAATCTTCCCCCCTCCCCCACCTTATTTTTGAAATATTTGATTCCATTTCTTTGAGGATTGTCCTGTATTAAAATTTAAAGTATTATCACTCGCAGTTGATGCAATGTGCCTTTTACTATTTTATATGTTTACAATTCAATTAACTCGTTGATTTATCTGTTGTTGTTGTTTTTTTAGTGGCATATAATCTAAAAAATTTTGTTGTAAGGAAAGCGAGAAAAATAGAATTTATTTTTAAAAAATAATGTCTATTGCCCAAAAGTTTTATCTCTTGTACTTATTTACATATCTTAAATGGCTATAATATATATATATTTTTTTTTTATGGTTCATACATAAAATATATAAACATATTTTAATTTGTATACTAAGCATATGCTGCATTTTTTGTTTATTAATTTTTTATTTACATATATATCAATGTTTTTAATCATATGTGTTTCCTTTAATCCTAAATAAATCTAGAAACATACTAGTGGTTTAAAAGCAGTATATGGTGAATAGTGATGTTGATCATATAGTTTACAACAACTGAAAAAGTAGGTAAATTTATTCCATAAAACCATAAACCATAGGCATTCGCACGTATGTGGTGGTGTGTGCACCTCTACCACTTACATTCTCAAATTTATCATAAAAAAGTATACTTTTTTGGGAATGGTAATGGGAGGAGTTAGTAGTACCAGGTCTGGATTTGACATTTTGTTATTTCATATCAATCATAATTTTGCTGTAAGTCCATTAGATAGAAAAACAAAATGATGGTCGTCTTAGTGTATTCTTTTTTTTTCTTTTATTAAAAGAAAATATTAAATTTCACATTGATATGTAAAAATCTCACTTGTAATTTATTTGCTACTAATTAACATCTATTCTAAAATTGGACATTTTATAATAAAAGTTAAACAAGTGTATTTACAACTCGTGTTATATAATTAATAATATTACTGTTTAGTATATCGAAAAAATATATATATAGAAAATAGTCGGTGACCTTAATTGATTATTTTCTGATTTGCTAAAATTTTAAATATCGCTGCTTGTGCTCATATTTATTATTTCACATTTTATGTTAAAGTATGTAATTATATTTATAATATCAATAGACGATTAATGTAGAAAGACATAGCTTATTTCCTTGTAATAAACACTTGAGTGCTTCATTAGAGAATATTTTAATCCAATCACAATTTGAATTGGTTTCCTTAAAAGTGGCAAGTACACGTAACATATGTTCCCTCACAAAATACAGTTTGTTATATAAAAATCTATTAATAGTATCATCAAATATTTCAAACACATTTCAATTAATGCTGAACGATAATTCAATGAATTTCTTATTTTAATTTTAAACTAGTTTACTTTAACCTGTACTAACCTGTGTACAATATTTTTATTTATTATAGAATTAGACAGTTTTATCTAAATTTAAACACCTGTAGTTTTGATTAAATTTTAAGGAAATCAAATGTAAACCATTTCTTTATTATCTTCCTTTTGGGATCACTAATTAATTAGGTACTTAATATAATAATTACATAAGAATATCAATAATTTCAAACAAGAAAGTTTAGTACGTATAATATATTATTATAATTATTATTTTTTTTTTAACAAAATTGTATTCACTAGTAAAATATTAAAAATATAAAAAAAAGCAATAAAATTGCAAACAACAATTATATATTTATTTTACAAAACTTTGACATTACTTTGATCAATACCATGGCTACAGCGATGGACATTAATTGCATTGTCGTTTTCAATGTAAATATTTCGTCAATTGAATTAATATTCGATAATGTATAGCCACTCTGGCAGCATATATAATTGTATGGCATTAATCCTATAAATATATATTTAGGATGTGTATTAAATGTATCTTGCAGAGAAAAAATATTATAATTAGATTTTTATTCGCTTAGTGAAACATACCAAAAAATGTTGTATACGTAAAAGTCCAAAGAGGAATTTTGATGACCGGTGCCATTAAGTTCAACAGAAAATTTGGTGTAATAGGAATGATGCGCAAGACAATAAGCATGTACCAAAGTTGATCTTTGTTCTTTTGTACCTAAAAATAATCATAAATTAACATAATAGATATAGATTTTTATAAGTGTTAAAAGTATAAAAGTATTAATTAGTAATATAACATTTATAATATCTAGATAAACACTGTTCACAAATCTCAATATATTTTTAAGTACTGATAGGATCTTAACTATGTAGTAATACCTATATTCAAAATGCGTGAACTAAACTTTAATTTTGTGATTAAGTTTACTTCAAAAAATGCAATAATAATTGTTTTATGAAAGATTAATATTAAACTAAAATAAATTAAATAAATAAATGATATTTCACTATTAAATTAATTTTTACTTTTTTGAGTACCTAGTTACTTCAATAAAACTACTCTGTCCCAGATAAAAATGATTTGTGAGCGAATGATCAAATTGCATTAGTTTTTGACCATAGCAGATCACCATTACATATTGTTTCAACTACCACCTTTTATTCTGTAGTTGTATCACCGTAAACACAGTAGCCGTAATGTGACATGGCAAAATATTATGCTTGTGTCCTATATGATATAATATATAATACACTGCTCCCACAACAGTAGTGTTGTGGTCAGTGTTCGGAACGTTCACTTAAAAATTGAATTTGTTCATGTTCAATGCGTAAAAAAAGAGAACTTGTTCACATTCAAATGTATTTAAAAAGAACACATTCACAATCGTTTTTTTTTTTTAAATTAATGCGTTCATCTGATCATTCATTTCAATTGATTAATTAATTAATTAACAAAATAAACATTTTTATTATATATTTACCAAAAAAATTCTGATTCATAGGTACTATTTTTTCATTTTATGGAGGGCCTACGAAATCTGACTTGAGTATTATATTTTTATAATTACACTTAAATCTAATAGGATTTATAGTGAAATATAAATATACCCTTAACAGCACAGAGCCTCCTGGGAGCCAACTGTTAGTTCTTAATTAATGCCTAGCTGAGAAGGAATCAGACCCTTCCAGGACTCCAGTTTGGTACCTAATAAATACTTATCAGGAACTTCTCAATAAAATATATATTATATCTTAACAAGATTGTAACAAAAGTAAAATTCAGGAAGGAGAGGGGAAAATTATGTCAATATTTTTATTCATATAAAAAATGTATAGTGTATATATTTTGAATATGATTATACAAAAATATGGTCGGCTGGGGAAGACATTCAGAGAGGGGATATGTCATCAATATATTGACTTATTTTGGTGTGTTACTTGTAGAATTATTTATATAAAAATAAAACCCAATTTCTGCAAAATAATATGTATTTATTATAATAAAAACAATTTATTTTGTAGAAATTAGGTTTTTATTTTTATATATTGACATACGTATGTTTCCTGTCACGAGGTTAGCAGTTGGATCAACGGTCCAGAAGTAGAAAATTGTTGTATATTTTTAATAATTTCCGGCCATGGCAGGCAATCCAACGTTTTATCCCCCGGGTATCCCTACAGTCCTGGACTGATTTTTTTTTTTAATTTTCATTATTTTAATTAGATCCTAAATAGTATCTGGTGGACAGTCTCAACTCGGACATCCAGAAGCCTATAGATCGTCTAAGACCTTCCCAACCCAGATCTAAACAGAAACTTTCTACTATAACATCATAGTCCACCATTCTAAGACCTTCTTGGGAGGATCTATGTGCTGTTAGAGTATGAACATTGTTCACATTCATGTTCTATTTTACTGAAATGAGTGATGTTCACGTGCCATATACAAAATTTGAATGTGAACGCAGAACTTCATTGTTTCCAAACATTGGTTGTAGCTCATATCTTACATTCACAGAGCATAAACACAAGTTATCTTATTTGAGGCAGAGTATAGGTGGAGTTCATAATAATAGTAATTTATTTTTAATAATTTTAAAATGCTTAATGAAATTGAAGGGTGCTGTGCAAAATATCAACAAATCTATTTTTTTTGAAAATGGGATTATGATGGTTTTTGATAAAGAAAAATATGACGCATAATTCTATACATGAACGAGACAATTCTGACCAGTTGTTTCAGAATTATAACGTATTTTAAGTAAATCTTGGGTTATTTTAAGCTCTAATTTCATAGAAATTATAAAAACCAAATCAACAACAATTGAAACTTTTTCATCATAATTACATGTACCTAAATGATTTTCAACATTGGTTTTATCATAAATACCCAGCTTTTAAAACGTTTTTTTCGTTTTCTGAAAAATTTGAAAAAGTGGATTTGTCGAATTTTTGTACAGCACCCTTCAATTATGATCTTTAGTTCAATAGTCTTTAAATTTAAGAATTTTTTCTTATTTTAACTTAATAGGAGAGGATATATTATATACATTTCACAATACAAAATAATATACATAAATATACCTGAACTTAAAAGCCTAAAAGAGCTGCTAAAAATTATATAATTTATACAATTTCAATGCAATAACTTAGTTAAACAGAAAATGTTGGATACTTTTGGATTATCTTGACAATCACAGGTATACTCGCAGATTATTTTGACAACCAAATAGGTGCACACCCGAGTTATCTTGACTACATTAATGTTATTTCATCACCCCACCGTTTTCTTCATAAATGAAAGCATATAAAACATTTTAGGAGACAAGTATTAATGGATCACAAATCATAATTATCCTAATGATTGGAGTCATTAAAAAAAAACATTTTGAACGGATTAATTTTGTGTAAGTGAAGGATACAAGTTATGTTTATAATAATTATAATATAATAAAGATAAGTTCGGAAAGCCCATTGTGTATTTACGCAAAACGCAGAATTATTATGGTATGTACTAGTATGCAATGAATTATCAATTTATTAATTAAATCATTATTCATTATTAATAATATTACGATGACAATGAAACCATGTGATAAGATAGCACTGAAGCAGTCCGCAATAAATTAGATGTGAATGCTGACCATGTAAAAAATATTAGAAAATACTATCGGTCTTCTATATGTGTGTGAGTATGTTTTATATAAATAAAAACTAAACAACGTAAATTTTCCATCGATCATCTTTGCATGTGTATGTTTTACGAGAAACAAAATAACATAATAAAATACATATAAATCAATCTATCGTTAAATTGCATAATGTTTTATTCGAGTACTTATCGCCGGGGTCATTATTATTCGTGTGTGTGCAAATGATCAAACGTATATAAATTGTTGCATAAATTCTTGTAAATTGTGTTAAATGTGTATTCATTTAAATAATTTTATTATAAAAGTACCTAAATTATTGTAAAATTACAGGTGTTGTCTCTACTTGCAACACTGGCCAGCGGTTGGGTCATCAAATTGTCAAATCATCAAAAAATCAACAAATCAACAAACTCTAAAAAACTATAAAAAATGGGTGGATAGACGGACACATCAGAGATATAGTGTCCAAACTTAATGTTTAGAAACCTAAAGCAAACTCATATTTAAATAGGTTTATGTTTAATATACAGTGAAGTATACTTCTATATATTGGATTTAACTTTTCAAAATTATTACTTAGGGAAACAATAATAAAAATACTTTATCTTGTCGAGTTGAGATTTCTTCTAACTCAATACATATCATAATAGTTGAGATAACTAGGAAGATTATATCACGAGTCTTCAAAAATGTGTGGTAATCGAGAAAACCCAGAAGTACCAAATTTTAAAATTGAAATATAAAATATTAATTTGTTATTGATATTAGTATAGATTAATTTACTATTTAGGTAACATATTTAAAAAAAATTATTTATAAGTGATAGTAGGGCCAGTATAAGTATTTATTGTGCCCAATTTCTAATTCTACACATGCTTATGTATACCCAAGTATAATAATTAACTTTTATTATGTTTTGCTTACTAAGTTTTCTAAAGCAATTTTAGATGAAGTCAACTGTCTAGGGAAATAATTCTGTATCAGTGTTTCAATACCACATATTTTAGATAATAGGTAACATGTAGATACTCCTAAACTTGACAGTGTGCACACTATTAATAATCCAGTTGTGGAACCAAACAATGAACCAGCCATTATGTTCTAGAAATAATTTATTTAAAATAAATAAATAACATATATATACAAGTATTTATAAGTGTTACAATGTACTTACCAATATGATAGATCCTGGAATGCAAAATGTTTGTTTGAACAAGTAAAAGCTACTAAACAATGTAAGAATATACAAGTAATTGCTGTTGTAATATTCTTTGAGACATGCGTTTAGTGCTTTGATGTCAGCTATAGTCTTGGGCATCTCGAATTTGATACTGCACTAAAACAAAAACATTTTCATTGAAACATCCAACAATACATTTTCATAAATTCTGAATGAGTAATTTAAATATATATGTATTTGTAATTCGTAAATCATAGTATTGTAAATTACTTGGTCTTCAGTAATTGGAGCATTTTGAACGAGGTAATACAACCAAAGCAGATAACCAGAAAATATTGGAACCACTAATAGCACTCGTAGAAGTGTCATCTATTGAAAAAAATTACAAACTTCAAGTAAATAAATATGAATGCATAACAGATTTAATACATTTAAATCTCCCTTTTTAATAATCGATATCCATTTTTAGTGAGTGACACATTTTAGTCTTAAATCAAAACTCTATTTACAATTGTTTCACATTTTCATCTGGTTGAATTAATTCAAACCAGCTCGTAGTAATATAAAAAATTTAAAAATAGATAGTAGGTAATGAAAACAATTTGATATTATTATATGGGTCTGAAAGTAATATCTGTAACAGAAATTCAGTGATTTACTCCATTAATTAAATATGTATTTAATGAAATTTAAATTAAATAATGCATTTAATCATTGCCTATACACTTACCTAATACCTATGAGCACAGAACACTCGAGTATAGGTTAGTAGGTACTTGATATTTCAATAAATCAAAAACAAGTGCCTTATTATTGTATACTTGAGAAGAAATTAAAAGTATTGTTAATTTCGGCGTGCTCGAAGTGAGAATTTCGAATTGTGATTGACGATTGTTTTGTGATAATATGGAGTATGCCATATGGCCCGTTTGTTTACATTTTGTGGAGCCAAATCATATCACCAATATTCACAGATATGAATAATTATTGATTATTATGAGCCCCAATAAGATTTGCGATAAGCAGTTGACATCATTTTGTGTGCCCATATAGACTATATATTATTAAAAACCCTAAATTACAAAAATTATAAACATTTAACTGAGTATAGGTACCTATACTCGGATAACGCAAAAAAATAACCCCAATCATTATTATTATTATTATTATAAGGTAAGTATTTACTATTTACTAATAATACCTACCTGGAATTTACTTCAGCAACTTTTTGTAGGTAAGTACCTAATAAGCATAGAGTAAATAAAATAGGTAATAAGTATATATTTTCATCTTCAGCGCGAACTAAAAACAAAAATTCTGCCAATCACACCTTGGAAGAATATTTTCTCGTGTTGTTAATTTCATAAAATTTTAGTTTTAAAAAAAATAATTTCGATGATTTTCACCCAATAATATTCATATAAATATTTTATTTCTTTATTGTAGAACAAAATAGAAATTTAAAAATTGTCTGAGAATAAAATTTCAGTCGTATAAAATATAATCCCAGAAAAAATAACCCCGAACATTATTTACTAAGATTCCTACTACACAACTTTAGAAAACTATTCCTTCTTCTATATTATCGTCTAATATTAGTAAACTAATTACCAACAGCAATTTTTATAATATTATTAAGTTGAAACATTATATCACAAAATATTGAAAATGTATTTTTTTATTTTATTTAATAGTTTTCAATTAAATAACAAATATTGGTACTTATATACAATGTCATATACATAATATATATATATATATATATATACTCACATCAAGAACACGGAGAATAGATTGAGATGACTCGGATTTTGGTCATATTTTAAGGAGGGAAAAGACAGAGACAGTATGATTGGTATAAAGGAAATGTACGTTGATGGAAAGAGGAAAACCGAAAAAGTGATTGAGGACGTAATAGAGAGTAATATGAGGTGGTCGATATAAGTGAAGAGGATATGCGGGAGATTGAGATTAAGTGGAAGTCGAAAGGACTAGGGTGGCGAATGAGAAGAAAAAGATTCTCAAAAAAGATTAGAGAAATTTTATTAAACAAATTTAATATTTATGAATCCTAATCGGAGGGATATACTTTTAGAAATTTACGAAAAACCAAATTTATGCTCCTCAAAATCAGGGGTGTCATTTCAGTTTTTTTTTCGGGTATGCAAGCTCTTAGGTTGCAGACCAATTTTAACATTTCACCGTTTTTTTAAATAAACATATTATTGAAAATATATGTATCACTTGTATTTTAAAATTAATATTCATATCATATATGAACACATAATGATATATAATATATAGGTTAATTGTGACGGATCATTAGAGCATTAATGAAAGACCAATTTATTATTAACATTTTTAAATTAGTGGTACCGTCGCACACACACCTCCTACCATCCCCCCCACCAAAAAAAAAAGGACGACCATGTCAAATCGCAAAATTACATACAAAAACAGAAAATAGGTACGCACAAAAATAAAGTCATTTGTAAAACTATACGTTTGCATTTTTCTCGAAAGTCCGGGTCAAAATTGCTTATTAAATCGAGAAATAAAAAAAAAAATCTTGGTGGGAATCACCCCTTCCTTTCACGACAGGCCTGGGAATACTACATCGATACTCAAAGACGATAGAGATCGGGGGGAGAGGGGGGCTATTTTGTACTCATACGGACGATTTTCGTTTGGCGAAAACACATAAACTTCCGTAAACTCGCCATATAAAATATACACAACTATTATACGAAAGATATATATTGTAATATATGGAAATCGTTCGTATGAGTACAAAATAATCTCCCAGGTGTGGCATATTTAGAATTTTTTTGAGAGGAGGGATATAGAACATAATATTTCGGAGTTATCGACATTTTTTTCAAACCTATACATTTTTATAATGGGTTTTTACTTTTTAGCTCAATAAAAATTAAAAACCATTTAATTTCCACTATAGGTGCTAATATAAAGTAGTATAAAACTATAAAAAATTAAAATGTATTTTATATAAAAAAAAAAAAAAAAAAATGCTACTACGTATTATAATATGATCCATTTGCCGTCGAATATTAATATTATGCCTGGTGGTAATTCTGTACAAAATATTTATATTTTTCATAGATTAAACAGCTTTTATGGCTCGTATATTAAGAAATATGTATATAATACCAATGTACTTACCTATATGTAATTAATATTATTGCAGTATGTAAATTAATTGGAAAGTCAGTAGGTAGCCATAATTCTTGTTATAGTGAGAATATTTTACAAAATTCGTTTAAATAAAATATATGACTAATGCTCTGTTTTTGCACGATTTACAAAAATCGTAAAATTTTTTTTTTAATTTGAAAATAGTCGTTTTATAGTTACTTATCAGATAATATTCAGAAAATTTGATGAATGGGAGCAATTACAAATTCACAAATACAGCAAAATATTACAAAATTGTAAGTTTTTCACACTTTTAAATACTGCGGTATCTATAATTTCGCAACATTTTTAAGGGGTGTTTGAATAGGCAATTTTTATAAAGTTTTAACAAAAATGAAAATCCAACAATTTAATAATATTAATTATATTTTAAAGTTATATAAAAATAGTCATGTGTCAGTATTATTTTTATTGTTATGTTATCACCTTTTTTTTTTTATTAAAAATCACATTCATACTCTATAACAACAACTTCTCTCTTTGTAATTGTAGTCAAGATTATACAAAATATTAAAGATGAGAACAATTCATTGTACTCGAGCGTTGAGTTTTTTTTAAATGTGTTTATTTGAAAGCCTAAAATCCGTGATAGAAAATCGTGAAAAAAAATATTAATTAAAAAATGTTTAAAATAACACGCTACGGCACAGTAAATATTCTCATCTTTCATATTTTGCATACATTTTGACTGTGATTACCAAGAGAGAAGTTGTAATAATTGTAGAACGTCAACGTATTTTATACCACTAAAATAAGTGTCAAGAAAATTGGGATAAATAATTTTATTAGGTAAATTTTCGATTTTCTCAGTAGTTTTCTTAAGTATAAAGGAAATCTACAGAAAATAATACTATATGGGCTTAGCTCAGAATCGTTTTATCGAAACAAATTATTTATCATTGCTTTCAAATTCAATACATCCACTACCAGTTACCAGTATCCTAACTGACGAGCGAAGTGCTTCCAACCTTTACATGAATGAGATTTTAAAATTATTTAGGCAATAGTTCTTAAAATATACCAAATCACATTTATATGTCAGCCCCAGTCATTTAGACATGCTTTTATTCAAATAATTTAATAGAAAATGGTGTACAGTTGTATGTGATTTCATAACTAAAAACTCATTTGTTGTTATATATAGTATTAGCCGATGAATTCATCGAAATTCTAAAATGCATGAAACACAAAATATCAATGATCATATATTTTACCATATATATTTTACATATATATTACCATATATTTTATAAATATTTGGTTTTACACTATAAAACTTATGCTTTTAAAGTTTTAATAATAAAAATTAGAAACTTCAGGAATTTTGCAAGAAAACTGGATTTTCTGTACTTTTTATGGCACTGGCGTACCCGTGTTTTCAAAATTATATTATCAGTTTTTTTAATCGAATTTCGGGTAATTTAGTAATTGTTATTAATATTTAATAATGAATATTTTTATATAATATTGATGTTTTTGGAAATCAAACCAACACAAATATACTCGAAGGACCGAATGCTGTCCAAGTGGTACTTGATGGCTATACACACATGCGCAGTGACAATTGCATACCGAGTCCGCAATATTTAAACTATAATACTAATCGAGTCTCATTATCTATATTAATTAAAACTCATATAATCGTAAAATAAAAACACTTTCCTTCCTATTTTTAAGAATTTCTTTAAAAAAAAAATCTTTAAACTTATAATTTGCTATAATTAGCCCAAAATTGGTAAAATTATGAACACTTTATTACGTTAATAAATTATTAAGATGCATCTCAAACATTAATAGGTGTAAATTTTAAATCAATAAGACAATTATTTTTGAAATATTTGTAATGTATTACGAAATTTATTATAAAATATTATGTTTATTATATGTAATATAATTGATTATAATATACATTTTACTCCTTAATATTTTGTACACTAGGCAACTTAACATCCATTTTGCTATCAAAGAATAAGTCTTATCGTTATCGTTGTTGCAGTAAGGATATTCTGTGGTATAATCTGAAAATCATAACAAAATAGATTTTGCTATTTTGTCATGGGTATAATAACATCGTACCTCGAATCACGATTATAAAGAACAATCTTTACCAAATTTGTATCATAGAAAATAATATTAATAATCTGACCACTGGGGAAACACAGAATACTAAACAGATCTATTTTATTTATTATGACGTAAAATACTTTCCGTGTTTTTACAGGAATATAATATTTAGTTATTGTTCGGATAATTTTATATTTTTGCCGTTATTTATCGAATTTTTGAAATGATCCGACATCTGACGAAACAAATCGGTTTGTTCGCGTACGAATCACTCTTGCGGACGATTAAATATCGGTGGGCACAACATGAAATTGCGGCGAACTACTGTCGACAATACGTTTCGCCGAAAGTAAGATTTATCGTGTTGGTTTGTTAAATTTTTAATCTAATAATTGTGCTTTCAGTTACGATTCCCGGTGATGTTGAGCTTATCCATTCCTTTCTTTCGGTATAGTTCGTCCAACTCGACTAAAAACGATAAAGACGATCCAGTTGTTGACGACGTCAAGGATCTGTTGAAACAAAAAATAGTTGAAGCCGACCAGCTCTTTTTAGTGAACAAGTATGAAGATGTAGTACGTCTACTCGAAGAGCACAACGTAATTCAAATTTATTGTTTCACAATTCGAACAGTATTATTTTATACATATTTTGCAATTGGTTAACACGGCGTTATTCTGATCGGGTAAAAAAATACCACATAGTTGTTCAATGTTATTCACTGTAAGCAATCAAATGTCACGATTATAAAATATTTAGGTCTAAGATATTGACCATCAAAATGTGGGTTTGTAATTGATTTAGTAGAGTGATATACATAGGTATATAAATTAGGTTGAGGGCTGAAAAGGCACAAAAATTTCTTGAGGTATATAAAGAATTAAATGAAGTACCTTTTTTAATTACCTTTTTTTTTTTTATTATTGAATTAAGTAACTTTTTTTTTAAGAAATTGATAAAATTTATTACAAGAATAGTTTTAAAAATAATTTTTTATAATAATTATTACTTTGATAGTTTTAACATCTTTTTCATCCATCCAAATCACATTGATAATAGAAAAAATTCTCTCCTTTAGCTGCATTTGTGCCAGGCACAGCTTATGAATATTCAATTAATGCTGATATGTTATTTCTGACGATATTTTGACTTTTCATATATTCGAATACCTCACACCACTTTATTTCCACTTTAGTTGCGTTATTTTGCCATTCACTAATTTGCGTTTTAACTACTTGTTCTATATGCCGAACAAATAAATTATCTTCTAGTTTAAATTCTACACTATTTTTATTTATATTTATTTAAAAAAATCATACTCTTTTGGACATCACCCCAAATAGAAAAATTTATTATTTTGACCCAATGAAATATTTTCAACTCTTTAAAATTGCAACTCCATTTTTTGATGTAAGATAAGAAAGTATAATAAAAAGATCAGTTTTGTCTTAAATAACTTTTCATTGTATATATATTTTTTTTTATTGTAAATCATTTAAAAGCAATACAATTTTAGACGTAAGAAAATTTTAATGTTTTCAATTTATATTTTTCGACCAATATCTCGTAATTTGTCTGTCACTTCACATGCTGATATTTTATCACCTTTTATTCTTGTGACAGTATCACAGACAACTTTTAGTTGACTTGCAACAAATAAAACCATATTATAGGAAATGAATCATTGAAAAAAGATTTAAAAATTGTGGGACATTTTTCCTGTTTTTTAAATTATGATTTTAATCCTGGATAAACATAAATTATTCTTGTTATTAATATTGTCATCAATAAAGATAACCAACGAGTCTTGATACTTCCAAGAATATTTTCATACTCAACATTAGCGTAATCAAAATTCTTTTAGTTGTTCAGAACTCGAACAGAATGTGAAAATATTTTGTGATAATATTATCTGTAATTTAATGGATCCGTCATTTTCGTGATAAGCGATAAGCCAAAAACAAGAGGGCGAGTACGAAATTCGAACAGGTCCATAAATATTAAATTTACCGGACGGCGGACACTCGACAAACGACTAAAACGTGTGCATTCCCTGTACTCACCATCGTGTCGATTATGCCCATAGACTTATAATATTATAAGTTTATGATTATGCCTGTATTGTCGACCACCACAGCTTTCATCGTCTTGTTACCTATTATACTTTATATAAAATTCATATTTAATATTATTGTTCCAATTTCTAGACAATCTTGTTATTATATTATTACAATGAATAAAAATTGGAATATTATTTTATTTAAATTTATCATTACAAAAAAAAAAAAATTTCATAATTCTTCCATAAAAATTTTAGCCATTATTATGGCTTTTTTACCAACCTAAAAAAATGGAATTAATACAGGACCCACTTGGAAAAATGGGACAAAAAGCATCCCACTTTAAATTTGTTAGGACAATGGGATGCAATGCTCAAAAGATGTACAATCCCACAATACACGGGCGTATGGTAACCTTACCCTAGACCACCCACTAAAAATTCTATTTTGCATTAAAAATTAAAATTTTTTTTGCCTATATATTGTTAAAATTAAAATTTGGTTTAATAAATTGTATTTGATATATATTTTTCAACTGTCTATCACAGATAAATGGATGAATCTAATTAATATCTTGTAATTTATTTTAGGATAAAAATGATGTACAAGTACTTTGGCGTTTGAGCAAAGCAAAGTACAACATGAGTTTAGATGAAAACATAAATAAAGCGGACAAAAAAAATTTAATATCATCAGCTCATGAGACTATTATTAAAGCATTAAGTATCGATTCAAACATATCAGAAGTACATAAATGGGCTGCGGTTTTAATTGATGCTAATAATAATATTAATTTAGGAATCAAGGAGCAATTACAAAAATTGGAAACTGTAAAATTCCATTTGCAAGTATGTTCAATATAAATGTGTAATACATTTGAACTACAAATATTCATTTTTAATTAATTAATTTTGTTTATTTCATTTTTTTAGAAAGCTTTGGAACTAAATCCTAATGACCCATTCATACGATATATGATTGGTTCTTGGTAAGATTTCCATCTTAAATTGTAGTTATGTTTTATAGTATTTATTTATTTAGTTAAGTAACAATAATATTATTAAAATGTTGCAACTCGTTTAGAAAATTCAACATTCTTCGTAGGTAATAAAATAGTTTTTAATAAATATAATTTATTAGTATTTAATTTAACCTTAATTAAATACTAATAAATTACCTATATAATAAATACTAATAAATATTAAATAATTCTTAAGTCTATTAGTCAGGATTTGAAAACGTTATTAAATTTTTGGTTATTTTTTGTTTTATGTTATATGAATTTTGCTATATAGCATCTTTATTTTTAGTCATAGGGTGTTTCTAAAATTAATATCGAAAATTTGTGTACATGATCAGTGAGGTGACTCAATAACGAAAGTTTTGACATTTTTTTTCTACCTTTAAAACCTAAGTTTTTTTTTTTTTTAATAGTAGGTATATTGACATAAAATATAAAAAATGTTGCCATATTTCTTGCTAAAATTTTTATGCAAATAAATGTCACATAATTTTTGTTAAATTTTACACATTTTTGAGTGATTTGACACTAAGTGTCTCCATGATAAAAAAAAGTAATGGGACATATCAATTCAGATAGAAAATTTGCAGTAAATACCATCTTTTTTTTTGGCTTTACAATTCTGTAAAAATTTTTGCCGCCACCGTCACACTTCTCCAATCTTCCCAACTCTGGATTCTGTCTTCTCAATTCACCACATCCAGTGTTTCTAAATCCCTTTTTAGTAAATTATACCATGGCAGTAAATACCATGGTAAATTTATTTATTGACATTTAATGTACCTGACTAATAATGCTTATAAACATTCATTTTTTCATTATAATGGTATAAATATAATATTTTCAAGCCATTAGTATATTATGTTTATTTCTTAAATATTTAAAACTATAATTTGTAGGTGTTATAATCTGGCTGATATTTCTTGGTTCCGGCGGAAAATGGGGTCTATGATATTTGGTACTGACATTCCAACATCTACTTTTGAAGAAGCATTAGAATATTTTAGAGATGCTGAATCATTACAACCTAAGTTTTATTGGTTTGATATACATGATATTTTAATTTTAAATAAGTATTATAACTTATACAATTAATTTTATAGCAAAAATCTCCTTATGTTGGGAAAGACATTTTTGAAAATGGATAACAAATTTAGTGCAGAGTATTATCTGAAATTGGTTACTCAATATCCAACTAAAACTGTCGAGGATCATCAGGTAAACATATTATTAATTTTATTCAACTTTAAAATTAAAAATCAAACTATATTGTATTGAAATTTTTATCATGGTATAAATCTGACAATCAAATCGTCGTTTTTGGTTGTAGTTAATTTATTTTGGTATTCAGTTATTAGCCTAATTTTACTTGTGCTTGTGTGAGTCGTAATTGATTATTAGTGTTGGTAATCTGTATCAAGACATTTCCACTCACCCCCATACCCGTGGTCAATAATATTGTATAATACCACTGCAAAGTGTAAATGCAATAACAAAATTTTTATTTTGGTGTTAGTCTATTATGAATATTGAATTATTATCGTGTAGGTACTAGGTAGTAAATAAGGTAAATATGAAAATTAGAAATATGATTTAATCGAGTAGGTACCTAAGTAGCAATGAAGAATCTATAATAGGTATTTAATACCATTGATTATATACAGTGTGTTAACAAAGGTGTGGTTTATCATATAATATTCATGTTCAGTATATGTGAATTTAAAATTTTTTTTTTTTTAATGTTTTTTTATTGACGACTGATGGTTGTGTTATATTACGTACAATGTTAATATTTATACAGAGATCTGAAATCTAATAAAAATGTTTTATAAATATTAAAAATAACAAAATTAAATTACTTATAACTTTTTTATTCAATTGTGTGTACACAGTAATACCCATGCCCACACCGTGTTACCTTATTTTATTATTATTATTATTATTTACTTAAATAATATAAATAATATAATATAATATAAACTAAAATTCTTTTTTTTTCGTCACAGATTTATAATTTTATTTTATTTATTTATATAATAAATGAATGCGATGAAATGATTATTATATATTATTAGCAAATTTTTTTTTATTGACGACTGATGGTTGCGTTATATTTTGTACACCGCATAATCCAGTTGTTGCTATTGATAAGTATATGTAGGTACTTGCAGATAGTAACATTTTCAAATAAATGTCTTGAAATAATTTATAAATAAAGTCCGCCATTTACTGTGCAATTTATTTTATATTCCGTAGATACATTTGGAAAATTAAGAAAAATGTACGAATAGCAAAATATGTATCTAATACTGAAAAAATTATTTTATCACTCGTTTTTATTCATGCTAATTGTTGAAAAGTGTTGAAATTGACTAAACTGTGTAGGTCAGTACTTTCATTTGGAGAGTGTACCTTACGATAATAATTCACAATAATGGTTTCTAATAATTGGATCACAAAAATTAGATATTGCTATAAATATATATATATATAATAAATATTTGCTATTATATTACGAGTATGAATATAATATTGTTTCATCTGTTGTATAAGTTTAGAGCATGATTAGGTAAAGAAGATTAACTCGGATAAATAATAAAAAAACATTTAATTAATGTACATGATATAACATAATGATTTTCATTGTATATAATAATTTTACATAACTTCTAATTTAAATACATAATGTTTATTATCATAGTGATATATATATATATATATATTTTATATAATACATAAAAAAAAAAGATTTCATTTTAGGTACTTAAATACAATTCAACATCAAAAAAAAAAAAAATATATATATATATATAAAATTAATATTAATGTAAAAGTTTTCGTAATGACTATAAACGACGCAGCTCGGCGAGTTTTTTATCGGTTGTCTAAGTAAATTTTGTTATAATTTTGTATACTAATATTTTTCCACTGACAATTCGCAATATTTACGAGTAAAGTTTAGCAGACTACTGTATTGTATAATTATATAATATAGTTTATCATGGAACCAGCATTTTGACTAGTTATTGAAAGACATACCTACTGAGGATATTTATGCCATGAAAGTGTTGAAAAAAGATAATTTACTGAATCAGAGAGATTACTTTTTTTTAATATTATGGCGTCATCAAGCTCTTCTTAAACACAATGCTTTTCAAGACTTTCAACATTTTTTTTACCTTTTCATGAATTACCAACCTGGTGGCGATTTTGCAAATTTAATTTATAAATTTAATGGTACATTACCAGAAGAAACAGCCAAATTTTATATTGCAGAACTCTTGTTGGCAGTTAAACATATACATACAATGGGATTTGCTCATTGTGACATTAAACCTAAAAATATGATGCCAGATCATGTTGGACATTTAAAATTAGTTGATTTTGTTCTTCAGTGAAACTTAACCATGATGGAAAAATTAATGCTCGTATGCCTGTTGGTACATCTAAATATTTAGTTCCTGAAATCCTAATATTTATGCAGTCAAATTCAAAATCAATGAACGGTTATGGATCTCAATGTGACTTGTAGTCTGTTGGTATTGTTGTATATAAAATGATAACTGGAGATATTCCATTCAATTCTGAACACAGGCTGTTATTTACTCAAATATATTAAACTTTGATAATATATTAATATACCCTATTTCTCTAAAAGTAACTTAATCTTATAGATGGATGATTGAATGTTTGGTATGCCATGTAGATAAAAGGTTTACTGTAGACATGATGTTAGATTTAGAAATATTTTCAAAAATAAATTTTAATACTTTACACCATCAAGTTCCTCCATACATACCATCACTTGTGTCTGATAACGATGTTTCTAACTTTTCAATACACAAAAGAGTTCGTCCAGCCTTAAATATAAATGATTTTAAAAAACAAAAACAGTTTTCTGGTAGAGATTTTCCATTTATTAGTTTCACATACAGCTTGCAAGTTTCAAAACGAAATAAATCATATTTTATGTCCAACAATCCTGGTTTAGAAACTTCTATAAGAATAAAACACATAGATAATAAATATTATCATAGTGTTAAAAGATCCAAAGATGATAATATTAAACCACAGATATATAGTGTTTTATATATCTGTGTGTTAAACAATATTATATAATAATATGATAATATAATATTCCTTATTTGATGTTTTCAGAAGACGATAGACATAGACCTATATGCTTATACACCCGGGGCATTATACCGTTGATCATAATATTATATATATCAATGATTATATGCATATGTCACCCTTATTATTTTACAATCTCTAAAAATGTAGAATTTTTTCACTCAAATAGACGATTCTAATTCCAACAGAACGTCACAATGCGTTCATAAATTTCAATTTTGAAAACATTTTGAAATATTCACAACATGTAAGAGAGAATGATCAATATACTTTTTTTAAATTGATTTAAGTTAATTAGATATCTGTGTTAAATATTTTGAAAAGTTTGGTAATTTTAGACATTTTTTATTATAATATAAAATAATAAATTTATAACAATAAAAAAAATTGAATTAAATCACAAAACGCAGATAAATATTTTTGAAATAGTTTTAAAATATAAAATAATAGAAATTTAACATTTGTACAAAAAATAACTCATAACATAAAGATTCAAAGAATAATTGGACGGTTCCGGGGTAAAAGGGAATAAGTACAAAAGCACTACTTTTGGGAAACTAAGAAAACTAACAAAAACATCCAAAAGTGAAAATATTTTATCATTATTTTTGTTGTATGTTCTTCAATGTTTATTGTTTTTTTATGTCAATCAATGTGAATTATTAAAATGTACAAGAATTTGAAATAAAAAAAAGAATTGTTAAAATAGACTTATTTCCTTTTACTTGGGCAGAGTCTAATTATACTTATGTATAATTACTATGAATACAATAGAAATTAAAATTAAAAAATATAATCTATAACTAAAGCTATATAGTATACATTTAATACATTTTGTATATACAAAGTGCGGTGTAATGAATTCCCACATTTCTGAGGTATGAGGTAGAAAGTATATTATATAAGTGTTTTTTCAGTTAAAAAAAATTAAAAATTATATGATAATGAAATAAAAAATATATCGTCCAATTGATGGACTCGACGAGCGTCACACTCCATAATTGTGTTCTCGAAGTTTTCTATCACTCTTGCCAGTATATCTATGGAATTCCAATGATTTTTTCACAGATGACTTCCTTGAGTTTTTCAAGGGTTCGAGGACAAGTTTAAAAACTTCAGTTTTGAGGTTCCTCCCTCCATAAAATAATGTCACCAGGGCTCAAATCTGGGGATAGAAGAAGTCATGTAACATTTTCCTGTTAAGGTGTCAGATGACCATGAAACATTTCTTGTAAAATTAAGTTTTTAAACATCGTCCTCAAACCTTTGAAGAACTCAAGGAGGCCGTGAAAAAATCGCCGCAATTCCGCTGACCATTAGAACCATGCTGACGTCAACAGTAATAAAAAAAAAATCCAAATATGTACATTGTACATAAATATTTACTTATTTTTATCAAAATAATAAAATAAAATTCAACCTATATAACAAAATTTTTCATTTATTTTTAATTAATTCATATAAAATTGAAAATTTTTTTTTATTATTTAATAAAGGGGGTTGTCAGACATATGGACATATGTCTGACCTTATAAAGTAGGTGGCGGTTTGACATTTACTGACAATTGCTGACAAAAGGGAAGAGGGAGTCTAGAAAGTCCAAAAATATGTTGACATAATACTTGAACACACACCCTTGTGATGTGTGAAACCGGTTACAGTTTTATAAAAATAAAAAATCCAAGAATAGTAAGTTTGAACAATATTTAGAATTTAGATTATTTGCCTTTTCGACCTATTCATTGGAAACATTTTAGGGATAATTAACTGAATTACTTCAGACATGTTGTTTTTTTAATTAAATACAACTTTATAAGCCTAGAAACCTAACTTAGATATAAAAAAAAAATTAAATCATGAATTCGATAAAAAACTTGAAACGTTTTTTTTTTCCAAAACGTTTTTGGACCCCATACTTGAAACTCGGGAAAACAAAACCTTTTTTGAACCCGGTACCCGAAACACGGAAAAAAATCAACACGTTATTACCCCCTGCCTTGAATTGCATATTATATTTGGGTTTCAGATGTTTACCAATTGAGTTGAAAGTAGTGTATGCTGTGTAAATATTCATTTTTATTTTTAAAATTACTAATTATTTTAATTATAAATTTCAGGCTAAAATAGAAGCTGAAAAAATTCTTAAATCATCCTTGGGGTGAGTTAACACATTGGCATTACTTTCTCTACACTGATTGCTTGCTGTATATTATATTTTAGTTTTAATTGAAATAAGTAACAACTGTAGAATTATTACTAATAGTATAGTTAATAGTTTTTAACATTGATCGTTTTATTGTTAATCACTAAAAAAAGCTTTTTATAAGTGACAGGGACTGAAACGTCATTATCCCATAATATATATGAAAATTCAACTTTTATGACAAATATTGGTTTTGAGAGTTGGGGATTTATCCTTTGTTTTTTTTATGTATCCATAGAAGTTGTTAATCTAATTACATATTTAGCATATGGTATTAAAATTATTATTTTTGAGGTGTGTTAATTTTCATTTAATAGACTATTTAAAGTCGTAAATACTTCTTTAGATTTAGATTTATATTATATATATTGCCTTTTATTAGTACTAATAATAGTCAATGCAAATAATGAATGATATGTTTTTGAATGAAAAATCAGTAGGTTCCCTTGGAAAACATTTTTCAATTTTAATTGAATAAATGAATGTAATATTTGTTGCATAAACTTTTTATTTGTATTCATTTTTAATACATTTAAATGATTTTCTACGTTTGAATTTCTTACGTTCAATTCTTTGTTTTCAAAAAAATATCTGAAGTAGTCATATGTTCTGTTGGTTGTTGAATGATCATTCCTCTACTTTTAGTTTGCATGGTTCAGAAATGTATTTTAGTTTTTAAATATCTTATAACTGTATATGTTAGAAATAATAGGTACAAAGAATCATGTGCTACAAAATCAGTTTTGCAAGCCTCATAGGAATAATATTGACGATATCTGGTAATGACTTTTGAGTTCTTTCTTAACTTTTTTGTGATGGATTCTTATTAAACAGAGAATCTTAAACCTTCAAATACAAATTAACGATACAAATATTACGTATATGTGGATGGGTGTATGATTGTAGGGAGTGCAGTGTCGCCAAAGTTCCTACATTTGACCATCCTGATGTGTAGTCAATCTTCGGACTCTGGTTGATGGTTTTACACCTACTGAATGTAATCCTTTAGGTAATTGGTTTGCTGCTACTTCCTAGAGTACTGCGATCAGACTAATTTTCATTATTTTCTTCTTCATCATTTTGGTATTCTTCTTTACTGTCTATCACTTTTGTCTTTTTCTTTACTCTTGCACCATGTTTTTAACTATGATACATGCATTGTTATAATACAACTGCAATCCTTGTTTCCCAGATTGATAATATGGTATGTGTCACTAGGTATAAGACTTCAGTCACCATTAGGGGTCCTCGGTATTTTAGCTGCAATTTTGAAAATTTTTGGCTAGGTGGTATTGTTATCATTAATATTTCTCCTCTGTCAAAGTTATCCCAACAAAATATCTTTTCTAATAGTTCTTCATTTTCTCTCGTTTCTTTAGAATGCATTCTTTCACTTTTGAATTTCTTTTGAATCTTCCTGTCTCCATGGGTGTTTACTCACACATCTAGTTATTTCAGTCTGATGATTGGGTTGGTATCCAAGTAATTAAGATAATCCATACTTCATAAGTGGAGGACTACCATTGGCGATTACATAAAAACACATTTTAAATTTTTTGTCTTCATATTCAGAATTTACAATAATTTTTTCAATCGGTTTTATATTATTACCGACATAATCAGAAAGAGAAATGCCATTTTTTCCTAACTTTATATAATTTAAATATTGACTATACAATTTTTTTGAAATTACACTATGTTGAGAACCTGTGTCAATTTCTAAACTAACTTTTCTTTTTTTCTACAATTAAATTGTAGGGGTTCGACTCTTATTTTGAGAAGTTTGATCAATAATAGAAAAAAATGTGTTTGAAAGATCGTAGTTAATTGTATCATCAATATCATTGTTCGACAAAAACTTATTTTATGTTTTATTATTTTTCTTATCTTTCTTACCCTTTTTGCATACAGTGGACAAATGACCTTTGGAACCTCAATTATTACAGTCATAATCTTCAGTTCTTTTGAGCATGATTGGAACGACCACATACGAACACATAGACTAAAAAGTACTTTGTGAATTTCTTCACTGATAGAAGATTTGTATATCATTTTCAATAGAATTTGCCAAGAAAAAATTGTTTAGTTTTGATTCGAAAATAGTGATATCCATACCCGATTCAAAAGTTCTTGGTGAACCAATAATTTGATTGAAGTTTGTTTTAGTGCTTTTAGTTTCAGATATTTTGTATTAATATGAACACACAGCACTGAATACTAAATTATTTTTTATTAATTGTGAAAATGATTTAATGAACAAAAAGAAAATATTCCATTAACAATTATTTTCTTCGTCGCCAATTTGTTGAGTATTTTATTAGTATGAATAAAAATGCAAATGTAAAAATATAATATAGTCTTTTATTCTTAATGTCAGAAATCGTAATAATAATGCAAATATAAAATATACCATAATTGGATGATGGCCGGTAGACAATCCCTATGCTTATGTTATTTGATACTATATGTATATTATACCTACTGAAATGCTGAATGTGCAACATAGGGTATCTTCTCCGTAGTTTTATTTACTGCTGTGTTCAAGTATCTCTCGGTACGCTTAATGATTTGTCCCATTTTCCATTTTCAGACGAATTGATACTTAATATTGAAATTAAGGTTCTGTTTACCTTTTCTACTTGCTCATTCTCTTGAGGATGCCATGAGGAGTTTAGGATATGATTGATTTTTTGGCCCAGACAGAATTCTTGAAAGTCTTGCTATGAAGCAGGTTCCCCTGTCTAAGATTATCCGATTCAAACATTTGTTCAGCTAATATTGCATACTTCTCGATGAAACGTTGAAATAAACCGTTTAATCTTAGGAATTGTCGTATCTCATTGACGTTTCTAGATTCTGGGTATGTTGAAATCGCCTCTACCTTGCGTCCAGGCTTATCTGTTCTGATATTGTAAAACTCATAAAATCTGAGTAGCACCAAAAACACAATTTGATGGTTTTAATGTCAGTCTTGCTGTTCTTAGCACATCAAATACAAGTCTTAGATGATCCATCATATTATCCCGGTCTGTTGCTGTAATTATTATATCATCCAGATAATAGTTCACAATATCTTTGTGTTTCAAGTCCTAAAGTAGGGTAAAAACCTTATACATCAATTTTCAAAAAGTTGCTAGCGCTTGTTTTCAGCCCAAATGGCATGTAGGTATTAGTACAAATTCATATCATTTTTTTCCCGATAATCCACTTAGTTCATCATCCAAGTTGGGCATTGGATATGGATGGTCTTGTGTTTAGTTATTGAACCGTCGATAATCAATATAAAGTCTTCTCACCAGACTACTTATCCACCAGAAGTATATACAGGGCTTGCGTAAGATATTTCGTTCCTATGTTCTATTATAGTTATTGATGTTGAAGTGTTAAAATATTCAAGTGTTTAATTATGCATATTATAAAAAACAAATGGTTTCATAAAAGAATAAGTATAAGCTTGGTAGAAAAATATAATATGGGTTCCTTAGTCTTACCACTAGTAGGTTTTTATGCTCACCTATTTAAGCTTGAATTCGACTGTTAAATCCGTATGTATGTGTAAGCGGGTTGAGCGTTCTTATGGTACCACGTGCCTGCCTATCGTAACCGCCATGGTCGATTGTGTAGAGCTTTTTAGGTCATCCGTTGAGGACTTCCATAGGGGAACGTCAGAGACATCCATCTAGTGTTAGCCGTGAGGTTTTTGTTAGAATCCTTTTGATCGGGGTTAACCGATCTATACTGCCAATTGGCTTAATTCTGTTCTTAAGAGTTTGTCCCTATGTTTAGATCATCTGGTGTTGTGGAGCCTTGATGGTACGAGTAGGGTGTTTTGAGAGCCGTGTACATTAGAATCCTTTGAGTCATGTGGCTTCTGTGGTTACTTTTGGTAGTTCCTTGACTAATGTCGTGTTGCTGAATAGGCGTATTTATGTTCTTTGCCGTGAGGCAGGATGGTGTTCTTTTAGGTCATTCCTTTGTATGTGGATTACGCTAACCCTACCTGTTAACCGTTCAGTCACGTTAGCCGCCCGTGAGGACATTACCCATCTAGCACCGCGAGGAGGTGTGACTTTAAAACCACATCCAACACAGTCCATTGGTTGTGGTTTCTCTAGATCTACTATAAAACAGTTATTTGTTATATTATATTCTAAATACTTTAAATTTGTCTCTTTTGATGTTTCTGGATCATGAAGAAATTTAATTTGGGCAAATTTTGTTCATATTATTCTGGCGAGTTGAATTTCTTGAATTTTATGAAAATTTGTCTGAAAAATGATTGGGATTTAACCAATTTTGTATCACAAATTGCATAATAGTTTCGTCTGCACCTTGTTTACGTTCCTTTAATTTGTACCTCTCGGTGATAACATTTGGTTTAGGATTAATGTAGTTTAACAATAAATTCTTAAGTTCCTTATATGTTATTTCAGTTGGTATCTTTGGCGTACTTAAGTCCCGTACTAAAGAGTTGCCCTCATTTCCCAACAATGTAAGGAACATTAATTGTTTCTTATGAACATTTATTTCATTTAAATTGACATATAGTTCAAAACGTTCAATCCAAGGGTTCACATCGTCTTCCTTTAACTTCAATTTTTTTATTTGCCCTATGCAATTCATTGTTACCTTAGACTGGTTCGTATTAGTTTCTTCTCTGTCCGCCATCTTGTCGTCAATGTAATGTTCTTATAACATTAATTTAAATACTCTTTTATAACAATGAGATACCTTATTAATTCATTATTATATCAAGAAAAACAAATTACAAAAAAAAAAAACAATTATGTATGGTTACAAAAGAAAGTTCACGAGCATGCATACATTGCCTTGCTCACACACATCATTCTGTGTATATCATACTTAACCTAACCTATAATTTCAAACCCAAAGACATTACACCTATTAAAAGACATTACTAATAAACTCTTGAGTACACATAATATTATGGTTTATTTGGATGGTCGTGTACAAAAGGAAAAAAGTAAAACAAAAATTGGGTTAAGACTTCTGGTCATCGAAAAGTTGTTTACAGAAAAAATAATATACTTCATTCTAAAATCACTAGTAGTGTTGCTTCACTGATAATTTAAAACACTTTTGTATACTAGCTTTTGAAGTGTTCATTTTGTCAATGTATTTTGTAAAAAATGAATATTTTTTTTTGCCAATCGATGCAAGTCACTAAAATTTATAATCATTTGAAATAAAAAAAAAAGTATATGAAAATTGACATTCCTTTTTGTTTTTATACATTACCTTTTTTTTTTTAATAATATGTGTATCTATTTAATATTTATTATTAGTATATAATTTTTGTTTTTTATTATCCTAATGTGATATAAATACTGTGTTCAAAACATGTCGCATTTAATCTAAATGTAGTCGTTTTCTTGAAATTTTTATTTTGTTTTCTTTTATGTTGTAAAGAAATTTTTTTTTTAAAGTTTACTTGTATAATATTAATGAATTAATTAATAAAAAATTAATTATTAATGTGTCATAATATTTAATTAACAACATTGTTCTTTGTAGTTTGATCATATTATTTTGTTAACTTTATATTTTGTTTTAATTGTAACTGTAATTTACTGTTCCTGTTGTTAGTTTTATGTTTTAAGTTATGTTTTTGTAGCTGTAAATCTAATATATGTAATATTTTGATTGTCTAAATCATTAGTGATACTCATACCTATGTAACTATTCCTTGCAATAGAGTTAAGGAATGAATGCGCGTTTGGACCAGTCAATTAAAATCCTTGCAAATGTATGCACTTCACGTATGATGTATTCTTATGATTCATTTATACCAGTTATGTACCAGTTTAAAGAAATTTGGTCAAACGTGCTTTGTCAGTGTTTAAAATAAAGTGGAAAATTCTAGTGATAATATTATTAATAATATAACCATATAATCTCATTCTAATGACTATGATTTGAAAAATATGTTACTAAATCTCTTATTATATGTCATGTACCTATATTATGTTTATTAATTATTTGTGTATTTTTTTTTTTTTTTTATTTAAGCATTAGTTAATTGTATTTGTTTTGTTCCTTAAAAAGTGCTGTCTTACATAATAAGTTTTACATAGTCATTTTGTATTTTTTATTTTTGTTACAAAAATAAATTATTATCGCTTTAGCAATTTGTATTTTGTTTTTTTTTTTTTTAACTACGATACAATTTTGAACTTGGATGAGGTTTTCGAACTCAAACTTTTTTTGATAATTGTTTGATCCATTATATTATCTAATGTTCTCTATAAAATGTAATAATAAATATTCATATACACAAAATGTGGTTAAAGTAACAATGGACCGGTGTACGAATCTGTTTCCCCGTTTTAACAATTACAGCAATAATTTTATTATTTTCAAGTTGATTCTTAATTTGCATTGTATTATAGCCTATTGGTCATCTCAAAAATAGAAAATTCAATGAATATATGACAATATTGATTAATTATTATGGAAGGACATACCTAAAGTTTTCAGAAACTGTCTAATTTTATAGTAGACACACTGCAGGTTATTATTTAAATTATTGTCAACATTAGTTTATTTAATTAAAATTTTTTTACAATCATTTATGTTTCCTGATGATTTATTATTAAATAAATAATATTTCATATGTCACATCAATATGAAATTAAAATTGACAAAAGTACATAAATATAGTATGATTATTTGAAATATATTTATCTTAACCTTGATTGGGTGTGTATTTTTTTTTTGTAGTTGTATCTAAAATGGAGGGGGGGAATTGCGCTTGTATTACTTCCCCACAGAATGGGTCCGCCTGGATTACTGTTGTAATCCACAAATAAATAAATATATTTTGTGTACCAACCAAAAATCATAGGAATTATTTCAAATTTCCAGTACCGTCAAATAATATATCCTTAAATGAAATATATTCAATATCTTATGCCATTTATTGAAATTGTTTTTATTTACATTTAAAACCGTTTGGATTACAATTGTATGCCATGGGACCTCTCAGTGGTGTACACAAAGGGGTATACAGTGGTGTTAGTCAACACTCTTATAATATTGGGTGGTGGGTGGTAGACTAATATTATTCGATTTTGTTTGCAAACTATAAGATAAACTATTATGAATGTTATTTAGGTATTAAAATTTATTATGAAAATTGTTTGGGTGTATTTAATAGGTGGTATGTTGTAAAAGTATGTTGAAACCCCTTGCAGAAAATAAGTGTGTGCGCCACTGGGACCTATCACTGTGTGTGAATGTTTAATTGTTTCATTTTTTAGTAAATGTCGTCATAATTTAAAAAAATTTGCGCCAAACTTTTTAGTATACCATAAAGCAATGCTGGTTAAGTTAATGATTTTTTTTTAACTCGATCAGTTAATAGAAAAAAATAGTAAAAGTTAAGTTAATAGTTATTTTTTTTTTTACTTAACGATTAAGTTAAGTTAAAAAAAAGATAATGGTCCAATACGCGACCTACACACTGATTTACGGTCCAATGCGCGATCTATGAACTGATTACAGTCCAATATAAAATACAAGTTAAATTTAACTAACCTGTAAATTTTAAAAATCATACATTTTTTATTCCACTTCTCAGTGTCTTCAATAGCTATATTGTTTCATTCAGTTATTGTGAAACGTCATTTTCATATCGGTCAAAAAATCATCGTAAATGTTTCTTGGATTTTGACACGATCTCCACCACTCTTCTTGAAGTTGTCTATCTAGTAAAGGAGACACCCTATTTTTTTCATATTGTATTTGGATTTTACAATTCTCCACAAGCATTCAATTTGTTGAGTGTTTGCTCCTGTTTGGGGATCGATAAAAAATTCTGAGTGGTTAACGGTTTGATGAATATATCCATGACGATTTAATGTTGAGTACGCTCTCCATTAATCGCATTAGTCCATTATTATAAATTGTCGTTCCAGTTTTTATTTCTCGTTTAATAATTGGTATAAGAGTTTCTACGATTTCCCGTTTTTCTACGATAAAATATCGGCTTTCTAGTAGTAAGTCTGGCCGTTTTCAACAAATTCCAAACACCCATGGACCCATACGATTCCCGTAATTTTTATTTGTTCTTACTGTTTCATTTTCGTCAGAACTCGTCATTGGAATTATTTATTTCTCTTAATGGCTGATGGTCTCCACATTGTAATCGACCGCGGTTATACTTCCTTTTCCCTTGGAAAAGGGATTCGTCTATTTGGATAGTACAACCATGACCACCCATTTGCTCTCTTTTTGAAAAACAATATACTGGTATATCTCTGCAAAGATTATACCAATCAATGATGATGTTTTTGCTTCTGCCAGTACAATTTATAGCTTGATTTATTGGAACTAAATTAACCCAGAACCAAACTATTTCCATTATTTCACATAATGACAGATGACTATTACAACGGCCCTTAAGATCCGTGTACGTAAAAAAGTCATTATCCCTACGAATCGATTGCTAAGTCTGGCAACCCAGTTTTGTGCATCGTAATGTTACAACCTTTTTCATAGATCCATCAGAGTTTCGTTTTTTACTACTTCTTAAATATTTCACAAGTTGACCATTACATAAAACACCGTATTTTAACTTTATGCATGTCATCGGATTATCGGCCAGTAATAATCCTCGGTCTTTTAAATATTGAACACATATCACTCCGTCTCTTATAATGTGCCTATATAGGTAACCAATATTATTTGTCATTTTTAAATATAATAATTCACACACGCAAAATAGAACTCACAAAACGAAGAGCGCACACGACTTCTAATGAAACTAGAACTGTACTGCTGAAGTCAGTAAAGGCGAGTATTAATGATTGAAAGTAGTAGTGAACAAAAATAGTATAAAATGTCCATAATGCCAATAACCGCGATAAAGAAACTCGTAGGTCAATACAATCTTATCGGTAGATCGACTAACATTTGTAGGTCGCGTATTGGACCATTACCAAAAAAAAAAATAACTTATTAACTTAAGTTAATTTTTTTCAGTATAGCATTTCAGATATATAGGTATATTGTATAATTAAGTACCTATCTATTCTTTTTGGAAATACTGTTATTTTTTAACTTTAAGCATTGTAAAATGTTTAAAAATCATTAACATAATATTATTGAAAATACTACAATGTATTTATACTAATTATTATTAAAATTAATAACAAATAGTTTCATAAAAATGTTTAATTAGTAAATATCTATTCTTTTGTTCAAAATAGCTTTTTGGGCGGTAAAGGTATTTAAAATATTGTCGAAGCTTAAACGGTCTCCAATTTCACTTTCTATGGGAATTAATCTTAAACTAGCTAATTTGAATTGTGACAAACTATTTCTTAAAACATTTTTTATTAATTTTAATTTTGAAAAGCTTCTTTCTGCTCTTGCTGAAGCTACTGGAATTGTTAATAAAATCCTTAATGCAACTTCAACGTTTGAAAATGAACCCAATGATTTTTTAAACTAACGTTAATGTCTGTAAAGCGGTCGTATTATTGTCTATCATCTCTCGAATAATGAGAAGTTCTTCAAATAGATCCATCGCATCTATATCTTTATCTTCGCCATCTGTTAAAATTATTTGAAGATCTAGACAATGTTTTCGAATTTCTTCGTCAGGCATAGTTTTTTACTTGCTTACATCCTATAAAAATTCAAAATTTGTATTAAAATTATTTATTTGGTTAAATCACTTCGATATTGATACTATTGATGAATCCAAAATAACTAAAAAATATTGAGTGCGAAAATTTTGTTGTGAATCTTGAGGGGTTTCATCGGTGCTTTCATAACTAAAACTTGTTTTCTTTTTTTTGAAACGAACTTCTTTAAAGGTAGGATCAACCTCAATAAAAATTGCCAGTTGTTTAGCAGTTTCCATAGGTAGCTACTTCAAATCCATTTTCTCTGTATTTTTCAAGAAATACAATAAGTCCCCTTTTAGCATGTTAGTTGAAACATCCAATTGCATATTAGGATTTTGAAAATTCTTACTTCTGTAAGTAGTTGATACCAAATAATGAGACTTAATAAGAATTCAAAACTTCCAACTTCTTTCAACAATGAATGTGCTTCAGATTGGGTCATCTCGAAAATTTCATATAATGCATGCATCACATTTTTGACTTGGAAACGTATGGTTTTTACACTATTAATTCTGCTTTCCCATCTTGTTTCTGACCATTGTTTCATAGTGTATAGATCACAGTAAGATTTAAATTTGTCCCATCTATGAGTAGACGCTGAAAATAAATTATATATTCTACCAAGATAGTCGAAAAATGTAAATGCCATGGTAGAACTTTTTGCAGAATCTCTTAAAACTAAATTTAAACTGTGATCAGAACATGGTAAGAAGAAAGCCCTTGGGTTATTTTGTAATATTCTGGACTGAACGCCTTTATAGAGACCTACAATGTTTGCTCCATTGTCATAACTCTGGCTTCTAAAATTAGTAAATTTTAAACCATATTCATCTAGTTGATTTTTTAGAATATTTGAAAGATCAAGACCCGTTGTTGAATGTACATTGATAAAAGTTAAAAAATATTCTTTGATTTATATTATTAGCTCCAAAAAATCGCTCAAATTCGTTAAAAATATAAACGTCGTTCACGTTCACGTTCCATTTGAAAAAAACGAGTGACGTTCACGTGTCGTACACAAAATACGAAAGTGAACGCTTGAACGTGCGTTCATGAACAACGTTCTTTCCACACACTGTGTTTTATTACATTTGGTAGTGGAGTTATAACATACCCGAATGTTGAAATTAAAAACTAGGTTTGCACTTTATTTAATCCTTTAAACTATAATATTATACATAATTGTTTCTTAGTTTTTATCTGTTAGTTGTAACACGGAATATAACTGAGAAACATACATGGTTGAGACCAACAGCAAATATTTAAAATTAGTAAAACGTCTAATCCACAACTTCCCAGTTCAAAGATTTGAAAAAACGTCTACACAGCTGAACAACGCATTGCAACACATTACTAAAGAAATATTTAGCCATACTGCAACAGATAACGCAAACCCGATTCATTTTTATTGATAACGTAACACATGTGCTACGGTTGACGTGGTGGTGTTGGGGATCTGGTAGCCGAAGTCCGATTTGACTGTGAAGTTTAGCATTAGCGATATTGACGGGCGGGTGGGAGATTGGCGATAATGGTACCATGGAACAAACCGGTCGCAACTCGCAAGTACGTCGCCTATACTCAACGTCGGATTTGTGTTGACCGTGCGTCGTAAATCAGCGTTTATAAAGAAATAAAATCACAGATCAGTTAATATAAAAAATATTAACGAATTATTATAGACGATCAAATTAGTTACCAGGAATAAATACCAACATTATATAATATTTATTTTTTGAATAAAAAAATGATTTTATATAGGTAGGTAATCTTTTTTTTTTTTATATAAAAGCTCAAGGCCCCAGAGCCGACCCAAAAGTGCGAGGCCCTGTGCGGTTGCACTTTGTGCACATCCCTCGTGCCGGCACTGTTTGTCCATTGTTATTCAGGTAGTAGTCTTGTGGTCGAATTGGTATTCCCATTAAATACGTTTTAAATTATTTAGTGGTTTTACGTGTACCTACTTCTTTCGGTTGCACTTCTCATAGATAACTTATATCGCTAACTTGGACTGTTTAAATCAAAAATATCCTCCGATTAGCTGTGATACACTAGTATAAACTGAGTGAGTAACAGGTTAAATTAAATACGGTTTAAGTATACTTAATTTTTCTGCTGGACTGTGTAACAATAATTATACCTACAGGATCCAATTCCAACAAATTTAATTCTCCCGCTAAGAACTAAGTGTATATTAATAATAATTATTACAATATATAGGTAGGTAGTGACAATTATTTCATACTATCTATTATATATTTATATATATATATATATATATATATATTGTAAACCCAAATTCAGAGTGATTTACTACAACGAATAAGTCGGTCAATATTTATATAAATAATTAAATCGTGGACTGAAATGCACGAAAGTTTATCCATTTAAAAGAATAGGATTTGATGCCCCAAATGATGTAAACAAAGGTTGTACTTCATCTTCATTGCTATTGTTTTGTAGGTGTCGTTTATTTGGTTTAGGTGTAATTGTTGTGCAGTCTACATCATGCTGGTATTAGAGAGTTTCTGTTACCCGTAAAACGTTACGAGAACGAGAACGAGAAACTTGTTGTACACTGATTCTTGTATACGAGAACCAAAACACCAAAATATAGTTTCTGCTACCCGTATACGACAAACGAAAACATGTGTTAAATTCTGTTATCACAAAATGTACTATCATATAATATTTTAGCACTGTTTGTAAACCGTTTTATTCATTCTACTGTTCTAGTAATATACTTGTCTATGATTAATTTTTTTATTTATTATTTAAATACAGCATAAACGATTTTTATTTTGACTTGATGTGCGATATTGTTGTTTAGATACTATAATATAAGTATGGCACAAGAGTTAGTACACTTATTTCACTGTATGTTACTATATTCAGTTATAACAATATTTCATTGGTTTTCGGGAAATTTACGATCAACCATATGGGAAAAACAAATTATCACCAGAGCTCTGCTATAAACGGTTTTCCCACTGTACCGAGCGTGACTATTTACTATGTACTTTTAGTATACCTATGTACAAATTGTACAATATACTTTTCCGATGATCGCCGGTCGGATATATATATGCAATTATTCATATCAAAAATAAGTTTTATTATGTATTTATAACACATGTAAGTTATATTACTTAATGGTATTATTATTGTACCTATATTATATTTTATTATATTATTTATATGCATAAAAGGCAAAGAAATAATTAACAACCAAAAATATTGGTATAACCTCCCCAAAATATGTAAATTATATGACGTTTATAAATTATGTTTGTTGCTTTCATATACGAATACGAGAAACTTCACTCGTTCTCATATACGAGAACGGCAAACACATTTCGGGAATACTGCGCATGCGCACTATGGTCACGTGATTTTTATTGTAATTTAAACAAAAACAGAACGCATTTTTATATTAGATTAACTTTTATTGAAACATGTTACATATTAGTTATAACACTTATAACGTAATGACAAAAAACATATTATTTAGTAGTAGAAAATAAACATAACATAGCCTCATATTATATTTAAGTGAATTGTACCTAACTTCATCACTCTCTTTCAATTCCTTCAATAAGTAAAATAAACAAAAATACATAAATACTTATAAAAAAAAAAACTTAATTATATAATCCAATTTTTAATAAATCACTCTTAAATTTATGTACAGGTAGTGACTTGGTCAGCATATCCGCTTTTTGATCATTAGTATGAATATACTTTAACTCGACTGTTCCTTCTTGAATTTTTTCACGAATATAATGATGTTTTATATCTATGTGTTTGGTCCGTTTATGATATTCTGGATTTGATGCTAGTCTTATGCAACTTTGATTGTCTTCAAACAATGATATGGGTCCTTTAACATCAATGTTTAAAAATGACGAAAGACTTTTCATCCATAATATTTCACATATAGCATCGCTCACTGCCATATATTCAGACTCTGTTGATGAGATAGCAACAGTTTGTTGTTTCTTCGAACACCATGATATTGTCCAATCATAAAATTTTATCAGGTATCCTGTAGTGGATCGACGATCATTAACATCATTACTCCAATCAGCATCAATATATGCAGACAGAACTTGAGTAGTGTTAATATTTTTCTTGGAGCATAGTTTTAGATTAATACTTCCTTTAATATAACGTAAAACGCGTTTTAGATGTATCCAATGTTCTTCAGTTGGATGACTTTGAAATCTACTAAAAAAACTAACAGCATGGCATAGATCTGGTCTGGTACCAAGCATCGCATACATTAAACAGCCGATTAATTGTTTGTATGGTTTGTCACAAATCTCACCCTTTTTATCAAAAATTATACTTAACTTGTGTTCCATTGGAGTTGATGTGGGATAACAATCATCCATATTGAATTTCTTTAATAAATTGGTGAAGTACTGTATTTGGTTAATTTTTAAACAAAAATCATTTCTTCAATATGAATACCAAGAAAAAAATTTCATTCACCTCCATCTGTCATTTCAAACTCCTTCATAAGATTATCTTTAATTTGTATTACTTCATGTAAGTGTTTACTAATAACTAATACATCATCAACGTATAGTATAAGATAACTTAAGTTTCCATCTGTACGGGCCGGCGGCGTATAATAATAATACGCGCACACCGGACACCAAAATTACTTCGTGCGCGCCACTTAAACGCTATTTAAACCGACTCGGTCGGCCACACAGTGTGTATATGTGTGAATAGAACCCTAGAGTTCCTAACCGGGATCGCCGAGGTAAACTAGGGCCTATGTAGATGGAAAAGTGTGTATAGTGTGTATATGTGTGGGTGTGTAGGTACTTAAACTAATCTTAATAAATGGTAACTCAAATGTTTGGTAATGAAAATGGTGTATTGCTGGTACAAATAAAATTACGGCCCCTTTGGCCCAACAGTTCAAAACTTTACAAATAATAATGCATAAAAAATAAAAAAATAGGTATAACAATAAAAAAAACTCACAATTTCGTGGAACGCAGACTGGCCAGCTGGTCCTATATAAATACCTATATAAATAAATAATTACACGTACGCACAAATATAACAAAAATAATTTATAGATACGATTAGTAACGAGATAAAATAATATGGCGAGTAACAATTAAGCAATTAACAATTTTACAATATTGGATATTAGATTCTAAATCACAATAGATACAATATCAGATTCTCACGAGATGATTTGTTGGCTATTAGAGCCGGAATTAATCATTCACATGCGTATAAAACAATTAAAATTTGGCTATAAGAGCCGAAAACGTGTTTATCGATAAGAGTAGGTACGCGATTAGCGCCTTACAATTTAATCCCGATTAGCGAGAAAAAAAAAGGTACTATTCTTAACAACATAACACTCTTTTTGCGAACTAAATGTTTATGACAAAAAAGAACAATTATTTACGTGTTCGCAACGAACATACGGCCGACAACGGGTGGCACACGACTGACTATTTTTACGGTAATATAAATCACAATAACAAAAAAAAACATTGATAAACTTAATTAGCTAGGGTGCGTGTGTGTGACCAGTCGGCTTTAATTGGGTCGTCGTATCGGCGCATTAGATAGCCGGTCTTCGGCGTCAACAAAAACTATTGTTATTCATTTCGTCTGAGATACAGAATATGAAGGAGTTGTAAATCAAACGAAATTGTTGATCGGTAAGAAAACGAGATAATTAAGTTGGAACTTATTCATTTTGAACAATATTTGAAAATGACAATTTTGCACACGTCTAGTGTGTGGCATTTGAGTTTTTATTCTGAACTAATAATAATTAACTACCTATTGAATTATACGTTATTTTAGAGGTTTGTCTTGTCAAGCAGTCAAGTAGGGCCTTTTGGAATTTAAATGATAATTTTATTGATTAGTGTTCACGGAGAAAAATATGATTTTAAACTTAAAAACGTTCCCTTAAACAATTTGATGTTTTGCGTTAGAATATTTATTCATACGAGTTGACCATATGCCAAGTAAATAATGTCAATTACCCATACATTATAACTACAAGTACTTAAAATTAAAATGATTTACATTTCATAATAAATTTTCAACTTTTTCGGATGTCAAATAAATTCCCTTATTATTTCTAGTCTTAAACAGAGTTGTATATATGACAAACTAAATATTTCCGATAGCTCACTATTTTTAAATTTGTGTAAAACCGTTATTTTGATAAACGCGTTTTGTACGTAAAAAAAAAAAAAAAATGGTAAATTACTGAAAATGCGAACGGACAATATTCTAAAAACGTTTTAAAAATTATTACATACCTACTGTTAAAATGGATTGAAAGTTCTGGAGACTGATTAAAATAATTATACTTTGTATACAATTTACATTATTTAATAAATCGTATAAAATCGTACGAAAATGAAATATTTTTAATCGTTTACAGATCATTTTCCATGGTACCGACCGAGCATCTTTGCACAAACACCTGTACCAACCGTGTCTCCCAGAATGTTATGGAGGAACTTTGGACGTACCTCGCATTACCGGGCCACAGTGGCACGAACTCCTGTTAAACGTAGAAAAAGAATTTGACGGTATGTCCTAATAAAATGATATCTTACGTAATACGTTTATCACAGAAAATTCTGGTCAAAATTTGGTCAAAATACGCCAACACTGGAGTTACAGTATACGATAAATTTTAGCTGTTATATGATTATGACAATATAATTTTTACCAACAAAAATCGACTGAATTTTGAGGTTTCACACTGTTAATATAATACGCCTATATATATAATATTCCATAAACTTTGGATAACAAAATCGAAATTTGAATACGGAAAACATGTGCTGTCGATTTGTCACACGGGACATAAATAATTATTCAGACATAGATGGGCAGGATAAAATTAACTAGATTAATTTATGTAAATAACATTTTTTTTTTTTGAAATTTCAAGAGTTAATAGCTAACTAATTCATTACTGATGCAACTATAGTTAGTTATCAGAAGGACAATAAAACTAAATTTATGTTTTGTTCGTGGTATTTTTTTTGTACATTTAACAATTTTATTATTTTTATTTTTTATAATAACATAATAAAAGTTAATTACACACAAAAATATTTACCTTCTTTTTTTTTATTACCTTTTTGTCAGTATATTTTTAGCTATTAAACATTGATTCTATGTTAAATATATTTTTTTTAAACATAATTTGAATGAACAAAAATTTACTTATGTAAATTAACTTATCATCACAGATTTTATTAACTAGAAAACTGTACGAATTAACAGTGAATCACAGTAACTGGTTAACATTTAGCTCACTTAAATTCTTCAATTTGTCAACTTAAATTAGACGGTTTTTCAGTGATTTTTTGTTGTTTTATGTAATGTGGACAAATTGATGAAAAAATTAACTTAACTCGTTTAATTAAATTAACTTAAAAATCCTTCAGTTAAAAGTTAATATAGTTAACGAAAAAATATAAAATAAAATTCGTTAAAATCAAAAGAATTTAAACAACTATAGTTTTATTGAACAAATTAGAATTTTATCTTTAATTTTATTAAAAAAAAAATATATATACATATATATATACCTAGTGATTTTGACCATATTTTACTTTTTCAATATAAAACATATACTTACTAACCTGATAGACTATTGATTAATTATTGATGTAATTAATTTAAAAAAAAAAATGAGAAACTTATACCATAAATCCGACCTTTAGTCCTTATTCGGCGATCATTTTTCACGCGAAACAAGAATTTTAGTATATAAAATTATTTTACTGACACTGGGACTACTATTTACTGGGTGAACTGTTTAAATTAATAACCGCAGGTAATAACGAAAATCAATTGATAATAATAGTAGAGCTGAAAAGTTTTTTAAAAAGGTTAAAAAAAGGTTGATTTTTTTAAACTCGTTACACAAAAAATACCTTTGCTTTTTATTGTACCGCTAAAATGTATTACGATATGATCGAAACCATAATTATTGTATATTTGAAATTTGCAGCTATCAACTCGTACGGTTACAAAAAATGATCCGGTGCGTTCCGCAAGTATATATAATCAAAGACAAACGCGATGTTCTCCACACGACTTCGACAAATAATTATAATTAAAGAACAAAAACAATATTACTCTATTTATTTTGGTGTCTGACGTTCATAACAATTATACCGTATTTTATTATTTTAAACAATTGAATTATTATCATATTATTTTAAGTGTATTTTATGGCCATAGATTTATAATCGCCGATATATTGTATTAATCGTTATTTATTTTTTCTATTATTTTATTAAGACCATATTTTATACAAAACGAAACGAATAACCATTATCACGTTCGATACGAATTCACTTTTGTAATTATGTGTGTTTATTGTTAAAATATACTGATTATTTATTAAATTTTGTAAAAGCGAACCGTCTTTGCAGACGCGATCGACTCGAATGAAAAGTTAGAATAACGTTCAATTATACTATATACCTACTGATTGTATTTTTTTTTTTTTTTTTTTTATATATATATATTATTAGGTACCTACCACCTAATTATTATTATTCGAAAGCGTTTCATCATTAAACTATTTTAAATATACTTTTTTTGTTTCTCCGCGTGATTTGAAAAATAATTTTATATCTATACCTACTTGAATCCTAACGAACTAAACGGATATTTTCAATGTATACACTTTTATCGTTTAATGTTATTTTTCATAACCATATTTTATAGTAGGTAAATAGAAAACAAAACGGTAAAGGCACGACTAGCTATAGTCTGTACTATGCGTCTAATTTCAATTTTCAACAATTTTTGCACTGATTAAATGATTGTACACATTATTGTATTATCATAAAGACGAATAACAACTGCAAGTTTCTATGCCAGACAAATAAATAATTAGTGATGCACAAAGCAAGACCAAGACCAAGACCATTGGCAGTCTTGGTCTTGATCTTGGTCTTGTCTACTCAGTCTTGGTCTTGGTCTTGGTCTTGTTGACTCAGTAGAAGTCAGTCTTGGTCTTGGTCTTGTTGAATGAATCTAGGTCTTGGTCTTGCAAAATTCTTGCAGACTTGATTTTTTTTTTTACCAAAGTTATAAATAAGAATAAATAATTTATTTATACGTACACAAGGGGGGATACAGGGAGTAATGGGGGTAATTCCCCCCTCCGTCGACAAAAAATAATTAGGTAGATAGGTACCTGTGTAGTTGACTGTTTTCGATAACACCGAACTTTCAAGAAATAGTAGAATATCTGTTTACCCATATATTCGATAAGCGATAATCATTTCCGAAAATGTTACAATAGGATATTGATGATTGCGTAACGAGAAATCTGTAGATTTGGTGTGGAATTATAAATAATGTATACCAAGAAAAAAAATGTAATAAATAACGTATTTAATTCATTAATTTTTATTTTATTTAAAAGCAAGCAAGACTTGCAAGAGTCTTGCAGTCAAGTCTTGGTCTCGGTCTCGGTCTTGCATAAATTTTTATTTCAGTCTTGCTATGTAATAGTAAAATCTTGGTCTTGGTCTTGCTAGCTCTAGTACAGTCTTGGTCTTGCATTTATGCAAGACCAAGACCAAGACTGCAAGACCAAGACCGAATTTGCCCATCACTATAAATAATAGATTTTGAACTATGTGCACTATTTGAATGTACTATTTTCAGAAGACCGATTTTAATACATAATTTAGAAAGCCACGTACAGGTTTTTCTAAAATGAAACAAACAGTGATGATAACATGTCTATAGATCGATCAATATTTTCCAATATATTTTATTTTTTTTTATAGTAGTGTTGTCGAATTCGTTTATAATAAATAAACAATAATAATTGTGCGGTTAACTGAGGTTTTAATGTTTTCAACGGTCGTGCGGGGTCGGACTGCAGGTATCCGGACCGGTAAGGTGATATTTTGTTCCCCGTGAGAGTTTTGTTTCGTTCGTATTTGAGATATTTTGTTTTCAATAAGGATATAATAATGCGTTTCTTTATATTATATTCGCCACCGAAAAAAGTGTACGATTTGTTCGTTTTCGACAAAAATTTCCAAGGAACAAAAAAACATCGCGCTCGGAGGTTTTGTTTTCGTGAGACAGGTTATGTTTCCGGTTGTACGTCATATTATATTTACGTAGTTTTCAAAGTACAATTGCTCCTAAAACATGGACAAGATGTGCGCGATTTGGGAACAGAACGTCTCACGTCACGACACTAAAAAATCCAAGTGTGATGTTTCGTTCCGTTTTTACGCGGTGTATTCCCTTTAAATTTTTTTTTTTTTTTCAAAAAGGAACAAATTGTGCGCGGAACAAAAAAATCACGACCGTATTTAGCGATATTGGTTCACTAATTAACGGACGATTATTTCCTATTCTGCGACCGTCATGCGGTACACAATTTTGAACGCGATTGATATGAGATTTTGAGATTTACAATAAATTACAATACATACTATATTTACGTCGTATTTAATTTAAAATGAGCGTCAATCGCGCGATTTCAGACAAAATGTACCCGCCGTATATGTATATGTACTAATCGTCCACTGTAATATAATGGGATTGGGTTATAACTTTCAGGGCCATTTTATCAATCGTTGGTTGAATAATACCTACTGTTTGGCTAATGTAGGTTTAAGATTAAACGTAAATCAAAGAAATAATGATTTTATCGATCACATTTATTCCAAGTTTAATTGAACTGCAGGGCTCAACGGACTGAAGATTAATTCTGCCAAAATACATCGATTGGTGTAATAAGTCACGGACGGTAATATCAGCCATTAAGGGTCTTCGACAGTAGATTTTTCAAAGCGCTAAAATGGTCTTGGCGTTTCCATATATTGGCCGTGTTAAACTTGTTAAATTTTAATTTTGAAAAAAGTTCTGAATTCGTTATTATATTTTCTATGTTTTTGCCAGATGATTTTTTGAAATGATCCTTTTTTAAATAAATGACAAACAATTATATAATGATTTTTTCATTGATTTGAAACCACTATAAAAATCTTTATATTGATTTAATTTTAAATCCATTTGGTAGAAACACAGTTTAACAACTCATCTTTAATTTTTCCAAGATACGTTTATTGTCTAAACTTATCCAGAAACCTACAATTATGGAAATGCGTGAGCATGTTTATTAGAAAATACCGTGATTACATAGCAATGAAAAGTAGTACGGGTATGAGGACATTTTTAGATTAATTTTAAAATGTACTTAAATATTTTTAAATTGTTAGATTTTTATTTTTCCTAAAATTACTTAAAAATTGCCTATACTGAACTCCTTAAGAACGGCCGGTGTCGAAACCCGCATTTTCTGTCTCCGTCCATCTAATTGACAATATAGCAAAATTGTACAACGCAAAATTGAAATTATGGCATTTCGGTTAGATTTAGAACTTAAACACCTATTATGAAATTCAACGAGAAGAATAATTTCGAGTGAACCTCGTGGGCTTTTTGTAAAATATTGTCAGAAAAAAAAGTTACGGCATTTTTAGTTTTTGATATTTTTAAATAGCTTTGACTTTTTCGTCAGAAGATATTTTCCAAAATGCCTATGAGTGGTTCACTCGAAAATATTCCTCGCTTTAAATTTTGTAATAAGTGTTTATACTCTAAATTTAACCTAAACGCCAAAATTTCAATTTTGCGTAGTGTGATTTTGCTATATTATCTGTTAGATAGACAGAGACAACAAATGCGAGTGCAACATCCTCTTGATGCCCATATTTTTTTCGTCGAGATTATTATTATCTATGACGTGTTTTCACGATATTGTTATTTCATGTATGTTTTTAAATTATTTATTTAATCAATATAATTTATATTAATGTACCAATATAGTTCATATTTTTCTAATAATTTTTTCGTGAAACATATTAATTATTTTTCCGAGCCAAACGAGAACGTTCCACAAATTGCTTGGTAGTCAGACAAGAACACATCTTGGAGAATAAGAAAACAGATGCTATTTTGGAAAATCTTGATCGTCCGATTATATTCAAACGGTCAATACTCGTTGACAATAAATATGGTCTTCGGAGTTTGAAAATTCATTTTTTAATTCATAAAAATCAAAAAATAAATTTCTGCGTCACTACTAGGTAATCATTTTTTTTTTATCCAGAATTAATTATAAATAATTTCATATACTCGTGATAATAATTAATTGTATTATAACGTTTAGTTTAACCGAACGTTATTTTCACCGTACCGTTTATCGTTTGTTATGAAAAAACTCCTTAATACGTATGCGTTATTCGAAAAGAAATTTAAGGTTTTACAAAAAAAAAAAAAAAAAAAAAAAAGAAAAAAAATTGATATAAAATTTATACAGAACAAAAATATAATAAAAAAAA